>CAUYUJ010006857.1:47500-50660 GCA_963575745.1 Prorocentrum cordatum
GGAGGAGCACGGGGAGGATGGGAGGGACGACTTCGAAGATGAGAAAACTCAGCATGGACAAGTCAGAGGAATGAGAATAGTTGACCAGGGATGTGGAGGATGAGGGCGGATGAGAGATTGACGGTGGAGGGGGGAGCTGGGCAGGTGCGAGAGTACGTGGATGGATTGAGGCGGAGAATCAGATGGAAGAGGACGAGAGAGGATAGGAGGAGATCGGAGGCGGGGGAGAAAGAGGAGCAGAAGGAGGAGAAGTGAGGAATAGGAGGAGGACATAGGAGGGTGGTGAGGCAGGAGAACGAAAGGGGAGGATGGCTGCAGCCATGATGGTGATAATCGGAGGGGGAGGAGGAGGAAGAGGAGGAAGAGGAGGAGGAGGGGGGGCAGGGTTAGGCGGCCGGCACTGTTCTTTCCCCTTCTCGCTGACTTTCCAGAGTGCTACAGAATAACCCTCCAGACTTGAGATCGCTCTTCGTCCTCCTCCTTCTCCTCCTCCTCCTCCTCCTCCTCCTCTTCCCCCTGCTCCTCTTCTTCCTCCTCCTCCTAATCATCATCATCCTCATCCCCCTCCTCTTCTTCCTCCTCCTCCTCCTCCTCTCCTCATCCTCATCCTCATCTCCCTCCTCCGCATCCCCATCCGCAACCTCATCCTCATCCTCAGCCTCATCCTCATCCTCCTTCTTCTCCTCTGCCTCCTCCTCATCTTCCTCCTCTCCCCTCCTCCTCGTCTCCCTCCTCCTCCGCCTCCTCTTCCTCCTCCTTCTCCTCCTCATCCTCCTGCTCCTCCTCCTCCTCCTCCTCCTCCTCCTCCTCATCATCATCATCATCATCATACTCCTCCTCCTCTTCCTCATCCTCCTCCTCCGCCTCCTCCTCCTCCTCCTCCCCCTCTCCCTCCTCCTCCTCCTCTCCTCCTCCTCCTCCTCCACCTCCTCCTCCAGCCGCCGCCACGGCTGAAGGGCGCGGGACACGCGGCCCTCCCACCCTGTTCATCGCCCGCCAGGGGAGCAGCGCGCGATGCCCACTCGCCCGCGGGGCCCAAGAGGCCCATGATGGCGGCTCTCCTCTTGCTCGCGGCCGTCGGCTTCTCGCCGCGGGCGGCCGCCCGCACGCCGACAGGCGCTAGCCGCGCCCTTGGACGCACTCAGGAGCGAGAGCCGCAACCTGCTCAGCACACCAGGCTCTACGAGTACATCCCTCTCTACCTGAAGGGCAGCACCCGCGCGCAGGATACCACCCGCGAGCACTACATGGGCGAGATCCTCTTCCCTGGGATGAGCCGCCGCCCGACACTGGACGGCCGCCACAGCCTCTTTCAGCACGACTACCACTGGGAACTGTCCTTCGGCTGGACCAACAAGAGCTTCGGGGGGAGCATCTTCCTACATCAGCGGTTTCTGCAGGCACACCTACGTCTGATCTACCCTCCGCCCGCGGCGCTCTCGGGCCGCTGCGGCGCGACAGTGCCGCTCCTCGGACGTGCTCCTCATGGTTCGGCACCTTTCCGTGCCGTCCGAGTCCTACTCATACCGCCAGGTGGCCCAGGCTATGACCTCGTGGGCACGCACCATGATGGAGTCTGTGGGCAGTCGTCGCACGCCCTTCAGCGGGGCGGACCTCAGCTCGGCGACTCCGTGGACGAGACGTATCTCGGCTCCTCGTCCCTGCTCGTGCCCGACTTGTGGAGCGAGGTCGACAGCGCCGCGGGCACCTTCCTGGAGCTGGAGGGCCTCTCTGGACGTCTTTGGCAACGGTTCCTCTCGGACCACGACACCTTCTTTGTCAGCGGGGACACCTTCTTCGGGACGCACGGACGATCACGCAGGATCGACTTCTTCTACGCCCCGTCCGCCCTGGAGTCCCACACACGCCAGTGCAAGGCCCCCATGGGAGCAGGACGCCGCCTCAACATATTGTACGATCGAGACCACCGCTCTGTCTACGCGGGCGACATCTTCGAGGCCCACGCGCTGCACACCTGGGACTACGACACGATAATGCTTCGTCAGGAGGGCGCCCTGAAGTCGCGCGACCTGCAGCAGGCGGTCACGTTCCTCCCCAAGATGGCGCGCCTGCACGCCCAGTTGCTCAGGGACCTAGCGGACTCGGAATGGATCAGCATCGTGACCACGCCCACGGCTACCTCGATCGTCGCAGCTCGGGAAGCGGGCAAGATGTACGCAGAGGCGGCGCAGTTCCCCGAGGCGAAGCCCCGACTCACCACATTTGTACCTCGCTCACGCCGGGTTCAAGCACCCGTCGGCCTTCGTGGTGCAGGAGGCCCCGCAGGGGCACGGGCTCCCGCGCACCTTCCACCAGCAGTTCGTTTGCACGGAGACGGGCTCGGAGCTCTTTTCCACCTGAGGCTGCGCACGCGCCACAACGACCATTTCACCAGGATGCAGTTCGCTAACGCGGACCAGATCACACTGAAGAGCGTCAACCCAGACGGCCCTCGGGAGACTTGTCTCGACGTTCTGGGCGGCCGCCAGAAGATGGGGGCGGGCCACCTGGAATCAATGGCCCAGAAACTGCCAGACAAGAACCGCCAGATCCACTACGGCCAGAAGGGCTGGCACGGGTGGCGGATCCTACGGAAAGAGATGGGCGACCAGCACACCACGTGACGACGTGAGTCCAGCAGCTTCGCTGTAGCACCAGGCCCCTCTAGTCGCTCTCGCCGCCGCTGGTCTCTAGGGCGCGCCGTCGGCCCTTTTCTTCGGCCTGGTTTCTTTTTTTCCTTCTCGGGGCCTCTGGGTGTCCAGGGAGCATGCTCGGCGCTCTCCGCGCCGTCGAGCTCGGCCCCCAGGGGCCAGAGGGGTATCACCCCCCGCCCGCGGGCGTTTTACTGTTTCCTGTCCTGCTCGGCTCGGATCAATGGTGATCACAGCTGCACGGCGCGCCCACACGCCTGACCTCGTTCGGTCCGAGCAGATCGCACGACTGTTGAGAGGTGTCCCCGGGCGATCTCTCGTTTCGTGAGCTCGAGGGGTGAGTGTCTTCAGACTCACAGCGCAATGCCGGGTCCATCCATCCATCCATCCATCCTCCTCCTCCTCCGCCTCCTCCTCATCCTCCTCCTCCTCCTTCTCATCCTCCTCCTCCTCCTCCTCCTCCTCCTCCTCCTCCTCCCCCCCCATCCTCCCCCTTCTCCTGTTTCTCC
>CAUYUJ010006858.1:0-47500 GCA_963575745.1 Prorocentrum cordatum
CCCCAGCCCCCCCGCGCACGCTGGCGCCCCTTCGCCCGCGCGGAGGCGGCAGGAGAAGAAGAGGAGGAGAAGTGGAGTGGAGTGGACGCAATCACAAGGTGATATGCCGCCGCGCCGTGTTTGTCCCGACACGCGGCCCGTCCTGGGGAGGGCTCCTCGGCCACCAGGGCAAGCGCCGCCTCGGGCACAGTGGGTTTGCCGTGGAGTTTGCCGCGATGCCAGCGTCGTCTACTTGGGCGCGGGGAGCAGGGTTTGCCTTGGGTTTGCCGTGGTGTCGGCGTCGCCCACTTGGGCGCGTCGAGAACAAACGGCGCGGCGGCAGATGTCATAAGATGAAGCACCCCAGGCCTGCTAGCGAATGCCTCTGACCCAAACCTGAGGCGCTGCAGCATGGGTGCCAACGCCGCAAGGCGTCAAGACCGTAAGCTATGGATAGGGCGGAGCGCCTCCCGCACTCTTGTTTGAACAGCAGTGTGCAACCGAACGTCTTGCCGTGCTGCGCAAACGAGTAGCCACGCCAGAACCAAACAAAAGTGCACCGCCTAGAATTGGCTTTCGCTCAAGGGCGAGCGAGGGCATTGATTGGACGAGGAGGCACCCGGAAGCGCTCACAGCAGCGAGAGGGAAGATGATCTTGGCGAAGGGCCCAACCGTGTGCAGTTGTGAGTATCGCCGCATCGCCTTCGGTGGATCTCTGTAAAGAGCGTGCCGGAATGGGGCGGGGACGCATGCGGGCGCAGCCATAGGGGCCTTCGGTGGTGCTCCATGTGGGCCGCGAAACGCGTGATGGATGTGCCGAAATGGAGCGGGGCCGCCATGCGAACGTCGCCAGAGGGGCCTCTGGTGGAGTTCCCTATGGGGCCACGAAACGTTGTACTGGGTGGGGGAGACGCATGCGGACACCGCCACTAGGGCCTTCGGTGGGGCTCCCTGTGGGGCCACGAAACGCCGTACTGGGTGGGGGGAACCCATGCGGACACCGCCGCTGGGGCCTTCGGCGGGCTCCCCGTCTGGGGGAACGAAACGTTGAACTGGGCGAGGGAAACGCATGTGAACGCAGCCACGGGTGCCTTCGGTGGAGCTCCCTATGGGGCCGCGAAACGTGCGAGGGGCGTGCCAAAGTGGAGGGGTGGCGGCATGTGAACGCAGCCACTGGGGCATTCAGTGGAGCCCCCTTATGGGGCCACGAAACGTGTGAGGGGCGTGCCAAAGTGGAGGGGTAGCGGCACGTGAACGCAGCCACTGGGGCATTCGGTGGAGCCCCTTTATGGAGCCACGAAACGTGTGAGGGGTGTCCCAAAGTGGAGGGGTGGCGGCATGTGAACGCAGCCACTGGGGCATTCGGTGGAGCCCCTTTATGGTGCCGAAGTGGGAGGGACGGGAGGAGGGAGGAGGGAGAGGAGGAGGATAGGAAGAGAGGAGGAGGAGAAGAGGAGAGGAGGAAGAGGAGACGCGGGGACCGTCTCTTCAAAGGGTTGGCGACAAGGCCAGTCCCAAGCCGAAGCATTACTGCTGGTTGCGCTCGGTCATATCTGCTGCAGTAGGAGTTGGGGTCGACGTGAAAGCGGCTACTCCTTCAGCCGATCTTGACGCGCGGCTGCTGCTCAGGGCTGCCCACTCGATCTTCGGTCCAGTGGGCACGGCGGCATGACTGCCCGAGGATGTCGGGGAACGACCCCCCAACAAGTCGGAGTCTCGGAGGAGCCGCGCTCGCTCCTCACCAGACGCCGGGCGCGAGCGGCGAAGGGCTGGGCACGTGCAGTCGCGCGCGGCGCGCGCAGCCGCGAGCGGCTCGCCCTCGCCGCGCCCGCGCGCACGCCCCGAGGAGGGCGCCCGCGTGCTCTTCGAGAGCGCGTTCGCCGCGGGCAGCGCTGCCGAGGCCGAGTTCCTGTACCCGTACTGGTTCCCCAGCCAGATCTACAGGCTCGCGCGCGCAGGGGGCTGGAGCACGAGGAGGAGGGAGAAGGCGAAGGAGGAGGAGGAGGAGGAGGAGGAGGAGGAGGAGGAAGGCGCAGGAGGAGGAGGAGGAGGAGGGGAGGAGGAGGAGGAGGAGGAGGAGGGAGGAGGAGAGGAGGAGGAGGAGGAGGGGAGGAGGAGGAGGAGGAGGAGGAGGAGGAGGAGGAGGAGCAGGAGGTGGCGGCGGAGGAGGATGGGGCAGGGGGAGGGGGCAAGGGGAGGGAGAGTTTGGGGAAGCTGCTACTCCTGCGACTCCCCCTCCATCCTTGAAGCTTACCCACAGCCGCCTCGCCTACCACCACTCCTTCTCTCATTTCCTTCCTCCCTCTCCCACTCCTCCGCCTTCCCCTCGTCTTCATCCTCATCCGCCCCCTCGAACTCATCCTCCTCCGCCTCCTGGCCATGTCCCTCGACCTCCTCCATTTTCCTCCACCCTCGATGTCCTGTCCCGTCCTCCTCATCATGCTGCTCATCCTCCTCATCCTCTCCCCCCCACACACACACTACTTTTACCAAACGCATGAGAATCATCGACCACCACCACCCCCGCGCCTGAGCAACCTTATCAGCCCTGAGCCAGCCTCCACAGAACTCGCACCTTTCACAGGGTGCCGATTGGTCCGCTGACATGGCCTGTGGGTGGCGTCGTTCTTTGCAAATTCTGCACGCGCCTACAAGCTTGGCTACAGACCAGCTGCACCCCCCTCCCCCGCAACCTGCGTGAATCTACCAGCCCACTAAGCGAGAGGACCTCCGTCTGTGAAAATCCGATCCATATGTGTGTGTGTGTCTCTTGGTGCCCTCTTGGAGGTCCTCATGATGCTCTCTTGGGCCGTCTTGGGAGCCCCTGGGCCGGGGTTGAGGCCATCTGGTGTTTTCTTGAACGTATCTTGGGCCGCCGCGGAGCAATTCTAGACCGTCATGAAGATTCTTTGGACGATCTGTACACACCTTGGAGCTGTCCACGGCCAGATGAGTCCGCTGGGGCCCAGATGAGTCCGCCAGCCGCATCAGCCGAAGCCCCCTCCCTTCAAACCAGCTGGACCAGGCCCCCGGGGGAGGAGTTTAGGGAAGGGCGCTACTTCCACACGCCTTCTAAATCATAATGGGTCGGCGACGTTGCGTTGTGCCAGGCACTTCCCCACGGCATAAATCTGTTATTGTGACGGCCTTACGGCCAGTGCCGCCGACCTTGAAGAGGGACGACGACGACAACGGCGATGACGACGACAACGCTGACGCTCTGGAGCCGAAAGCTTCTCCCAGGGAGGGGTGCTCGCCCCTAAGGGGGTGTCACAACCCCTCGAACCTCCCCTCCCGCCCAAATCGGGCGGGCGGTAAGGGGGGGTGACATAAAGCTGGGGTGGAGAAAGGGCCCCCAAGGGGCACTTCAGCGCCCTTTTCTTCCCCCCTCCATTTAGGCCACCCCTCATAACCACCCGCCCCCTCGGGCCCCCCCTCCCCAGGGCCATCCCCCACCCGACCACCCCATCCCCCCAGCAGGAGGAGGAGCAGGAGGAGGCGGAGGACCATCCCCTCCCAGCGGGGGGGGATCAAAGGAAGGGGCTCCCCCCTCGACTCGAATCACGACGTTGCTCCGTTTCCCTCTGGCTGGAGCGCTCGAGGGGGAAGCGGCGACGACGACGGTTCGAACGGAAAAGCTTCTCACACACGCTGACAGGGTCGGCGGATTTCAGTTGGCACTACATCAGGGCAAGGATCATAGTCTTGGGCTTCTTGGCACCGCTGGTCAACCCACCGCATGCCTCACAATACGGATTGGACGTACAGGCCACCAAGCCACCCCACATGTGTATGATCATGGTGTGGCTGCGCATTCTTAGCTACTTGATATAATCCTGCCGACGTGCGCGGCCAAAGCTTGGAGGATTCAGGCGACACAACGCGGAAGCATCTCATACAGCGGAAGTTGCAGCTATTCCACAGTGTGGCAGCAGCAGTGACCCCGAGATGGTTTTTGGACTTGAGCCATATCGGCGAAGGAACGGAAATCCAAAGTGCTGAACCTAAACGACGAAATCTGGGCACCAGTCACATGCCCCAAACTTTCTTGTAGGTTCAGCTATCCCTAAATTGGAAAGCCGTCCCTGAAACTCTGCATCGAGTCTTCTGCTCGATCCGCTTCTTACCTGAAACTATGATAATGAATTCCGGGAACGTCCTGTCATTGAAACAGGCCCTCCATGCTACCTCTGCTGCTGTCCCCGGCCGCCGGAGGAAGGAGAGAGGAAGGAGAGAGGGGAGGACCAACCACGACACCACCACCGCCACCAGGATCCTGGGACTGGAACTCCTGCCAAGAGATCATGCTGGACGACTGGTCGAGAACCTTCCTGGATGCTGCTTGGGTCCTGCTCTTGAGTCCTGGGTCGTCTCGTCTACGCTCGACTTCTGCCCCCTCGTCCACAAGAATGATACGGCCACTCGACATAAGATCGAACAACGCGGCGTTGCATTTGCCAACGTCGTCCTTGGTAAGCGCGTCTACCGGCATCCGGCCATGCGGTATCCACCGAACACGACCCTGTGCCTTCTCTAGAGCTTCGCATATTATGGCGAGGTCCACGGCAGTACGACGGTCTTTGGCTGAAGCATTGCCTTCTTTCATCATTGTGTCGTAGATAGACTTAGCGTCTACTACGTGAAGCTGCGTTTCCCTGGAACCCAGACGACAGTTGTGCCTAAGCACGGTAGTGAACGGTCCCGAACCACGATGATGATCTCGGACACTGACATCTCCAAAGACCACGTCTCTATATAGGATTTGTAGGTACTCCACTTCGGCGACCGCAGCTGCCAACGCCTGAGTCTCCCCAGCTAGTGTCGAGGGTACCTTCCGCCGGAGTTTCGAGCTGCGCCATCCTAGGATGGACGCTCGCACGGACCGATTGGACAACACGCTCTTGTCGCACGCAAGGATCATCCACGCTCCCTGAGTGGGATCTTCTGGCAGTCCTTTCTCGTCCGTGAGGTTGTCGAATGCTCCGACCCCTCCGGCGTCAGAGAACGACATGAATGACATCTGCTCGGGATCTAGCTTCCACACGATCAAGCCTCGTGAGGCCGAGGAGCGAAGGTGTCGAACTAATTTGTTCGCCAGGGAGATGTCTCCTGTCGTAGCTGCTTTTAACCGGCTGGCCAGTATGCTGGCGACTCCGGCAGCCTCTGGCCTAGTTTCTCGCCCTATCCAATTGAACTTGTACACTAAGGAACGAAGGGCCTTGAATTCTTCGGACTCAAGAGGTAGGTCACGTCTGGCTAATCTTCCCTTTTGTACCGTGACCGGTCGCACCTCCTCTAGAATATACTTCTCCATGTCGACAGTGGCACGCTGAGGTCCGATCGTGATCCTTCGTCCGGCATAGTCCACGGGACCGCTGTGGCAGTCTCGATATTTGCCGAACTTGAAACGTGCTTCTAATAGTTCACGCAGCCACCGCCGCGAACTCTCTGAGGACGAGCCGATGAAGAAGTCGTCTACTTCTAGGAGAATCATGTTGAGCACCTCACCCTTAGAACCGTACCGCACGTACCAGCACGGCTCGAGTAAGCTCCTAGTAAACCCGTGTTGGCCCAAGTAACTAACGATCGTCTTTCTCCAGGCCATGGGCGCATCGTCTAGACCGTACACGTTGACACGCAGGAGAATAAGAGATCCAGCAGGAAGGTCGATGCCTTCGCACGGTTCGACGTAGATCTGTCCCTGACTCCTAACCATGGGGTCGCTCTGACAAAAGGCGTTCTTCACGTCGGCAATATCGGCCCGGAGCCCCAGATTCATGATGACCTGAAGGAACATCATGATGCTCGAGGTCTGTGGTGTTGGAGCGTATACTAGCAGGGAACCAGAATCAGGGTCACGGTGACCGTGTACGCACCAACGTGATTTGGCCTCTGGGTCTTGGAAGGTGCCCTCCACCGGCTTCCACCGGCGCACCATCCTCGAAGAGATGATGCGATCCGGCAATTGCTTCCGAACGACTTCCGCCTTGGAGGGGGGAATAACTTCCACGGCACCGGTACCAAGCATGGCCTTCCACTCCTTGCTGTCTGATAGGGCAAACTTCTCTCTCTCGGCGGGGGTCAGCTTCTTCAAGTTTATCTCTCCCCCGCGGCTGGCCGCGAAGTCCCCTCCTTCAGACGACACCACTCCGGACCATCCCTCCTGGACCCCCAGCTCCGAGCTCAAACTCCTGGCCTGGACACCTTCACCACCACCATCACCGAGGGGGGAGATGAGGAAGTCCTCCGCCGCTCCGTCCGCCGGCGCCTCGCCGCGGGGAGGTGAACGGCTCCGGCCTCTGGGCCTGCCGGCCTCGAGGTCGTGGATCATGTCCTGGACCGGCCTCCGAGGACCAGCCGAGCTGGAGCTCACTCCTCGCGTGACCCCCTCTCCCCTTGGTTCGGCCGGACCTCGGGCGCCGGTCGGAGACGGCAGTGTCGGCGGAGGTGGAGGAGGAGGAGGAGGAGCGGGGAGGCCGGGAGGAGGTTCCACCCTCAGCCTCTTGACCTCGGGAGGGCTGCTGCTAGCCCTGGAGAGGTCCGTCCTCTGCTGACTCATTCCCCTCAAGATGCTCACGGGCACGTCGTCTGGCTGTCGCAGACGCGCCCTCGGAGTGGACTGACTGGAGCCTCCCGGACCCGTGGGAGAGCCCGAGTGAGGCGAGGGGACCAGGTGAGGAGAAGGACGGGAAACGGGGAGGGGAGGGGGAGAGGAGGAGACAGGAGGGAGAAGAGGAGAGACATCCCCAGTAGCTCCGGCTCCTGGCTCCGCCTTGCCCGGCTCGGCCGGGGCATGACCACTCTCCCTGACAGGCTGGTCGGAGACCTGTCTGGACGGGCCTCCCGAGCCCCCGCGCGAGTCCCCGGGACACTCGCTTCCGCCGGCCGAAGAGGGGAGCCTAGTCGAGCCCGCCTGAGCTTCCGCCGAGCCACCCTCGGAGGGAGCCCGCAACAACCCCGAGGCCCTAGCTGGGCCCGGGAAAGGCCCGAGTGGGCCCACGACCGAAGGGGAGGGACCAGGGTCGGCACCCCCGGGCCCCGTGTCTCCGTCGTCCCTGGGCTCGTGAGCCCGAGAGCCGGGAACTTGAGGAGCCATGCCTGGATCGACACGGCCCTCATCGTCCCAAGCTTCGTCCGGGGGTGACCCTTCTCGTTGCACGTCGACGGCGGCGGCTCGCCGTGTCTGAGCCTGCCTGAGAAGCTCAGCCCACTGAGGGCTCTGCGCGATCTGGATACCCAGCTCCTCGTCCGAGCTGGCCAGCCTCACTTGCTCGACTGAGCATTTCCAGAGGCGAGTGCGCATGGCGACCCAGATGGTGGTACCTTCCGCGAGGACCACAACTCCTGGTCCCGCCCATCCGTCGCGTCTCTTGCCGAGCGAATCTCCCCGGAGTGACGTGCGCGAGAAATGACGCCAGACAAAGACCCACTGTCCTGGAACCAGGCTCCGGGGAACAGGCGTCCTGGCCCGGGAGGCGCGGCTTATCTTCTCGCGGGAGTACACCTCCATCGCCAGCCTCCTGGCAGTGGCCCTGATGGCCTGGGCCCTCGAGAACTCGGCCCCGGCAGGGTCCTGGTGGGCTGGGTGCCTAGTCATGTCTTGCCATCCTGGCAAGCCGTGGGAGTCGTCGGAGAGGAGGTCATGAGGGAGGCGAGGATTCTCGCCGAAGACGAGTTGGAGGGGAGAGAACCCGCCTCGGTGCCAATATCTATTCTTGTGCGCCACAAGTTCGTGAACCAAGGTATCGAGCTCATCGAGGTTACTCGGAACGTCCCCCCCGGAGTCTAACTCGGCCCGGACGCGCTCCTTGACCCATCCTCCGTGCCGTTCGACACGTCCATTTTGCCAAGGCGAATCCGCATCGCACACATGGTGCTTGATTCCCCACTGCTCGAGACCCCTCGCAAATCTCTCAGCGAATTCAGATCCGCCATCGGACAGGAGGAAGTGCGGAGCCCCGAGCGGACGAATCCAACACTCGACAAACCCGGCCCAAACCGTGGCAGCCCTCGTGTTGGGAATCCTCTTGCATACTTGCAAGTTCGACCCGTGATCCACGAGGTTGATGAACGCCTGGGAGGTGCTCTGAAAGTCAAGATAAAACAAGTCTATTCCGACAATGTGATTGAATCTGAACGTTCTGGGCAGGGCCACGTGCCTGTGATTGCCCGCCCGTCGTCTCTCGTCGCACTCGGAACACTTGAACTTGTCCCTGGCCCACCTGACAAGGTGTCGCTTAACTCCCCCGGCCCGAAGGACCCTACAGAACTTTCGGGCCTCGGGGTGTCCCATGTTGACGTGGAGCTTATAGAGGAGTCTCTTTTCGCTCTCGCTCGGATCCGGATCGATCTCGGCACGCTGTGGCGCCGTGAGAGGGGGTCGAGTCTCCTGTTCATCCCCGCTGCCCTCCGAGTCCTGGCCGTCGGGTTCCTCCTCGTCGGCTTCCGCAATACTCGGCAGACGCCGTCCTTCCACCTCTTCCGCCGGGAAGTGGCCGTCCTCGGAGAGCTCCGCCCACGTGGGGCGGGTGGACCGGTGGGCGCCGCTCCACTGCTCCGTAACGGCTCGTGCCACCAACTTGCAAAACTTGGAGGGGTATCTACTGGCCTTGGACGTCTGGCTGCTGCCTTCGAGCATGGCATGTCTGTGCTCTCCGGTGCAGAGATGTCCGTCTAGCAACCGAAGAAGGTGGGGATGGTTCGACAGTATTCCTGTGGGCTTCTTGTTGAGGCCTCTAGAGTCCACTTGCATGTCGAAGCAGCACATATCCACCCTTAGTCGCTGAACGCCGGGGAGGGAGGTGATGAGCTGGACCACCTGAGTAGTCCAGGAGCTCGCATAGAGCGGATGCTCAAATGCGAAGTACCTACCTCTTTCATACTGATAATGAGCCACCTCCATACACAGACTGAGATCTCGGAGGCCCTCCATGACCTCTTGCTGCCAACGCTCCGGATCACGGCGATCGCGATTGACCCTATTGATCGCCGAGAAGACGCGACACTCCGAGCACATCCAGATTATCTCGGGCTGATCCCGTTCGATCTGATCCCACATCTGTTTCACGTGATCTGGTCGAGCGGAGTCCCACCCTATCTTCCGATCCAGGCTTGGCCTGTCCCCCAAAGCTCCACCTCGACGCCCCACTTCCGGGGCGATTCTGGGAGGAGAAAACAGTTCCATGAAGGCCGTCTTGGGCCGTCTCGACCTACTGAATCCTACGTGGCTCCCTGGGTCTCCCGAGGCTCCTAATTGAGGTTCCGCGCCCTTGGTGACAGCGTCGCGGACAGCCTTGTTCCACGAGACCTCGTGGTCGTCATTGTACAGGTCACCGTACAGCCCCTCAATCTCCGGCTCTTGGAGAGGCCTTTCTGGCTTTGCCCAGAGTTCTCCCAGCGGGGGCCCAGAGGGATAACAGAAAGTGGGAGCAAGGGAACAGACGGAGGAGAGCGAAGGGTCAGTCTCTTCGGTCAAGGCTGCGCAGCAGCCGCATGTCAGGAGGCTAGCCGCTAGGCTCGGGCTGCTGGCCCCTCGTTCATGCCGGAAAAGGTCGGCATCTGGAACAGAAAGCTCCGGCGTCGAAAGGCCGGGAGCCGGCGTGAGTGCTGCGGGACTCAGATCATCTCCCAACTGTCCTGATTTCCTGGAGGCACCGCCGTGGTGGTCGTCGGCGTCGTCGAACCTTCTTGACCAGAGGGTCCCTGCTCCTGGTTGCTGGGTCCCGGTTGACCTGACCCGCTGCTGCCCGAGTATCCCTGCTCGTTGATCTGCACTGCCATCGCCGTCACCGCCGTGCCGATCTGGACCGTCATCGCCACCAGCTGGTTGATAGCCTGCTGCATGGTGACCACGTCCGTCTGAATGCTTGCGATCTGCTCCTGCATGGCGTCCATGGTTTCTCCGAATGCCTCGAATGAGCCCACCACTCGTTGGATATGAACCACTCCTTGGTGAATCTGGTGAAGTCCTTCTTCGACTTGTCCTGGATGGATCGTCGAGGCCGATGTCGCGATCTCCATCATGCGCTCCACCACCTGACGAACTCCCTGCATTGCCCGAAGGCCCTCCGGGAGGTCCTGAAGCTGCCACTGAAGTGCTTGAAGCATCGTTGCCAGCCCGTTCACCGTGTTGAGCGCCGCGGCCCCTTCCATGAAGCCGCCGTCCTGCTGCAGTATGTCCACCGCTCTCTGAGCGGACGCTGCCGCCCGCCTGGCTGCCTCTGCCGCCGAATCGGAGCGCTCTGTCGGAACTCGATTCCTCGGGCCGGGGATCCAGGTCAACCTTTCCCCGCACCGAGAGCACCTCGAGCCGCTGCCCCACTGATTCCCGTAGTACCTGATGTCGACGTCCGGGTGCGGGCATTCTACCACTGGTGGAGGTTTCGTCGGAGTCCAGGGGTCCGCTCCGAACGGGGCTGCCTTGGGCGGTGGCTTCGACCTCGGCATCGCCTTCGTCCGTATCGGTGCCCCGGTCGCCGCCGCAGCCGCTGCTCCTGAGGACGATGCTGCCGCTGATGCCCCTGAGCCTGTCACTGCCACGGGCGGCCCGGGAATCTGCTCGGACTCCTGCTCCGTGGGGTGGGTCGTCGTGCCCGCCGAGTCGGCCGCCCCGGTGTCCATGGGAGTCGGCGTCTCCTGATTGCTGCTGCTGCTGGCCCGTCCCAGCAGCTCCTGGGTCGCCTGGTACGCTCCCTGCTGCTTGCGTGGCGGCTTCTTGGGAGGCGTGGGCACCGGGGCAGCGGTGGCCCTGCAGGTGAACAGCAGGAGGAGGAGGAAAGTCATCCTCGCCCTCGCCATGAGCGTTGAGTGCTGTTGATCGGCAAACCCGATACCGTGGTCGTGAAAGATTCTCGTCTAAACTGGCCCTGAGAATGCTCGAGCCAAGAGCTACGGAGGAGGATAGAAGAAGGAAGCCTGCGGCTACCACAAGGGCCGGCTCGTCCCACGAACCTATGTCCCTCGGGTCCGACGTCGCCTTAGCTTCCCCTGGAGATCCTAAGCTGTGACCACGCATACTAGGGATCGTCTGAGCTCGTGGCCCGAAGAGCCGAAGAAACACGATGATGAGGCCTGTCAGGCCCTTCGTGGAAAGCCCCGGGATCTTCACGGAATAGCTTGAAATCCTAACCCTGAAGGTGCCTCTTCGAGTCCTCGAGTACTGTTGCGACCGGACATACACCGTGACGAGGAGGATGAGGAGGATGAGGAGGCCCATGTACTGGCTGATGACTCCTGCAGCCGACATCTCCTGCACGCGACTGCCCGAGAACCTAAACGAGTCAGGCGTGAGAAACGGGAATCGGTCCAGCGCGGAGGCTGGCGTCACCACTGGCTTTGGCAGTGGTTGAACGATGTCGGCCATCCTATGACCGGATCCAAGCCTGGTGAGCTGGATGTCCTTAAGCAAAGTGCCGGACTGCATGCAATTCTTCGGGAGGTCGATCACACAAGCGAGGAAATCTAATAAATTCACGCTGAGAATATGTGGTACGTCGTCTGCCAAGACCGTAGTCTCCACGATGCCCAGGACGGCACCTAGGCAGAGAGGGTAGAGTATCATGCTGATGATCTTGGCCGGGCCGCCGACTCCGTGGGCTGCCCGCGGCCTCCGATGCTCTGGGGGCACTTCCACATACTGAAGACCGACCTGCGCTAGTGCGGCCGCCTCTCGGTTCAAGGCCGCAACGCCGATCAGGTCGCTCCCGGCCCCCGGATCCACGAGCCCCTGCGTGGCCGCCGTGACCAGGTAGACGCTGTCCTTGGTGATCTCCTCCTCAGCCCGTCGCCACGTGGCCAGGGTGTCGTTGGTCACCGGCTCGCTGCAAGTGCCCGTCTCCCAACCCGTGAACGTGTAGCCCGCGAGGTCCCGGCGGTCGCCACTCTTCGGGTTGGTGTTGAGCGGACACTCACGGCTCCAGTGGCCCTTCTTGTGGCACGTGTTGCATTTCGTGATCTTCATCTGCTGCTCGATCGAAAGCTTGGGCAGTCGACTCCTCTGATCCTGCTTCTTGGGTCGACGCTCCGGCCGCTGCTCTCGACGAGGCTTGGGAGGTCCCTGAACTGCTCCGCCCGTCTTGGAGCCTGTCCCGGGTGTCCTGGGCTTGCTTCCGCGGAAATATTCTCGATCCTTCTTAGCTGCCCGTTTGAGCTCTTTATTCTGCTTCCATGTCCTGCCCACGGGCCGGGTGGCGATCATGGTGAGGGCACTCTCTAGCTGGTCCTCGTATAAGTCGAGGTCCTCTAGTTCAGCCACCAGCATCACCTCGTCGATCTCCTGGTCGGCATCCTCGTCATCCTCGGAGTCGGTGTCCCCGTCGTCCTCGGAATCCTCACCGCCTTCGGACCGAACCGGGTATGAGGAGGAGTGGGGATGCTGCTCAAAAGATCCACGCTCGCCTCCGGCGCCGGGAGCTTCGTCCTCGGCGTGGGCGACTAGCATTGATCCCGTCCTACCAGGCAAAAGCCGCTCACCTCCGCCTGAGTCCATCTGTCGGAGCGCCCAGCTGACACTCTGGTAGTCGAGTTTGCCCTGAGTAAGTGTGCGTAAGTTCTGGGTGCCCTGGGCGCTGAGCCCGGCACCCTCCTCCAAGAGAAGACCTTTCAACTTCGACGATAGCCACATGTCATTCCCTTCGGCGTCGGCGAGCTGTGCTTCCCGACGGCTGACATACTGTACCAAGCTCTCCTTTGGCTCGCGAGCAGCCTCGAAGAGCGCCTTTCTACCTGACCGTCGAAGTTCATCACCCTCTCTCTCTCCAGTCCAGAGGTCCATTCGCTTGAGGACCGTCTCGATCCAGTCAGCTCCCGTGAGAACGTTCTCCGGGATGTCATCGAACTTGGACTGGGTGTTCCAATCAAACAGTTTCAGGAATTTTTCAGCCCGGCGCCAGGTCGGCACGTCCGTGTTCTTGTTCCATCGCATCAATGCCTTGCGCCAGGCCCTATAATGTCCCCAGCCGGGCCAGGCGGGTGGGTCCGAGTAGTCGCCCTTGGCCGACCAGCTCGAGGCACGCCAGTCCCCGGACCAGCTGTCCCAGGCGCTCTTGGCCGCCCAGGTGTCGCCCCAGCTCTTCTCGTCCCACGTCGTCTGGTCGTCCCAGCTCTTGGACTGGTCCCAGTTCTTCTTCTGGTCCCAGTCGCTGTCTTGCCATCCGTCCTTGTCTGCTGCTGCTGTGGAGCTGCGCTGCGTATTCCAGGGATCCTGGGATGACCAAGGATCCTGGTGCCCCTCCTTGCAGGATGTCGCCGCAGGTGCTGGTGTCGCCGTCGCCTTCATAGTGTCTCGCACTATCCCTGCGACCAGGTTCACCAGCTCCTCCTGCGTCATGCCGGCCGTGCCGCCGGCCGCCTGCGCCCCCGCGCCGGCGCTCGCGCCTTCGGCCAGGACCCCCTGGCCTTCGGCGCCCTGCTCAGAGAAGCCGTCGTGACTCGTTCCTGCCTTCCCCTTGTCCCCCATGCCGTGGTGCCACGCCAGTCGACTGCGAGAGCAGCGGCTGCCTCCCGACCGTTAAGCACTCATGCGGGCGCGCCGGCTAGAGCCCGCCCGAGGAGCACCTGTGGTCCGGGAGGGTCCACTGCTCCGCTACCAACTGTGGCAGCAGCAGTGACCCCGAGATGGTTTTTGGACTTGAGCCATATCGGCGAAGGAACGGAAATCCAAAGTGCTGAACCTAAACGACGAAATCTGGGCACCAGTCACAACAGGCTCGTGCGACGTGGGAGGCTCTGGAGATTAGAGCCAAAATCGTACCTTCACTATGTTTACGTTGGTGTAGAGTTTGGGCCAGGACGGCCTCATGGTCTTCGACTGTGTCGGATCTTAAAACTTGCTCGGAGGCTGCCTGGCCAGCTTACTAATCTGCTGCGTTGTTGCAAACAACCCTGCGCGTACCGCTCGCTGAAATGATATCGCCTTCGATGCTGTCGGTATATGTGCGCCCTGGGGTATGTCAGCAGTTTGCGGGACTGTGTTTCGGCATTGCGTTCCCGTACCGATTGAATCCAAAAGATCACCTTAAAGCTTCAGTTGTGTTCAAAGCCCTTGCCAGCGGGGCCTTGCAATCCGCCATTGTTCCCGCTGCTCTGGGAAACCCCGACCACAGCCACAAGGCCATTAGGCCTGCAATATGTGCAGTAACTGCGTCCTGCGGAAGCCACGCTGGGAGAGGGACTTTTATACATCTGAGGAGATTTCATTCTCGTGTGAGCTGGGCCATGCAGACATGTCCACGGACGGTCCATTGTATGAGCGAGTATTAACCCACGAAGAAAATCACCCCCTACACTTGTGGAAGTTGTTGCAGGAGAGCCTTTGGAATGGTTCTGGTCTGGCGGTGATGGTGGTCCATCTCTGATGCGCACACGTCCAGCTTGCTGGTGAAGTGTATACGCATCCAGTGTGGCATAGGTGCTAGGATGTTCCTCGGTCCACGGAGGTATGCCTGCATATGTGGTGCCCAATGCTTCTGTAGCCTTCTGAACCAGAGTTGTGGCTCTGCCTGTCGCGCACAGCGTGCCCCAGGGTTGGCCTGATACTGCGCAATCCTTCTGACATGCAGGTTGCAAGTGGACGCATAGTTTCGGCACAAGCAGTCGCATTGCTATCATGGCATGCATCCTCTCCCCATCGTTATGTCAACAATGTGAAGCTGCTGCTAGCAGTGGGACTGCCTACTTCTCATGCAAGGGTAGCGTGTAAGCGCTGGCTTCATATATTGATGGACCAGCGCCAGCTGTTATGCTGCGGTTCGGGTAGATGTGGTATGACATGCATCTGGCCAGAGTCAACCTCCTGGACTAGCTGTACTGTTGGACCGGATACTCAACGATATGAATTGAGAAGCTGGAACACATTTCACGTTCTCCTAGGGTCTCTTGGTCGATACACACGTACTACGAGTGTTTGTCCCCTCGACGCGACAAATACTAGCCTTGATGCGATGCGACCTATTCGTTCTTGACCGCTCAGCGCCAAATCGTGTCCTCTGGTCTTCTTGCTTGGCTGTCGCTGAACTGTGGGTGCAGTCTGCTTTTGCTATTTCCATTCTCTCCCGCCCCTAGCATGCAGCTTTCAGAGGAGGCGAGAAAAACTACCATGTAAGTCAAGCGTCGTACGCCTCATCCTGTGCGCCGTGCGGCGAGCAACACCTGCAAGCTGCGTATCCGCTCTGGGGAGGATCTGGACACGTGCTCCTCCTCATCCTCCCATTCCCTCTCCTCCGCCTCCTCCTCCTCATCCTCCTCCTCCTCCTCCTCATCATCATCCTCATCATCCTCATCCTCATCCTCATCCTCATCCTCCGCCTCCGCCTCATCCTCATCCTCCTCCTCCTCCTCTTCCTCCTCCTCCTCCTTCTCACTCTTCCCTCTCCTCCCTCCTCCATCGTTCCTCCTCCCAGTCCTGTTTTTCTTCTCCCTCCTCCTCCCTCCTTCTCCCGCTCCTCATCCGTGTCCTCCTCTTCCTCGGTCTCCATACCATCGTCCTCCTCCTGCTCCTGCTCCTGCTCCTCATCATCACCATCATCAGCAGCAGCATCACCACCATCACCATCATCAGCAGCAGCATCATCCGCTTCCTCTTCTCTTCATCCCCAGTCTCACCCTCACTCTTCCCTTGTCGTTCACTCCTGATCCTCACCCCAGGGGGGTACAGAAGAGGGGAGGTGAGGGATAAGCAGGAGAGGGAGTTGGAGGAGGAGGAGGAGGAATAAAGTGGGAAGGGAGGGGGGAGGAGGAGGAGGAGAAGGAGGACGAGGAGGAGGAGGAGGAAGAGGGACGAGGGAGGGATTCAGAGAGGGAGGGAGGTGGGGTTGGAGAAGGAGGAGAACAAGGATATGGAGTGAGGCTAAGGCTACGGCATAAGTGTGGAGGCTCCCGTTTCGGCCCATTTGGCGGCCCGCGCTCCGCGCGGGAGGCGAATCAGACCGCCTGGCCCCTCGGGCCGGGCCCCGAGGCCCAGGCACACCACGGCTTCGCCCCTCGACCCGCTCAGGCCTCGGGGTGGAGCCCCCAGCTCACCAAGCCGACTCCAACCGTGGAGGAGGCGGAGGAGGAGAAGGAGGAGGAGGGGGAGGAGGAGGAGGAGGAGGAGGAGGGGGAGGGGAGGAGGAGGAGGAGGAGGAGGGGGGAGGAGGAGAAGAGGGAGGAGGAGGAGAAGAGGAGGAGGAGGAGGAGGAGGAGGAGGAGGAGGGGGAGGGGGAGGGGGAGGATTCTCCTCCCTGTCTCCTCTCGCCTCGCCTCCGCTGGCAGGCACGACGCACCCCAGCATCTGGCCCCGAGGAGCCCGCCGCGCCCCCCCCCCCCTTCAATCGTCGCAGTCTATCATCGTCGTCGTCGATCGTCGCCGCCGCTTGGTGCCGAGCTGGAGGGCGACGGGGATCCGGAGGAGCAACAGCAAGACCGACTGCCTCCGAAGAGACAAGCCCAAGATTCCGGAGGAGGACGAGGAGGAGGAGGAGGAGGAGGAGCCGCAGTAGCAGCAGCAGCAAGAGGAGTGGCAGGAAGAGGACAGAAGGAAAAAGAGGAAGCGGACCAGGGAGAGGAGCAGCAGGAGCAGGAGGAGTAGCGGGAGCAGGAGGAGGACGAGGAGGAGGAGCAGCAGCAGGAGGAGGAGGAGGAAGCAGGGGGGCTCCCCTTCTCCTGCTGCGGCTGCTGACCCTTGTGCTCCTACATCGGCTGTGTCCCGCCGCCGCTGCCGCTGCCGCCGCCGCCGCCGCCGCCGCCGCCGCCGCCGCCGCCGCTGCTGCTGCTGCTGCTGCTGCTGCTGCTGCTGCTGCTCCTCCGCCTCCTCCGCCTCCTCCTCCTGCGTAACGCTGTGCCTCCTCCCCCTCCTCCTCCTCCTCCTCCTCCTCCTCCTCCTCCTCCTCCTCCTCCTCCTCCTCCTCCTCCTCCTCCTCCTCGTCCTCCTCCTCCTCCTCTCCACAATTACTCAATATGAATATTACTCTCCTCCTTCCCCTGATGACGGGTTGGGAGTGTTCGCCCCCCCCCGCGTATTGTTTTTTACACCGGATTCCCCGGAGTTGGGTTTTCGCTTGCATTTTTTCAAAATGCTGCTCTCGCTGAGGCGCCGGCCTCATTTTCGGGCCCCGCTCGTTCCGAATCGTGTTCCCGCTGCAGTGCTGGTCTCATTTCCGTGCTTCCGCTCGTTCCGAATCGTGCTCCCGCTGCAGCGTTGGCCTCATTTCCGCGCTTCCGCTCGTTCCGAATCGTGCTCCCGCTGCAGCGGTGGCGTCATTTCCCGTGCCATGCCACGGCATGCAATGCAATGCTAGGTTGCGTTCCGCTGCGCGATGCCATGCCTTCAGCTGAAGCTGTGATACTTACGCAGGCCGAAATGTTTTCCTCTTGAACCCCACATGTCGGAAGCGACGCGCCGATCCCCTGTTTTCCTCCCACCTCCTCTCGCATCTTCCCTCATCCTTCCCCTCTTCATCCTGGGAAGACCCCCTCCCCCGTAGAATCATAGCATTGGTCTGCAGATCCACAGCTCCATGGACAGCATGATGCTTCACTTGCGGTGCTCCGCGGATCCAATTTCCATTGGGTCCTGGATGTTAATTATTCCCTGAAATGAACGGATACATCTTCCTTTCACACACAGGAAATGGGATCCGCGCAACACAGAAATAGGATCCACGAAACTCTCCCACACCCGAAAAGGGATCCAATTGGATCCATTGATGTTCTCATATTTTAGTCGAAGAGGACAAAACTTTCGGCCTGGGGGTGGAGGGTTTAGCACAAAGCTTTGGCGGGTTAGCACAAAGTGTTGGCGGGGGGACGCAGCTCGAAGTCCCAAGGATTTAGCACAAAGTGTTGGCGGGTTAGCACAAAGTGTTGGCGGGGGAGACGCAGTTCGAAATCCCACTGGAGGATTTAGCACAACGCGTTGGCGGGTTAGCACAAAGTGTTGGCGGGGGAGACGCAGCTCGAAATTCCAAGGACTTAGCACAAAATGTTGGCGGGTTAGCACAAAGTGTTGGCGGGGCAGACGCAGTTCGAAATCCCACTTACGCAGGCCGAAAGATTTTCCTCTTGAGTCCCACATGTCGGAAGCGACGCGCCGATCCCCTCTGTTCTCCTCCCACCTCCTCTTGCCTCTTCCCTCATCCTTCCCCTCTTCATCCTGGGAAGACCCCCTCCCCCATAGAATCATAGCATTGGTCTGCAGATCCACAGCTCCGTGGACAGCATGATGCTTCACTTGCGGTGCCCCGCGGATCCCATTTCCCTTGGGTCCCGGATGTTAATTATTATTCTTTTATATATACACATATATATATATAATTCCTGGGGAATAAATTGATCCATCGTTTTTTTGCACCGAGGAAATTGGATCCGCGCAGCACAGAAATAGGATCCGCGAAACTCCCCCACACCCGAAAAGGACTCCAGTTGGACCCATTGGTGTTCTCATATTTTTAGTCCAAGAGGAAAAAGATTTCGGCCTGGGGACGTATGCATTGTTTAGGTGCCACGTCGTGCTATGCCATATTACTTTTTGATGTGCAACGCCACGCTATGCAATGTTATGTTCGGGGCCGCTCTGCGATGCCATGCTTTGCGTTGCAAAGCTTTGTGCTGCAATTCTTTATTACGCCACGCCACGTCATGCTGTGACAGACTACGCTTTGCGGTGCTCTTCTGCGCCATGCCACGCCGTGCTCTACAATGCATCGCGTACCCTTTCGGGATATCATTGCCCTGCTCGACATCCGACTGCGCGAGTAGAGAGGGGATCTACGCCATGGTACGGGATGGGAGGGAGGGGTAGGATGTCAAATACGCGAGCGCACCTAGCTTGTCAGCCCCCCCTCCTCCTCCTCTTCGTCCTCCTCCTCCTGTTCCTGTTCCTGTTTCTGTTCTTGTTCCTCCTCCTCCTCCTCCTGTTCGTGCTCCTGCTCCTCCTCCTGTTCCTCCTCTTCTTCCTGCATAACGCTGTGCCTCCTTTTCCCCCTCCTCCTCCTCCTCCTCCTCCTCCTCCTCCTCGGCCTCCTTTTCCTCGTCCTCCTTCTCCTCCTCCTCCTCGTCCTCCTCCTCCTCCTCCTCCTCCTCCTCCTCTCCTCCTCCTCCTCCTCCTCCTCCTCCTACTCCTCCCCCCTCCTCCTCATCTCCTCCTCCTGTTCCTCTCCCTCTCCTGCTCCTCCTCCTCCTCCTCCTCCTCCTCCTCCTCCTCCTCCTCCTCCTCCTCCTCCTCCCCCTCCTCCTCCTCCTCCTCCTCCTCCTCCTCATCCTCCATTCCTTATCATTATAACTAGTTTCTTCTTGTCTTACCCCGAGGCAAGTTTTTAGAGCGGGCCGGGCGTTTCGCCTGAGATTTCGTCACCACTAATGATTCTGAAGTTTAAAAGGACATCAGCTTCACAGATGGATGGCTGGCGGTTTTCAAAATGTGGCTCTCGCCATAGCGCTGCGCACATTCGCTTTAACAAGTCGCAAGAGCTTCACGGATCGAGGGTGGCTGGTTTCCAAAATTTGGTTCTCGCCTTAGCGCCGCGCACATTCGCTTTTAGAAATTCGCAAGAGCTTCACGGATTGAGGGCGGGTGGTTTTCAAAATGCGGCTCTCGCTTTGACGATACCGGAGAAAAAAAACCAATCAGAATTTGTTTAAGACTATTGGGCTATTGGGCTATAAGGCTACTATAGGGCTATAGGGCTATAGGGCGATAAGGATATAGGGCTATAAGGCTATAGGGCTACAGGGCACCGGGCAGCCGGGCACCCGGCACCCGGGCACCCACCCGGGCACCGGGCACCCGTCACCCGGGCACCCGGGCACCCGGGCACCTGGGCCCGGCCACCGAATCGGCGGCGAACCCGGGCACCGAATCGGCGGCGAACCTCACCTCAGCCTCTAATCCGCTAGGACCCCTACAGAGGCAAGCTCTGATTGGGGAAAAATTGCAAGAGTTTCACGGATTGAGGGCGGTTGGTTTTCAAAATGTGGTTCTCGTTTTAGCCCCGCACACATTCCCCAATCAGAGTTTGCCTCTGTCGGGGTCCTAGCGGATTCATATGGTTAGATTCGGTTTGCCGCCGATTTTCGCCGCACGCCCGGGTGCCCGGGGGTGCCCCGGGGTGCCTTATAGCCCTATAGCCCTATAGCCCTATAGCCCTGCAGCTCTATAGCCCTATAGCCATATAGCCCTACAGCTCAATAGTCCCATAGCCCTATAGCCCTATAGCCCTATAGCTCTATAGCCCTATAGCACTATACCCTATGGCCCTATAGTCCTATGGCCCTGTAGCTCTATTACCCTATAGCCCATATAGCCCTATAGCCCTACAGCCCTAAAAAAAAATGGTTGGGGCTTTTCTCCGGTATCATTCGTTTTTTATTTGCAAGATTTTCGCGGATTCAGGGCGGGTGTTTTTTATGTGTTTCTCGCCTTAGCGCCGCGCACATTCGTTTCAAACATGTGCAAGAGCTTCACGGATTGAGGGCGGGTGGTATTCAAAAGTTGCAAGAGTTTCACGGAGTGAGGGCGGTTCCTTTTCAAAATGTGGTTCTCGTTTTAGTGCCGCGCACACTCGTTTTAAACATTTGCAAGAGTTTCACGGATTCCCATGATCAACTTACCAGACATGGTGTTTTGGAAGGATTCAGGATTTCGCGGGTGCAACAGTTATGTTGAATCGCTGTGTTGAAGTACCAAGAATGGCGTTTTGGCACAATTTCAAATCGTCAGGACGCAGCAGTCAGGTTGATCCGTGGCATGGAAATCCCGAGAGCAATGTTTTGGCATGTTTCTAGGTCTTCAAACGGTTGTCTTCCAACGAGGCAGTTCCTTCAATGGAAATGAACCGTTGTAGGGGCATATGAAGAGGGAGCTTGGAGGGAGGGTTCATTCCACCATCGTTGATGACTCTTGGGTTTACACTGGTCTTCCTCCTCCTCCTCCTCCTCATCCTCCTCTTGCGCTAGGGCTTTGAGCGGAGCTCGTGGCGTCGTGTTTTTTGCGTTGAGCGGACTCTAGGTGCAAAGCCTGCAGCGTTCGACGTGTCCTCCTCCTCCTCCGCCTCCTCCTCCTCCGCCTCCTCCTCCTCCTCCTCCTTCCTCCTCCTCCTCCTCCCGCTCCTCCTCCTCCTCCTCCTCCTCCTCTCATCATCACACCATCATCATCATCGTCATCATCATCATCATCATCATCATCATCATCATCATCATCATCATCATCATCATCCTCTTCCTCCTCCTCCTCCTCCTCCTCCTCCTCCTCCTCCGCGTGTAGCCTCGCAGCCGTTTTGGCCGAGGCCACCTTGCCTCAAGACGGCCGGCAGCGAGCGCTACGCCGGGGAGCGGGCACCGCCGATCCAAGTCGGTGCGCCTGCCCCCCGTCAGGCACCGCGCGCACACGCCGAGAAGCAGTTCGCGCTTCTGACGCCCGCGACGGCGTGCCCGCGGACGGCCGCGGCGACCGCGGCGGCAACACGAAGCGGCCCGTGTGCAGATCTCGCTACAGCCTGCGCCCTCGGCCGCCGGAACCGAAAACGGCCCGCCGTCGATGGCCGCACAGGCTGCGCCCTCGGCCGCCGAGAAGATGGTTGGTGCGGCCAGCTCAGTCCGGCGGGGCGCTGGCCTCCGCTCGCGGCGCCGCCGAGGCCGCGCCAGGCAGCCCCTGGCGGTGCCTTCGGGGGCGCGGGCTTCATCCAGGCGGCAGTGGGCACACTGGACTTGCCCATCGGTCGCTGAAAGTCAGTACAAGCGAGCATCTGTCGAAGAAGAAAACACGGCATAAGCATAAACTGTTGGCGCTCCGCGCGGACTTTTCGGATCCGCGCTGGGCCCCCCGGCGGCGCCTCCGGCGACGCCCCCCAGAGCAGATACAAGAAATCCGTGCCGAGCATCAGAAGTTTATGTTTATACCGTTTTGTCTTCTTCTAACATGATCAAGAAATTTCCTCTGGAGAAGCTGGACCAGCGTTTCTGAATCAACCTGCCGAACGGCTGGCCCAGTTTCTTGAGCAGACGCCCGTGGTCGCCTCCAGATGGCCCACAACGTTCCCAAGGCGCTCCACGAAGGCTTCCAGACCGATCCAAGAGAACCCGTAGACGCCCCCCAAGAGGGCCCCAAGAGGCAAAATGTTGGTTTTCCATCATTTTCCCATGTGTCTTGGGTTCCCGCTTTTTCGGCTCACCGACCCTCCAAACCAGCACCAGAAGCACCAACACCCGCACCAAGACGGGGTCGGGGCTCCTCATCAAGGGGCGCCCAGATCACCAGAGATACACAACAGTCAACGAAATCAATTCAAGATTCAGGACCGATCCGAGCCTTGGGACCGGAAAAGAGGGCCCACGTCGTCGTCGGTCGTCGTCGCCGCCACCGCCGCCATCGTCGTCGCCGTCGTTGTCGTTGTCGTCGTCGTCGTCGGCGGCAGCGGCGTCGGCGTCGGCGTCGGCGTCGGCCTCGGCGTCGGCGTCGGCGTCGGTCGGCGTCGTCGATGTCGTCCTCCTCCTCCTCCTCCTCCTCCTCCTCCTCCTCCTCCTCCTCCTCCTCCTCGTCGTCGTGACCGCAGGCCGCGGATGTTCCGCAACTCCCGCCAGGAGGGAAAGGGGTCTTTCGGGAAAGGGACCCTCTGGTTTTTGACGTTTTCGGCCTCCCGAGGCCCTCCCAGAGGGTCAAACTCCGAAAGACTTCCGAACCTCGACATGGTCTGTGGTGGGGGAGGAGGACGAAATGGGGGAGGGGGGGGAGTTTGAATAGGCGCAGGAGGAGGAGGAGGAGGACGGGCAAGATGAGGAGAAGGAGGGGGAGGGAGAAGGAGGAGGCAGGGTGGCGGAGGAGGGAAGGGGAGTAGGAGGAGGAGAAGGGAGGAGGCTTCTACGAGGGCCCAAATAGGCCCCCCTAGGCCCCACAGAAGGCTTCCACGACGCCTTCAAGAGGTCGTCGAGAGACTCCCACGAGACATCCAAGATCGCGGATCAGGGGCACAGAGGGAGCAGGGGAGGAGGAGGCGAATGATGAGACAGCGGGAGCAGGGGAGGAGGGAGGCACAGAGGGAACAGAGAAGGAGGAGGAGGAAGAGGAGGAGGAGGACCACAGAGGATCACAGAGGTTGCAGGGAGAGGGAAAAGGGAGAACCACGGAAGGAGCAGAGAAGGAAGTTTAGGAAGAAGAGGAGGAGGAGGAGGACCATAGCAACGGCGAGGACCAAGAGGGACGAGGACAGGAGATGGCCGAGGCGGATAGAGGCCCCTCAAAACCACATGCGGGGAGATTGGCAGAGTCGGCCATGACCCAGCCATGGTCTAGTTGCGACTAGAACCTCAGCGCGCGTGGCTCTAGTGTATCGGTAAACAGAAGGACATTGCATCTACATGTGTGCTCACACAAACACATCCAGACATGCATGCATATGTGCATGCATACATACATACATCTACTCTTATACATAGGTATACACATGTACATTATATATGCATGATTACCGGTACGTGCATTTGTACACGCACACGTGCATACGCATATACGCATATGCATACACAGTCATGCGCATGCACATGTACATGCGCATGCATATATGCACATACATCTACATATGCCTAGACAATTTCATGTACATAAACCTACGTCTAGACATGGACAAAGAATAGGCACATACATCTATATATATACACAAACATAGATGTATACATAAAGGCATATATATACATACATATGTAATGTCCGTAGCCATTTTGGCTCAAGGCTACGAACCGCCCGACGACCGCGAGTCGGCTTCGGTCGGCGACTGATGAGCGCGAGGGGGTTCGCGCTTTGAGGCCAAAGATTCATTCACCAATCGTGACCCGTGCTGCCCTTTTGGGCCCCAGCCCCTCGCTTTCTCGCTCAGCACGCACCTCTCCCCAGAGGGTGGGATGCCCGATGGCGCGGCGTCTCTCTCTCGGCGGCCTGGCAAAGCGGGCAAAGCTTCTGGTGTCTCCGGCGCTAGCCAGCGCCGGCGCAGCAGCCCTCGTGAAGACGATGACCGCAGCCGCAGCGCTGGCACGGACGACCCCTTCCAGTCCGCCATCGCCGACCCTTGGCGTGCCCGCGGAGACGATGACCAGGGCACGGCCACGCCGATCGCAGCCACTCCTCCAGCGACCCCTCGGACACCGCGCAGCAGCGGCCGACTCAGAGCTCATCCGCATCGAGCTCATGACTCTCCTCGGCCTGCTGGGGCCCCTGCTGCGGCGGCAGATAGGCCCGTCTTGCACTCGGAGCTGGAGGGGATCCCGGGGGCTATGCGCGATTCCATCGTCGACTTCGTCTCCGACGCCAACAACAGGATGTCTGCCAACATCGCGGCATCCACCACAGCTGCTCTTCGCATCTTTGGCGAGCGCCAGGCCGCCAAGGACGCGCAGATCGACCAGCACCTGCAGGATCTGGACCGAGGCGTCTCACGCATCCAGCGTGACCAGCACGAGATGCGCGAGGCCCTGGCGAAGCTGGAAAAGGTGGTCTCGGCATGCGAGGCGCCCGCCCCTGCCATGCACCTCGGTGACGTGGCGGACTGGACCAGGGAGCCTGACAAGTCCGTTTTCATCATCACGGCCAAGGAGGCGGTCACCACGGAGGCGATCCTTGCGAGTGTGCGCCCATGGCTGGCGGACACCGAACTCGAGGATCAGCACTGGTCTCTCGCAGGTGCATCTCCTGGCCGCCGCTTCACTCTCCGCATGCATGGCGCTGAGGGCTTGGCTGCAAGGCGTGTCGTTTCGGCCTTCCAGAAGCTCCAGAAGGATGGCACCTGGCGCCGCTTCTTTGCGGCCTCCATCGAGGGCGCTACCCAGGTCCCCATCTTCGTCGGCCTGGACAAGTCCCCCCAAGCCATCCGACGCGAGATCCAGACGAAGCGCCTCCTCGAGCTTGTACGGAACTCTGGAGTGGAAGGACGCTGGCGCGCCAACCGACACGCAGGAGTCGTCAGCGACGGCTCGCAGCCCATCGTCAAGCTGGTCGTGGGCGAGACGGCGGAGGACCCGACTGTCCTCCAGTGGAACTATCGTGCTGCTCATGATCGCAATCTTCCCCGCGATGCTCTCAAGCAGTCCTTCGACGAGATCTTCGGCTCTGCTGAGAGGATCCAGTGGGCTATTTAGCACTCGCTTTGCGCCTTGGCGCGATCCTGGTGAGTTCCGTGACTGCGCGGCGATTGGGTCATGGAATGCTAGAGCTCTTGTGCATCACGATGCTACCACTCGTGACCGCAAATCTCGCCATCTGCAGTCGTACTTCAAGCAGGGCACAGCGATGTCTACAGGAGGTCCATGGTAATGCTATTGAATTCATGCAAGAACTTCACCGCCATCATATCTCTGCACAGGTCTTCACGAACTTTGGCAGCAGGCGTGACACTGGCGGAACTGTTACCCTTCTCCCTGGTCGGTTCGCGGCTTCAGAAGCTCCAAGGTACTCTCATGAGATGCTGGCCTCTGCTCGGGTCCAGCGACTACGTGTTTCAGGTCCTGCGTCGGACTCCCCCTCTCCTTCGCTCATCATCTACAACGTCCACAACTTCGGCATCAGCGACGAGGAGATGACAAAGATCGAAGCACGGCTTCATGCTGACATCACTATGGCCAAGTCGGCACCGACGATGGTCACGCCGCTGCTGCTCGGCGACTTCAACATCTCGGCCGCGCCGCCCCTGCTGATCCAGACTCCTCTCATCAACAAGGGCCTCATTAGCACGCATAGCGGTGCGCCTCGGCCATTTGAGCGCCGTTGGAGAGACAACTTCCATGACTTCGTCGAGCTCGACAACGAGCTCCCCACACACTTCTGGCAAGAGGAGGGGCCGCCCCCGAAGCTGTCGCAGATCGACAGAGCATTTCTGGCTTCTCCCTCGTGGTTGGCGACACAGTGGCACATTACGCTTACGACGCGTGACCTCCCAGAAAGGTTGCATGAGACTGGCCTTAGTGATCATGCACCGATTGTGGTTACCTTCTCTGGCCGACCTCCGTTGGACAGTGAGTCGCAACCTATCCCGCGGCACATTTTCAGGTCCCCCGAGTATGCGAGTCAATATCAGCTCTTGGCCCAACTTGTATCGTGGCACGTTCTTCATCCTTATCAGCGTAGGCAAGAGCATAGGAGGCTCATGCGGGAGGCAGCTCGTCGCGTTCGTGACAGTATCTTCAAGCACGGTGCACATGACAACGACTCGAGGCTGCTCATCCTCCGCTCGGTCGCCAGGCGGTCTGGAGAGACGACATCATTCTGGCAGGGCGTCTTATCGCCTCGCCACCGCTCGCAGCTGAGCACCTGCACATCACCAGCACCTCGGTCTCCCTCTCGAACCCCTCGGATTTCGCGGAGGCGTTCGCGGCCGAGCAGAACCTCTACAGTGAACGTCGTCTCGCAGATCTCGACCGGCGGGCTCAAGCTGCCCCTCCTGACGGCACCGCATTCAAGCACATCAATGCCATGAGACGCGCCACCAGACGGAGGGCAGCACTCTGGACTCCCTTCAAGCGTACTCTTAAACTTCAGGGATTGCGTCTTCCTGAGTCGGGAGTTGCGAATGGTCTAGAGTTGGAGGAAGAGAGGATCGTGAATGCCCAAGCGGATGTGTTTGAAGAGCTGCGCAGGCACTGGTCGCCGATATTCCAACGTGATCTCCCCGAACACCCTCTGGTGAAAAGATACCTGGACGAGCATCCTGTGGTAATAGATGGTCTTGAGGACGTGCATCTACCTGATCCCCGTGATCTTCAGCGAGCGGCACGCAGAGCTCGCGCATCAGCTCCAGGACCTGGCGGGCTGCCGCACGATGCTTGGAGCTGCTGCGGGTCGTCACGGCCCCTGGAGGATCTAGCGCAGGTGGGCCTCGAGATCGCGCAGGGCTTCCCGCCTCCTCCCGACCTCAATGACCACTTGATGGTATTCCTGCCCAAAGGTGCCGAGGCTGACGATCTTGCCACGGGCCCGACTCGGACGCCTTCCACGACGAGACTTCTGGCCCTCAAGAACACGGACGTTAAGCTGCTGGCCGCTAGCGTGAACCACCTCATCAAGCTCGACATCGAGCGCCACTCTCCCCCGTCTCAGAGGTGGTTCCTGCCTGGGCGCAACTTCCTGGACAACATCACCCTGCTCGACACCGCGGCACGTCGGGTTGGCTTCTCCTCTACCAGGGACCAGCGCATGCCAATGATGGTCCTCTTCGACTTCGGGAATGCGTTCCCCTCCCTGGCTGTGTCCTTCCTGCGCGCGGTGCTGCTGCGGTCGGGTTTTCAGGGCGGCCTCTACCAGCTCATCATGGGCGCGCACTGGCTGCCGCAGGCCTACGTGCCCCTGCAAGGCGAGCTGCGCTCCTTCATGATGGTCACGGCGGGCATCGCGCAGGGCTGCCCGCTCTCGGGGTCCCTATGGGCTGTCGCCATGAACCCCTTCGTGGCACACATGGAGGAGATCCTGGCGAAATGGGATACCTCTGCCGTGGGCGTCTGCGCCGACGACGTTGGCACGGTCGTGCAGGATCGCAGGCTGTTGCTCCGCTATCGCAGGGTCTTCGCAGCGGCGCAGACATTGGCCGGTCTGGCCCTCAAGCTGGCCAAGTGCAAGGTGGCCCCCCTGAATGCCCCATTCACTGTGGAGCTGGCGCACAGCATCAAGGAGTGGCTCGCGCTGGAGCTGCCTGGCTGGGAGAAGATGGATGTCGCACCATTCGCCAAGCACCTTGGTTGCATCCTGGGCCCAGGCGCCACGATCGACGACGCGCGGCAGGAGGCGGGAGCCAAATGGATCCACCGCATCCGCGACCTTGCCCATGAGGGTGCGCCTGTACACCTCACGACGGTGATCTACAACTCGCGTGTGCTTACTGTCCTCAGTTACTTGATGCAGCTGTTGCCGCTGCCCCGTGCGCTGGTCAGACGCGAGGCCTGGGCGTGGCACAAGCTCTGGCACCTTCCGCCACAGTCGCTATCGCTGGCCGGGCTTCTCGGCATCGGGAGCTGGTCGTCTCTGCGGCCTGCCAGCATGCAGGTCATCAGCCTGGCCACACGCATGCGCACGGCCTTGGGCACTGTGACCAACTGGTCGACTTTACTTGACACGCTGCGAGAGACCGCACTCGCCGTCGGCAGCCTGGCGGAGGTGGCCACTGGCTGGTGGTCGCCATCACTCTGGAGGACCAAGCCGATCGTGGTCCACCTTTCTGAGGCCAGCAGGGCCGCCTTTCCGCTTAAGGCTCATGCCTCTGCCGCCCGCACTGCCCTCGACGCCCTCGCCGAAGCCTCGAGCCAGGGGCGCGTGAGAGTGCAGAGATCCCTTTCCTCCTCCCTTCGCCCCTCCCTCTACCCCGACGTCCTCCACCTCACCCTTGCCAAACGCTTGGCCTCTTGGGAGCTCCCTTTTTCGGAATCATCTTGGGATGCCCTCAGAGATCTCATCCGAAATGGAGGCCCGCCAGCCTGGCAGAGCGCGGTCATTAAGACGATTGTAGGAGGTTGGCTCACGAGTGCGCGTCTGCACTCATCTGAGATAGGCATGTGTAGATCCCAGTGCGCACTGAGCCGAGACGACATGCTTCATTACATTCATTGCTCTGTCTTGTGGAGGCTTGTATACCATCCTGATGCGCCTCCTGACTGCCCCGCCACACGTCTCGGGCTCGATGGCCAACCTGCGCCTGAGATCGTCGAGAGAATTGCGCGGGCCTTTCATATATATAATGTTGTTTGCACCGCCCCTGATCCTGGCCCCCTCGACAGTGAGGAGGCTCTCGGGAGGCATCATTACAATTTACGGCGCGCTGCACAGATCCTTGTAGAGCACTCCCGAGCGCCCTTCTAGGTCTGTCTGGTGGCCCCGTCTGGACTCTTCAGGGTACGAGTGATACATACATATTTAATGTGTAAACATAATCATACATATACACACACGTATGTGAATTATGTGTTTTATAACGGCGTAGGCCAGATGGGGCCCAAACCCAGTTGCCCCTACTTCCACGGGTGAACCAGGGCCCCTTCAAAATCACCCCGAGATGGCCCAAGTTGGCTTCCACGCGGCCCTCGAGGCCGCCAAGACAATCGAAGATGCCCCCCAGGCGGCCCAGACCGCGGTCACGATGGCCCCAAGACGGCCTCAAGATGCCCCCTAGAGGCGTCCAGTAGGCTTCCCACAGGGCCCCAGGAAACCACAATCCTTCAAAAACCGATGGGGGACCGAAGGTTTTTTAAGAACTTGCCTTTTGGCTCCCTATCGGCCTCCGAGACTTGCGGATGGTCTCTTCGGGGCATCCGAGGCGCCCGAGAGAGCTCCAAGACGGCCGACGGGGTCCCCAGAATCTTTGAAGATGGCCCCGGGACGGCCCAAGATGGTTTCAACGTAAGGGAGAACATGTCCGAGTGATGACATCACCTTTTCGCTTGCGACGAGCCTCTAAGCCTCAGGATGAGCCAAGAATGGCTCCAGAGGATCCGGAGAGAGCCCTCCAGGACTGTCGCTCAGAGAACCCCCCAAGGAGTCAACGAGGCCCCCAAACGGCGAAGATCTGTCGACAAGCTAGAGGGAGCACCATACATTGCTGCAGAATCCGCGTTTCGAGTTTGCGATGGGCTTGGGGTTCTCGTGTTGCGTGACTGACGATTGCGGATGGTCCCAGAAGCTTCCCCAGGAACATGTGACCGACGACGGCGATGATAATCTCCGTAGTGATTCGACGTTTGGCGGTGCTGATGATCTTGAAGACGCCCTTGATGAAGGCGACGATGGCCGTGGCGACACTCACGCTCATGACAATGTTTACCACCCCGCCGGGAGCCCCTGAGCCGGGGCAACAAATGAGACCGCCCTCGTTTGGCGAAACGGGACGGCTTCGGAGCCCCCGAAGAGGGCCCAATAAGGGTCCAACGCGGCCCTGACAGGGAACCCAAGGGAAAAAGAAAGAGAATGTGCCTCGAGGCCACGACAGCCCCAAATATCGCCAAGCGTGCCCCACGAGCCCCCAACGAGTCCCCCAGATGCCCCGCGACGCCCAGGAAGGAGCCCCAGCTCCGAAGACCCCCAAGCAGTCTCAAACAGGCCCCCAAGGTTCTCACCGACGACGACGACGACGACGACGACGACGACGACGACGACGACGGCGATGATGATGATGACTTCGTGATGGATTCGTCAACTAAACGCCCAAACCACGCTCCCAAGAGCCCTTTAGAGGCCTCCCAGAAAATCCGAATTTGTCAATAATGTAAGGGAAACCATATCGTTGTGAAGACCTCGCATTTTCGCTTGCGATAAGCCTCTGGGCCTCAGGATGGTCCCAAAAATACTCCAGGTGATCCCGAGAGATCCCCAGGACGGTCGCTCAGAGGACCCCTCCGGGGATCCACGAGGCCCCAAAATGGCAAAGATCTTTCGAGAAGTTTGATCGCAACATACATGCTTGCAGCTTCGGTTTGCGATGTGCTTGCAATTCTAGTGTTATCTTGCATGCGACCGTGGATGTTTCCAGAGGCCTCCTTGGGAACATCTGGCCGACGACGACGATGATAATATTTGTAATGGTTATACTTATGACGATGCTGACGACGGGGAGGACGCCATTGATGAAGGCGGCGATGACAGTGGCAACACTCACGCTCATGACAATGTTTACCACCCCGCGAGGAGCCCCAGAGCCGGGGTACCAAATGAGACCGCCCTCAGTTGGCCCAACGGAACGGCTTCGGAGGCCCCGAAGAGGGCCCAATATGCGCCCAACGTGGCTCTTACAGCGACTGCAAGGAAAAAGGAAGAGAAGGAGCCCTGAGGCCATGACAGCCCCAGTATCGCCAAGAAGGCCCCACGAGACCCCAAGGAGTACACATGTACATAGATGTATGTATATATATATATGTATCGACATACATACATACATACATACAGACAGACAGACAGACAGACAGACAGACAGACAGACAGACGCTCGGCCTCCCACGTTGCCGGGGCGCCCATCAGCCAGACAGACAGACAGACAGACAGACAGACAGACATTCATACATACATACATGCATACCTACATGCATGCATACATACATGCATATGTACGGATGGCGTTTCCTCCCCCTTCTCATCCTCGTTGTCCCCCCATACCCCCCCTACCTCCCGGACTCAACCTCTCTCTTCCCTCATCCTCCCTTGTTTCTCCTCATCATCCTCCTCCAGCGTCCCATTTGTATCTTGTCTTCCGTCAGTTCCTCCCCCTTTATCCTCCTCATTCCCCCTTCCTCCCCCTTTTTCCCTCCCTCCCTCTCATCCCGTCCTTCTCCTTCTTGTCCCCATCTCTCCTTTCCTCCTCCCCTCCATCCTTCGTCCTGGTGCATAGTTCTGCCCTGTCGCACTACCAGACGTGTCGCTAGGGCGGGCCAGGCGTTTCGTTTGAGATTTACTCACTGCCTGCGGTCTGAAAATCTGGAACTTCCGACCGTCACACTGCTGGAGAGCGGGTGGGTCGTTTTCCCAAATGGGATTCTCGCCTAAGCGCCGTGCACATCTGTTATAATAGAGTCCAAAAAGTGCACGGGCAGAGAGCGGCTCTTTTTCAAAATGTTGTTCTCACTTGCGCCTCCCGCAGGAACGAAAGTTACAATCCAGGTTAAACATCAGATAAAAAAAATATCCCAGAGCGACCCTACCTAGGAGTTGGAGCCCCGAGGAGAGCAATATTAGTAGTAACGCTATGCTATGCTATGCTATGCTATGCTGCGCTATGCTATGCTATGCTATGCTGCGCTGTGCCATGATAAGCTATGCTATGCTATGATATGCTGCGCTATGCTATGCTACGCTATACTATACCATGCTATGCTGCGCTATGCTATGCTGCGATATGTTATGCTATGCTATGATATGCTATGTTAATGCTGCGCTAAGCTGAGTTGAGCTAAAGCTAAGCTAAGCTTGGCTTGGCTAGGCTAGGCTAAGCTAAGCTAAGCTAAGCTAAGCTAGGCTAGGCTAAGCTAAGCTAGGCTAAGCTAAGCTAAGTTCCGCTAGGCTAAGCTAAGAAGAGATAAGCAAAGCTAAGCTAAGCTAAGGGGACGTAACTGGGGGAACCGCGGGGCGGATACTGGGGGAACCGCCCAGGGCGCTTTCCACTGCCCGGCCCCGTTAAGACCATAGAGTAAGAACCTTTCTAGGCAGAGCCCAGGTAGGGAAAAACTCCTCCCGAAAAGCTGGGTCGGCGTTTCTTAACCCGTTCGCCGGAAAGCCGGCCCAGTTTCTTGAGCACGTTCGCCTTTCCAGCGTTAGCAACAGAAGGTGGCCCAGGCTCGGTTGGCCCAGATCTCTTGATTGAGATTGGTTGTTCCCATTTTCTGCTGTACAGGAAGTACCTTGCGACGTACCCAGCCCATCTACAGCTATTGAGCCGAACCGTTGGCCAAAGCTGTTACGGATGAACCTGCTGTCGTGAGAGTTGCACGAGAGGCTCGCGCACTGCGGGGCTCGAAAGGACACCGAGAGGAGGCGTCCCCCCCCAGGCATGGCGAGGTGTCATATGGATCCCCGCAGGACCCCACGAGGCTGAACCCCGAGCAGCCCTCAAAGGTGACGACAGTTTCACGCCTCGCGGCCCCCCCAGACATGGCGAGATCGAATCTGGATCCCCGCAGGACCTCCATGGCGAGGTCGAATCTGGACCCTTGTAGGACCCCACGATGCTGGATCCCCCAGCTGCCTTCGAAAGTGGCGACAGCTCACACTTCGCAGCCCACCAGGCATGACGAGGTCTAATCTGGATCCCCGCAGGACCTCACTATGCTGAACCACCCAGCACCCTTCGAAAGCCGCGATAGTTCATACTTCGCAGCCCCCCAGGCTTGGCAAGGTCGAATCTGGATCCCCGCTGGACCACACTACGCGGCACCCCCCAGCAGCCCTCGAAAGTGGCGACGGTTTCATATTTCGCAGCCCCCAGGCATGGCGAGGTAGGAGGCAGGTAGGAAGTACAGGGAAGAGGGGCGGAGGGAGGCGGGATAATTAGGAGGTGGAGACTAGGATGCGTTATTCAAGACGAGAGCCTGACAGAGGGTTGGGAAAAATGCGCAATTGATACATGGACGGAGTCCGATTCCTTTTTCAGAATTGGGTTTTCGCTTGCGTCGTCGTCATTGTTCTACAACCAGAAGTCTTATCCTGCGCAGCAGTTACGCGGATGCAAGGTGACCTCGTTTCAGCGTACCCTCGAGTGTTCGCCAGATTAGCCAGCGGAGGGGCTCATGGTCTTGAAGGATGGTCTTCGAACCTAGGTCCGACGATAGTCGCGGGGCACATCTTTGAGCGCTACGACGTATGACCCAACACTGTCGCATGGAGGTGGAGGAGGAGGCGGAGGAAGAGGAGGGGGAGGAGGAGGAGGAGGAGGAGGAGGAGGAGGAGGAGGAGGAGTAGGAGGAGGAGGAGGAGAAGAGGGGACCCCACACGGTCGCAGATTTGTTTTAGCTCGACAAGTGGACTACAGTTGTTGTTCAAAGCTGAGCTCCCGCCTAACTTGCGATTCCGTGCGCTCGTCTTTCCAGGGGGGGGGGGGGGCGCTGCGCGCAGGGACAACATTGGCGGCGAGCGAGGGGGGGAGATGAGAAGGAGAAGGCCCGATAGGAAGGCGGCGGGACTTCTCAGAAGCCATCGCGCTTTCGGAGAGGTGTTCCGTGTCTTCGGGGACGCTTTCGAAGATTTCCCAGAAGGCCCCGGGGATGACTTAGCCTTTCGGGAAGGCCCGCCCCTTTTCTTTTCCCCCCGGGCTCGCCGCCGACAAAAGACTGCGTTTGGGGACGTCTTGGGAGGAGGTTTGGGACGAGAGGGTGGGAGTGTGTGTTGCAGCACCGTTGATGCATCTTGTCTCCACTCTGGTTCCCTTTCTTGTCCTCGTCCTGCTCCCCTTCATCCGCGCCCTCCTCCTCCTCCTCCTCCTCCTCCTCCTCCCCCTCCTCCTCCTCCTCCTCCTCCTTCTCCGCCATGCCCGGCCTGGATCGCCGCCGCTTCGTCAGGCAAGCCGGGCCCCCGGCCTCTCCCCACTACAAGTACGAGGATCCCACGCGGTGGATCTGGCGCCCGGAGATGTTCCAGGCGGGAGGGTTTGAGGGGAGGGCCTCTGACAGGAGAGGAGAGGAGAGGAGGACTAGGAGGAAGAGGGATAGATGGAGCAGGAAAAGGAGGAGGAGGAGGAAGAGGGATGAGGAGGGGAGGGGAGGCGGAAGAGGAAGGGAGGGAGGGGGGTGGGCGTTGGAGATAGAGAAAGAGAGAAGGAGGGGGAAGAGGGAGAAGGAAGGAGGAGAAGGAGGAGAAGGGATGGGGAAAAGAAAGTGGAGGAGCTCGGACGAAGGAGGAGGACGAGGAGGAAGGCGGAACCGAGGAGGGGGAAGAGAAAGAGCAAGGACGAGAAGACGGAGGGACAGAAGGAGGACGAGGAGGGAGGAGGACGAGAGCAATGACGAAGATGGAGGTGGATATCAGAATTGGACATGACGTTGGGCAGGCCAACCCCGAGTGGGGGATGGCTGGGGGGCACGCCCCGCGAAGCCGGGTGGCGTCCGCGCTGGGCGGCCAAGTGGGAGGGGCGGAGGCAGATGAGTATGAGGACGACGGACGAGGTGGAGGAGGAGAAGGAACGGGAGGAGGGAGGAGCGAGGAAGGGGGAGGGAGGAGCGAGGAAGGAGAAGGGAGGGAGGGAGGGAGGGAGGGAGGGAGGGAGGGAGGAGGAGGAGGAGGAGGAGGAGGAGGAGGAGAAGGAGGAGGGGACGACGAGGCCCAGGAGGGAGGAGGGAGGCGAGAAGAGCGAGGGAGGAGGAGTTGCAGAAGGAGAAGGAGGTGCAGGAGAAGGTGCAGGAGGAGCAGGAGGAGGAGGAGGAGGAGGAACGGCATCAGCAGGAGGATTTAACTCGGTGGCTCTGGCGCCCGCTGGGAGGTGCTGCAAAAAAGAGGCCGCGAGCTACTGTCGCGACTCGGCCTGCGGCGGCTGCTCCGGGGCCGCCCAGATCCAAACGTTTGAGCTGGTGCACGCTGCGAGTATGTGTAGTCGGCCCGCATGGTAAGGATGGGCATCCTTCCCAAGGGTACACTTGCATCCTTCCCTCCTCGGTCCATCCTTGGCCACTTTCGTTGGCCGCGCCCCGCTCGAAAGGCTTCGAGATGGCCGTCCAAGGCCTTTGCATCCTTACCGCGCATCCTTACGATACGGGGTGACTGTGGGCGGTTAAGGTGGCACTCTATGGATCCGATGGTCTCTTGTTCTCGCTCTCCTGCCTCAGGCTCCCATCCGCACGGGAGGCTCGCCGCACACGAGGTCTGAGATCGTTTGGAGCACCGCCTGGACTCCCCCGAGCCGCCCTTTCCACAGACAGGACACCACCGCTGTTCCAGTAAACATCACGACCGGGGCCCATTGTGAGGAAACGAGGTCTCACGACCCGAGGAGGAGGAGGAGAAGGAGGAGGAGGAGGAGGAGGAGGAGAAGAAGGAAGAGGAGGCATGACGGAGGGGGGAGCCCCGCGCACAGCATCTAGATCACCAAAAGTTGACCGAACTGAGCCGAATTTCTCCTCTTCTCCGCCCGTGCGCGCCGCGGACACTACACCGTTTAGGAACGATTGCTTGGCACGTCGCACCGCCAGCTCTGGCCGGACACGCTTCGATGCGACATGCTACGTTTAAGTCGGGCACGTTCCTCCACAGGAGGAAGATCCGAGAATAGTTTTAAATTAGCCTGGCGAAGGACCCAACCATATGCAGTTGTGATCACCGCAATTTTGAATATCTTCTTCGGTGGCGTTCCCTATGGGACCACGAACCGTATGAGGGGTGCGCCGAGTTGCGTGGCGGGGTACACAACACGAACGAAGACGATAGGTCGAATTACTAGAGACTGAGCTCGGGTGAGTCTGAGCGCAAGTGGGCCAGAGTGTGAATGAGTCTGCGTGCGAGTGAGTATATTTGCATGATCGCGAGCACGGCCACGCCTGTTGTGTATATGTTCCTTAGCTTGCGGGATAATCCATCTATGTTCGGCGGGAGCGCCGTGGTTCGCACAGTCATCAGATGAATTGAAACTCTGTTGATTCTGTGTCCGTAGTCCGACTTGTTTTTGCTCAAGCTGTTTTCTTGTCAGTCTATGGGCCTCCCAAGATTTTTCCATGTGGCCGTCGCCACGCTATGGGGGTTCACGTTGGGATCAGAGAAACAGTCTCGGCTGCACGCGATGGAGCCCGTTCATATGGATGTGGAGGATAGCGACACTGGTGTTTGTAACCGCTCGTGTGACTCCCTCTCGCGCCCCTCAGGGAACGGATCTGTCAAGCAGATGTACATCGAGGGCCACTCCCACAGCCGTCTCCCATCCGAGCCCGTCGTGTGGATCAACCTCTTCTGCGTTTCGCAGAGCGCCTGCTGTACCTCAGTGGCCGTCGGTGCTTGGGGCTGCGATGGCGCATGTCGGAGGATTGCCTCCGCTGATGGGGCCGCCCGCGGTGCCCCCGCCGAGACCGAGGCCAGCTCCTCCTACGGCGCCCCCGATGCAGGTGCGCATGGACGGGTGGCCGCAGCCGACAAGTGCGGGGCCGGGCAGTTGGCGTCGCCTGGTGGTCGAGTTTGTGGGGGAGGCATTCGTACACGAACGTTTGGTGATTAGGGCCGACCCGAACGGCGGCTCAGCCTGGATTGCGACGCCTGATCAGGATGAGTACGAGGAGGACTACCGTCATGATCCCGACATCGTCGGGGTTACCTTCACGAATGCTGCATGCGGCAACATGAAGATCTCGGACGAGGCGGTGATCGCGCCCACGGGCCCGCTCGCGAGCGTGAAGGCGGTGTCGGCCCGCACGCTGCCGTCGGGGATCACTGTGGCTGTCTTCTTGGAGTGGGTGCCGATGCAGAAGTCTGCCAGCTTCAGGGATGACAAGATTGATCTCTACGCGTCGGAGGTGAGTGAACGTCGCATTATGAAGCCCTGTTTCGAGTATGGCGTTTGAAGTCGTACCTTCAACGATGGTGTGTTGAAGTTGTTGAAGGAACCTGACGTCGATGGCCTCCCGAAGGGTCCTCGCATCACGCTTGGCACCGCGCAGACTCCGAGGTCTCAGGGGCTGACCTGGCAGACACAGGCTCGTGAGAGTCGCGTGGCGGCTCGCATTCCTCCTGGGGACAGGTCGGTGGACGAGTGCAAGCTGGTCTGCGAGGTTCTGAAGGTGTTGCAGCGCATCGATCGGTGTAACCTGCCGAACACGGTAGGGGTCGAGCTGCTGGTGAGGCGCAAGAGTGTGCTGGAGGAAGCGCACGCCTCGTCCCCCAGCAACCCGGACTACAGCGCAGCCAACATCATGATGGACTGGGCCGAGACACTCATGAGCTACACCGCTAACAGGCTGAAGGACAAGGCGGCGATCTTAAAGGAAGAGAGGAAGGCAGTCGATGAGTCCATGCTCGGGGGAAAGAGTCAGCCCCCGAAGGACAAGGACAAGGGCACCAAGGACTAGGGGGTCGAGATCGACCCCTTCGGCACCCTCGCAGGTGCCCTCGCCGGGCGTCGTCCGCTGACGATGTTCGACAACCGTGCAGCTCCTCGCGAGCTTCTACCTCTTCCTATACCCCCTTCATGGTCTTCGCCATCCTGGCCGAGGCATCGCTGCAGGAGGCTGCAGCAGCGCTTCGACCGCAAGAAGGCAGTTCTGAGCCGCGCCGTCGACTCCGTCAAGGCGCTGAATTGGTTGCATGGTGGGCGCCAGCCTCCAAGTTTTTCGAGTCCTACCCTGTCACAGGCTACGGCTCTTCAACACCTTCTGGATGTTCATCGGACGGACGTCCCGGAGATCGTTAATGCCGAGGCAGCCCGCGTGGAGTTGCTCGGCGCAGGACGGGACTACGCTGGTGGTCCTGAGCTTCCCATCGCGAGTTACGACAAGGATCTGCTCTCCATGCCCCAGCTTGGGGCGGAGCCCGTCGACCTATCCACGGTGCTGGAGGGCAGGGCCAGAGAATGTCTCGTTAACTTCGAAGAGGAGATCTTGCACGGTCCCGACGATTGGGGCCATATTACTGAGTGTGAGGAGCATGTCAAGCCGCACATGGATCCAGTGCTTAAGACCGATGCCGACGCTTACTTCGACTTCGTGATGAGGGGTCACAGGTCTGGTTTGTTTCGCTTCGGCCGCACGTCCCACGTCATCGCGACACCTTTCTTTGTGAGGAAGAAGGCCGGCACTTTGAGATTGATACTTGACTGCCGCCCAAGTAATCGCAGGATGCGTGAGAGCCCCTACGTTCGGCTCGGAGGGCCGGCTGATGTGGCTCGACTGCTGCACTCGCGCGGTGACGGGGACCCGTACGTGGCCCTCGGCGACGTGAAGGATTATTTTCATTGCTGCGGGCTTCCACCAGGCCTAAGTCCATATTTTTCCCTGCCGCCCGTGTCAGGTCTGCGACTTCTTCGGGCTGGTATTCACAATGTCGAAGGTGTTCCCGTTCTTCCAGGTGACAGAATCTTTCCTCAGTCCAGGGTCGTTCCCATGGGGTGGTCTTGGGCTTGTTACTTCGCGCAGTCTGCTACAACGTCTTTGGTGCATCGTTTCTCGGGCTCCGAGGGTGACAGCTTCCTGGAATCCTGTAAGCCCCCTCCTGGTCTCGATCGGCCCGCTTATAACGTCTACATAGACAACATTAGCATCTTTGGCCAAGGTAAGTCACAGACCGATAGGATCGCCAACCAGGTTTTCGACGGGGTCGAGAGTGTCGGCTTTCGGGTCCACGAGCGCGCGTCTGCCAGCAAGTGGGCGCTGACGCTCGGCCTAGAGATCGACTTCTTGCATAGCACGGTCCAAGGAAAAAGGCAGAAGAGGTGGAAGTTGAAGGTTGTCTTGGATTGGTTGGCAGATGCTCCGTATGTGTCGGGTCAGGAGATTGAGAGACTTCTGGGCCATACCACCTTTCACTTCGGTCCTAATCGGCTGTTCTTGTCCATCTTTAACAACGCCTATGACTTCATTCGTTCGAGTTACACCTCTCGAGTGCGTCTCTGGCCCTCGGTGGCAAGGGAGTGCTGGGCCGCTGGGTGTCTTATCTCGTTCGCGTTCGCAGATCTGGGAAGGGACTTCGACCCGCTCGTGAGCTGTTTCGACGCTAGCAAGTGTGGGGCAGGGGTCGTCACGGCGCCTTGGGACTCGGCTCAGGTTCGTTCAGAATGCGAGTGGGAGGAGAGGTGGCGGTTCAAGTGGGATGTGTACGATCGGGTTGCGCCCAGAGACAACAACTTCCTATCGTTGGACTGGGGGGACATCGAAAGCGTCAAGCCTTGTCGTGACAGGTCGTCGCTCTGGTCCCTGGACAAGTCGTTCAGAGAAGTCCCGAAGGAGAACCTAGTGGGCCCCACCTGGACCAAGGTCGTTCGGAGTTTTTGGAAGGACGAGGAGCCGATATTATGTCTGGAGGCCCGCGCGGGCCTGCTGGCGGTGCGTCATAAGTTACGGGCGGTCTCAAGTTTCGGTAAGACTCATCTGCACCTCGGGGACTCCATGACCGCCATCCTGGCTTTCGAGAAGGGGAGGGCCAAACATCGAGGTATTCTGGGCGCCTGTCGTCGTCTTTTGGCTCTGAGCGTGGCCTCCGACACCAGACACCACTTCAGGTGGGTGCCGTCAGAGCTGAACCCGAGTGACCCTGATTCACGCTACTTCGAGCTTCCAGTCGACAGCGATGGCCGACGCTTGCTTCGTCGCTCCACGTCTCGTGCCTGGACGGCGCAGGCAGACGGCAAGGGGAGCTGGCGGGCCGTCGATCCAGGCGGCAGTGCTCTCGCCGACGGCGGACCCTTCGGACACGGTGCTGGCCCAGAAGACACGTCGGTCAGCTCGACGCCTGGTGCTCATGCGACAGAGGGCGTTGAAGCGCGTCCGCGCCATCGGGGGCGTGGTTCCAGCCCTGAAGGCTCTGAAGGGCGATCGCACAGTGCTGGAGAACTCTCACCTGTCGGCCCCCGTCAGGAGGGACTACTGTCGGCGGCTCGACAAGTTCTGGGAGTTCGGTCGAAGCCAAGGTCTCTCCTTGGTCAACCTGAAAGTCTGCGACGACGCGCTGTGCGACGTTGCCGACCTGCTGTTCCTGGACGGCGAGCAGGTCGACGCGGGGACCAAGCTCCTGGCCGCGCTGGAGGACCACGACGTGCAGCGGTTCGACAAGCCCAGCCTTCCTCGGTTTCGGCGGGTTCTTCGAGCTTGGCATCGGAAGGGGCTTGTGGGCAGCAGGGACCCTCTACCGTTCCGCCTTCAGGCGGGCATCCTGGGCGTCCTGTCGCTCCTTTGCTTCCACGAGGAGGTGCTGGCGCTGGCCCTCATGTTCGGCTGCTACCTGCGCCCATCCGAGCTCGTGACGGTGGTCGAAGGCGACCTCCTCGAGCCCGTGGCCAACGCGGGCGTGGCCCTCGCGTGCTGGAGTCTACTCCTGCGGCCTTTCGAGAGGGAGGAGCCGACCAAGGTCGGCCAATTCGACGACACGCTCCCGCTCGACAGCCCCGACTTCCCCGGCTTGGGGGCCCTCCTTGCTGGCTTTCGCGGAGGGGACGTGGAGGTCTGGCTCTTCAGTTTCAGCCAGACGCAGCTGCTGCGCCGCTTTCAGGCGGCTTGCCGCGCGGCGGGCCTGGGCTCGCTGAACCTCGAGATGTACCAGCTTCGCCACGGAGGGGCGTTGAGGGACTTCCTGATGTAGACGAGGGAGATCCAGGCGGTCAAGCAGCGGGGGCGCTGGGCGTACGATCGCACTTTGCTTCGCTACATGAAGGCGGGCAGGGCGCAACGGCTTCACAAGGCTTTGACGCCCGTGTCCAGCCGCTGGTGCCAGGAGGCGGAGGCCAACCTTTCGCTCGTCCTTCGCGGCGAGTGGCAGCCTTCCCTTCGGCCGCCAGGAGCCTGCCTCGGTCTCTCGGGGGCGGGTTTGTGATCGAGGTCTTCTCAGGCAGCGGCAGGCTGGCCAAATCCTTCGGAGCTGGGCATCCCGGCGCTGACCTGGGACATCGAGCACGGCCCCGCTGGCGACTTGCTGGACGATGACGTACTGCGCTGCGTGCTGTTGTACATCGCCTCTGGTAGGTGTCTTTTCCTTTGGTTGGGCACGCCGTGCACTTCTTTTTCTCGGGCCCGAAAAAACGACGGTCGTGGCCCTGGGCCTCTTCGGGACCCCTGGCACCTGGACGGCCGCCCCGAGCTTCCTCCCTCCGACCTCGTCAAGGTCGAGAACGGGAACCGTATTTTAGAGGTCTCGCTAATGCTAATGCGATGTGCAGCAGCTCACAACGTCCCAGCGGTGTTGGAAAACCCTAACACGAGTCTTTTATGGGACATGCCTCAGATGCTAGAATTTCGATTATCTCATGACACTAAGTTCACGGTGCTTCATTTCTGTCAATATGGAGAGCTTTGGGTTAAGCCCACCCGTCTGCTCCTCCTGTCTTGCTCTCACCTTTCGGCCGCGGGAAAAACTTGCACTGGCCGCGGTGTGTGTTCCAGGACTGGAAAGCCCCACGTCGAGCTTCGGGGCAAGGACCCTACAGGAACTTTCTGGACCCTCCGCGCTCAGCCTTATCCTCGCCAGCTCACTCGTGCCGTTGCTTCACTGATGATGTCTCACTTCATCAGTGCCGGAGGATCCTCCTCTTAAGCCTTCGGCCAGAACGCTACTCTGGTGCGGGTGTGGGTGCTCTTTTGTGGCTCTTGGTGGTTGGTTGCCCCTCCGTTGCCCTTGCCTGGTGACGTCGGCGGGATGACTTCGGGTCCCCGTCCACGCTCGCTGGGCCAGGGTAGCGGTTGGGCTACCAGCCTCCTGCCACGGCAAGATCTGTGCCTCTGGCGGTGAATAGTTTTACAGTCTTCGAGCCTCGGTGAGATGCTCTCTCTGGCGCGTGAGCAGAACGGGAATATGGATGTTCCTTAGCTTGCGGGATAATCCATCTATGTTCGGCGGGAGCGCCGTGGTTCGCACAGTCATCAGATGAATTGAAACTCTGTTGATTCTGTGTCCGTAGTCCGAGTTGTTTTTGCTCCCCACCCTCTCCACCCTTTCTTGGGGTGCTCTTTTGTGGCTCTTGGTGGTTGGTTGCCCCTCCGTTGCCCTTGCCTGGTGACGTCGGCGGGATGACTTCGGGTCCCCGTCCACGCTCGCTGGGCCAGGGTAGCGGTTGGGCTACCAGCCTCCTGCCACGGCAAGATCTGTGCCTCTGGCGGTGAATAGTTTTACAGTCTTCGAGCCTCGGCGAGATGCTCTCTCTGGCGCGTGAGCAGAACGGGAATATGGATATATATATAATATATATATAATATATATATATATATATATATTATATATACATATACGAATTTGAATGGTTCACGTATGCCTGACCCTGACTACTCGTGACATTGAGCGTGGCCGCCGCAGGAAGCTTCCCCTGGAACCCTGACAGCAGCGGCCGCGCGCCGCGACGCCCATGCCGGCACGCTCCTCACGAGGATCGCGCCTGCTTCCTTCCTGTTTGTTTTTCTTCCTCTTTGCCCGTGCACGCCCATGTCCAAGGCTGCGGGCGCGGCGCCGCACGGAGTCCCCGCGACACGCGTTGGTCGCCCCGGAAGGGGTCCCAGCGACGCGCGCGGGTCGTCCGCTGCGCGGAGCAGAGAGACCTAGCTGGCTGGATGATAGCGGGCATGGCTGTGGACGCTGGGCAGAGCGACGAAGGGGGCGAGCGAGGCTCTGGGCAGAGCGCAGCGCGGAATTCCCGCGACGCGCGCTGGTCGCCCCGAGAGGGTCCAAGCGACGCGCGCGGGTCGCCCGCGGCGCGAGGCCAAACAGTCAGACCCTCGAGAGACGGCGAAGATCGGGCGGGCCGCTCCTCGGGTCAAGCCTCGCGGATAAACTCGGTGAAGTTCAGCTCCCTGGCGACGGCCGCCGCCTCCCTCCTGCACCGTTTCGTGCGCGACGCAAACTGTTCCAGCTGCTTCCGCAAGCCCTCCGGCGGCCCTGCCAGGAAGAACTCAAAGTAAACTGCGCCAGTGGGACCTTAGGAGGAGCACCCTCTGTGGACACGAAACGTGTGAGGGGTATGCCAAAATGGGGCGGCGGGCAGCGGCGCCATGCGAGCTGCGACATTGGGACCTTAGGTGCAGCTCCCTATGGGGCCACGAAACGTGTGAGGGGTGTGCCAAAATGGGGCGGCGGCACCACGCGAGCTGCGCCACTGGGACCTTGAGTGGAGCCCCCTTGTAGGGCAGCAAAACGTGTGAGGTGCGTGCCAAAATGGGGCGGCGGCACCACACGAGTTGCGCCACTGGGGCCTTAGGTGGAGCTCCCTATGGGGCCACGAAACGTGCGAGGGGTGTGCCAAAGTGGGGCGGCGGTGCCATGCGATCTGCGCCACTGGGACCTTAGGTGGAGCTCCCTATGGGGCTACGTACGAAACGTGCGAGCGAGGGTGTGCCAAAATGGGGCGGCGGCGCCATGCGAGCTGCGCCACTGGGACCTTAGTTCGAGGTCCCTATAGGGCCACGAAACGTGAGAGGCGTGTGCCAAAATGGGGCGGCGGCGCCATACGAGCTGCGCCACTGGGGCCTTCGGTGGAGTTCCATATGGGGCCACGAAACGTGCGAGGGGTGTGCCAAAATGGGGCGGCGGCACCACGCGAGCTGCGCCACTGGGACCTTAGGTGGAGCTCCTTGTGGGGCCACGAAACGTGTGAGGGGTGTGCCTAAATGGGGCGGCGGTGCCATGCGAACTGCGCCAGTGGGGCCTTAGGTAGAGCTCCCTATGGGGCCAAGAAACGTGTAAGGGGTGTGCCAAAATGGGGCAGCGGCGCCATGCGAGCTGCGCCACTAGGGAAGAGGAGGCGGGAGGGAGGGAGGGAGGGACGCAGGGCGCTGTCTCTTACTGGGTGGGTGAAACGCAGGGAGGGGGGAGGAGGAGAAGAGGAGGAGGAGAGGAACGCGGGGCACCGTCTCTTCACAACGAGGACCCAACACCACAGGATGGTTGGGAAAAAAGGCTGGGGACGATGTTTCGTGCCCTTTTTGTTTATTTTTGCATGCGTTTGACTACGTTTCACTTGTCCCCCAAAGTCTGCCTCTAGGAGAACATGCCCGACGTAAGGCTAGGCACGCCCCAGTCCGCCAGCATCAAGGTCCCGAGTTGTTAGTTCCGGCCTCCCGCCCGCTCTCGCAGCAGAGCGACCCGCTGCCAGCTCGCAGGGCAGCGTGTCGCCCTGGCCGCCGCCGCCCAGACGCGCCAAGCGAGAGGCCCTCTCCGCAGGACCGACGGGCCCGCGCCCGGAACGTCGCACGCCCGCGCGCCGCCCGAAGCCGAGAAGCCGAGGCGGAGGTCGGCGACGTCGTCGTCGTCGTCGTCTTCGTCGTCGTCCCTCGTCGCCTGCCCCTTGTGTGCCTCCACGTCCGCCAGCGGGTGGATCGGCCGGCCGCGCACGTCCCCGAAGCAGGCGCCGATGAGCTGCTGGTCGCCCCCGCGCAGGTCTGGGGGGGGGGTCGTCAGTGCCCCCCCCCCCCCCCCCCCCCCCCTGGACCTCCCCTGCTGGAAGCCGCCCCCCCGCCCCCTTTGTTTGCCCCCCGCACCCCTCCTTTTCGCACTCTGTGAGCTACCCCCCCCCCCCCCCGCCTTCTGTGAGCCCCCCGGCGAGCCTTCCCAGCACCAGACATCGAGCAAAGAAAATCAGCCAGCGTTGACTCCAAATAGATAGGAGGACGAGAGGAGGATGGGAGGAGGACGAAAGGAGGACGGGAGCAGGACGGGAGGAGGACGGGAGAAACAAAATCTAGCAAAGCGCAAGCAAGCAAGCGTAAGCAATCAAGCGCAAGCGAGCAATAACAAGCAAGCAAGACGCAGCGATCAAGTGCAAGCAAGCGAGGGCAAGCAAAAGCAAGCAAGCGAGAGCAAGCACGCAAGAGCAAGCAAGCAAGTGCCATTGGAAAAGGGGGGGGGGCCATTGGAAAAAGGGAGAGGGGGTCCTAAATATCAATTACGTATGATGAGCTAGGACTCCTATAGGGCAAGCCTAGTTGGAGAAAAAACACGCACGAAACCGAACGGTGCACGGGGAGTGGACGTCCGGGCGGCGGGCCCGCGCCCGGAACGTCCCACGCCCGCGCGCCGCCCGAAGTCCAGGCGGAGGTCGGCGACTCCGGTTGTCCTCTCGCCTTGCGCCCTCGGGTGCCTGGGCTGTGGCCGCGGCGGCGGGGGCTGTGGGACGCAGGCCTGCGCCTCGCCACGAAGAGCCCTTGGCATCGCTCGGACGGGTGCATACTCTTCCCAGCGAGGACCATCCGAGAGCATCCTGGATCATCGGGCGGGAAAACAAATCCGGAGCCATTTGGGCTGAAGCATTGCGGCCCGACTTTCTGCGCGCCCCCCGGTGCGCGCGGCGACGTCAGACGAGCGAGATGTCCGACGTCGGCGGCTCGGAGCGGGCCCCGCTCTACGGCCCCGGCGAGCAGGCCATCGAGCTCGTCGACCTGGCGCCCAGCCCACCCGCGGAGCGCGGCGCCGGCGCGCCCGCGCTGCTCCCCAGGGGCGGCCCGCCCGAGAACATCGCGCGCCGCTGGGGCGCCCGTCTGGCGCTGCTGGCGCTCGCCGTCCTGGCCGCGGCGGGGCCCTTCGGTTACTTATTCGATTTGTTCCCGTACATTGATGACTTCGCGCCCGTGTTGTTCGCGGGCGCGCCCGCGCCGCTGGCCTTCGCGGCCTGGTGCGTCTGGGCGCGCGGGCGCTTCGAGGGCGGCTCGCCCCTGCACGTGGGGACGCGGCGCTTCGGGGTGTGCGCCGCGCTCCACGGGGCGAGCCTGCTGGCTTGGGAAATTTGGCCTAGAATTTGGTACCTACTACCCATTAGTTTCTGCACCTACTATGCCACCATTTTCGTGCAGTGGCACCTCCTGGTCCTGAAGCTCCGCGCGCTGGGGCGGCCCCGCCTCGCCGCGGCGACGCGGGCGGCCCTCTGGGGGGGCGAGGCCAGCGCGGCGTTCCTCTGCCTCATCACATGCCTCGACATACTGAACCCCGATCATTTTTATTTGGGGCATTGGCTTGAGCTTGTGATGATTACGTTCCACGCCTGCCAGGGCGCGGGGTTCTGCTGCGCGGCGTGGGGGCTCCTGGCCGGCGCGTGGCGGGGCCGGCGCTCCCGGCGCGCGGGGGCGGCCCGGGCGGCCGGGTGGGTGGGCGCCACGGGCGTCGTGGTCCTGCTGTCCTTGGCCGCCTCGTACGCGCAGTTCGGCATGTTGCTGGTCTTCCCGCGTAGGCATACCTGGGCCGCCGCGTTGGCGTGCGACAACGTCCTCAACTGTCTATCCGCCGTGTTCCTCTCTGGGCTGGAGGGCCCCCCTGGGTGCGGCGGCTGGCGCAAGAGGCCTTCGGGAAGGTCAACTCGTACGAGCACGGCCAGCTGCAGGCATTCTACGAGGAGTTCCTGGCCTACCTCGACCTGGCGCAGGTGAAGTGGGTCAAGTGCGGCTACCTCAGGCGGTTAGCCGAATCTGGAAGGATCATGGTGCGGTGCCAGGAGGTGCCCCTTGAGGAGGCGTTCATCGGCAGCATGGGCTTCCCGCGAGCCAGAGGAGAGGACCTTGTCGAGAACCGATTCGTTCTGTCGCACCCCTGGCTGTCGAAGAGTCACCCTGACCCCAAAGGGGCGAAGCTGCAAGTTCTGGTGCAGCAGCTGAACGTGTTGCACGCGTCCAACGACGATGCAGTCTTCATCGACTATATGGGGCTCCCTCAGAATGACAAAATGCACCCCGACTACGATATGTGGGAGAAGGAGAACAAGGTGCCCAAACCTGGAGAGCACCCTGCTGTCCGCACGAAGGAGGAAGAGGCCTTGTTCAAGAAGGCTCTCGGATCGATGGAATTGATTTACAGTATGGGTAACACTCCCGTGATCGTTCTGGCCATGGACGACGAGGTCGTTGCTGGTACAAAGTATTTCTCGCGGGGCTGGTGCTTCTTCGAGTTTTCTCTCGCATTCAGCTTCGACAACATTACGAACGCTTACATCTGCCCCTCCGTATGGCGGATGTACGAGCGAGCTGCCGAGCTAGAAGTTGACGCAGTCGAGGGCTTCAGAAAGGGTTTCGAAAAGACCCACTTCACGAACAAGGGGGACGAGGAAACTGTGTTCAACCTGTTCAAGCAGACTGTGAACAAGAAGGTGAGGGTTGCAGCTCTGGGCGCTGATGAGCAGGCTTAGGAAGTCCGTGTGAATACTGCCAAGCGCCAAGCCTAGCATCGCGAGTTATCGATCATGTTTTGTGCGCATCGCGTGTAACGTCGGGAGACGTCGGGCCTCTTGCGTGTACAGTCAGTAATGGGAGCGCCCAACTCGAATGAGCTGCGGCTGATTGGAACTGCGCGAATTTTAATAGATCACGTGACCACACGTGAAGAATGAAGACTCAACATCTGCTAGCTAGCTATATGAATAGGTTTCACGTTTCACTTCGATTGCATTTTAAGCCAGTCAGTTGGTAGCTGAAGTTGCGATGCTATAGTTGCGGGAACGACTTCGGATCACGCTGCTGATTGAAT
>CAUYUJ010006858.1:52500-60000 GCA_963575745.1 Prorocentrum cordatum
CAGTCACGATTACGAAAGGAAGCAGGAGAAGGAGGCGCCACAGACTACAGTTGCGCCAATCATTGAGTCACCCCCTCGCCTGCTGGCATCTCGAGCAGGTCCTGGGGAGCTGGTCTGACTTCCTACCCCCCCGCGCACGCACGAGGCTTCACGCACAAGGCTGGACCATAGGTAGGTCAGGATCTTGGCAGGGAATCGGGTGATCAAGATCTAGCCTTAGCGGAGGGCTCCCGCGGGGGCACGAACACAATCTTTCCTCGTGCATGGTGGCCTCGGCCAGAGAGGGTTCTTTTCCCCAGGGCGGCGAGAAAGCGCGAAGATAACACGCGTCGCGCGGCGCGAAGTCAGAGGACCTAGAGAGGGAGGTGCGATAGACGTGAGTAGTGATTACATACACAGATCGTTTCTGGGAAGGTCCTGAGGACGGATGCCAGCGGACGGTAAATCTTTAACGCGGTTTCGGTCGCGATTCGTCGTCAAGCCGCGCGGTGTTGAAAGCACCTCTGGCTGAGTTGCGACCGCCCCCTTCTGACGTCCAGCCGCCCTCTTATTCTTGCTTCTCCTCCTCCTCCTCCTCCTCCTCCTCCTCCCTTCCCTCCTCCTCCTCCTCCTCCTCCTCCTCCTGCCCTCCTCTCTCCTCCTCCTCTTCCTCCTCCTCCTCCTCCTCCTCCTCCTCCTCCTCCTCCTCCTCCTCCTCCTCCTCCTCCTCCTCCCCCCTCTCCCACACCCCTACCCCACACCCCTCCGGCGGGGGCACAGCATCCAGTCTCATGGTGTCTTTTCGTCTGGCGATGGGCACAATGACAAGGACTGAGGCGAAGCGTGCGGGGGGCGAGAGAGCCAGCCATCTTTCCCCGTGGTCTGGGCGGGGCGGTGTCGTGTGACATGGAAATCCCTCGGGGTCGTTGGCCCACGCTTGGTTGGAACTCGATTCCTTGGTATCCGCTCACAGTGTGGTCTGAACTGTGGCCCACTGCAGTAGGGTCAGGTGCGCCAGGGTTATTGCATTTCCGCGGAGTGGCGGTGCCATGTGGCACGGAGGGAAGTCCCATGGGGCCTGGTGCCTGCTCCTGGGCAGGGATCCTCGGATTCGAGCATCGAGCTCAGTTGATGCTTGGGTGGACCCCATTTGCTCCATGCCCCTCGGTTGTCCCCCAGCTGGCGTTGCTGCTGGTTGGTCAAGCGTGCGGCTAAAAACCGTAACATCTGGTGAAAAATGCCATCTCAGCCCCCGCAGTAACGGGAGAGGTTGCGAAGGGGGGGTTGCAGGCGGGGCAGCTTGTCATTGGCGACAAGGCTCCTGTCTTACCCGATGCGCTAAGTCTCTGCCACGAGGACAGCATTATGCTGCCGCATTCGGTGCAATTTGACCATGGGCGCAGCGCGGAGTGGTGTTTTCGTCTTGGACATCCCTCCACCCACCTCCTTTTCCTCATCCTCATGTTACCCGTCCTTCTTTTTTCCATCCATATCCTCATCCTCGCTGTCATAACATTATGTTGTACCATATTCTGGCGTTCTCTTTATGTTCACCCTGTACCGATTACAATCGGCGGGCTCTCTCGCCAACGAGTTGGCCGCGTCTTGGGAGGGGTTACTTGCCGGCTTGGGTCTGCTCAAATATTATATGCGGACGATGTGTTGATGTTCATCCTCGCTCTCGGTTACATGGGCTTCACTGGTATCATTGAGGAGTTGGGCATGCCGACGATTGCGCAACGCCGAATTGGGTGAGTATGGGATCGAGAAGAATCACCTCCTCCTCCTCCTCCATCTCCGCCTCCTCCTCGCTGGGCTCGAGCTGAAGCAGACGAAGCAGGAGTACTGCTTCCACTTCGTGGGGGCGGGCGCCCAACAGTTTCACCATGTTTCGTTGGAGAGCCACACGCGCCCCTGTTCCAGGGAGCTCCCACGGCGAAAACACGTCACTTGGGAGCTGTTCTCTCTCGCAGCGGCGCGGGGTGGCACAGCGCTGCGCCGCAGCCCGCATGGCCGTCAAGTCGTGTGGGAGCGTTTGGCCCCTTCCAGCATTTCAGCGGTGAACAAGGGTCAGTTTCGTGTCTATACAAAACGACCCGTTGCTACCCATGGAGCCATTCGTTAGTGATCTCGATGTTCGACCTGTGGTGTTCTGTACCATGGCCAGGATCTCTATGTTCTGGACGGGCTGGCAATGAGAGCGAGCACGACCGATCTCTCATTCATATTGAATTACTTGAAAGGTGGAGGGTGCTGGCCTCCTGTCTCGAGCTTACCATTCATCACGCTTCGCTTCGCGTATCCCTCATTGACACCGGTGCTCAGCGGCTGGCTGCGCCCCCCTCCTGCCTGTGTTTCGCCCTGGTTCGTCGCTGACACGGTCATGGCTCTATTACAAGGACGTCTTGGCCCGCCGTCAGCACGCCGCCTACGAGCGTTACGGCCCAGCAGCTCGGGAGCCACCAGCCGTCGGCTCCCCACTGGCGTCGGTGTACTCGGCATCCACCCGAGCTGCGTGACAGGTGTGGATTGGGTGCGGCCGTCAGCCATACATTCGGTGACATCCGGTGTCTGGCTTCGCCAGGGAGTGGCCCTGCATCGAGTGGTTCAGCCTTCTGCAGTTCGTGGTCGCTCCCCTAGCAGAACAGTCTGCTACCAGCCCCCGTCAGCACATTGCATCGTTTTGCCCCCGAACCGCGAGAGTCGGATACGATGTGCACGCACTGGCCCTGGCTGGAGGTGGCTCAGCCTCGTGAACGCACACCAGTGGTCTTCCTCAACTGGATGGCGCTCTGACGGGTTTCAGCTACACCTCAGCATCAGTGAGTCATGATGAGTCAGGCCCTTTTTGGCCGCACCATCGTCTATTCGTTGTGCTGCAGTGAGCCTTTGGTTGTCGCTCGCTTTTGCTCCCTCCCCCTCCCCTCTGCCGTGGTCTTGGGCAGCCCGTCTCTGTGTGCACGCTCGCTGGCTTCGCTTGGCCAGTGGCCATTCGGACCCTCGTTCTGCCTGCAGCTTACAATGCCGCGCCGTCCGTCCTGGCCTCGCCTCCGTTTGTGGTTCGGCTGGAGCTTGGCGCCGAAAAGGCGACTTCTCCCCCCCGTTCCGCCGCCGGTCGCCGCGACTCTGCGTCCCCACCTGCCGGGATGTCTGAGCCGGTCACCTGCCGACGCCGTATGCGTCTCAATGAGGGTCATTTTGTCCCTGGCACGTGCATACGCCACTGCGGCCAATTATCTTCGTACCGCGCCCCGGACGTTGACCCGCTCCAAGTCCCTCACCTTGGAGCCGCGAACCAAAAAAGTATCCCCACCAACCCGTTCATTGACGGGAAAAGGGACGAAGAGACACACGTTTGAAACAAAGCGGTCCACCAGGATGAACAGAGAGACCTTTGGGAGCAGGGAAGGGCCTTGGAGGGCCTCTTCGGGCCATCCCTGGGTCCCGCGAAGGGCGAGGGGAACGAGGAGGGAGGAGGAGGAGGAGGCAAACCGCGTGGGGCAATCTAGAGGCCTCAAAACAGCATCGGAAGCGAAAGGGCGAGACTGCAGAAGTCATTGATTTCTTGCAGGTGTTTGAAGGATGTGGGCCTCGTGCAGGGGTCATGAGGGGGCTCCGAGAGCACGTTGAAGCGTTTAGTGGCCCCATGCGGGCCTCTTGGAGGTATGTCAGAAGCTATATTGAACCATCTTCGGCTATCTTGAGCCGCATTGGAGGCCATCTTGGAGCATCGGAGGTCCCCTCCTTGTGCGAAAAAGGAAGCTCCGACACATCTCGGCCCCGTGCCCAAAAAAAACTCAGGGAGGGGAGGGGGAGGGTACCCTTCCCTCAGGAGGGGTGGTACCCTTCCCCGAAGGGAATAGTTTGTTGATGGGGAAAGAACTGGTTAGACCACCTATGCCCAAAGGGCTGGTGAGATTCATCGTGCACGTTGGTACCAATTCTTGGTTCGGGACCCAACAGTCACTCGCAGAATTTGCGTGTGTTCGACCGGGCTCCGCCAAGAGAGCATACAATCGCAGTCGCCTCATCATACCAACGCGAGCTGCGCAATGATATGATCGCTGACATCGGTCTATAAATATAATATGATAGCCCCCCCCGGCGGGGAACACATCATGAGAGAAAGTGAGAGAGAGAGAGAGAGAAGGAACAAACAAAAAGGAAGGGAAAGAGAAAGAGAGAGAGAGAGCGTTCTTCTTTCCTCCTTCTTCCAAGTCCTCAAACTGACTCCTCCTCCTATTCGTTCACCCTTCCTCTTCCTTCTGCGTCGCCCCTGGAGTTGGCAACAGTACGAATATGTATCTCTCATATCATTATCATATGTATTCATTGTTGTTATGTATAGCTTCCTCTTTCTCTCTCTCTCTCTCTCTCTCTCTCTCTCTCTCTCTCTCTCTCTCTGAACGGTACCATAAGAAAACGTAAGGGAAGGTGCGTCTCCTCCGCCCCCCTCTCTCTCTCGCTCTCTGTCTCTCTCTCTCTCTCTCTCTTTCTCGTTATCTCTCTCTTTCTCGCTCTCTCTCTCTCTCTCTCTCTCTCTTCCCTGCTATCTTCAAATGAGGGATCTGACATTGCATCAGCACGAATACATTTATGTATATATATATATATATATATATATATATATATCTAAACAGCAGACAAGGACTGAACCACGTTCCCAATACACCAACGCTTGAGAGTGCATTGCAGCTCGCATCTAGACTCCAAAGGTTTGGGTGTTTCTTCCCTCCTTGTACCACTGCTTCACTCATCCTCCCTCCCTCCTCCCTCCTCCCCGCCCCCCTCCTCATCCATACCTCGTTCCACTCCCTGTCTCTCTTCTTTCCTTACCTCCCAAGAGAGAGGGAGAGAGAGAGAGAGACAAAAAAAAAAATAGAGGCATGATACCGGAGAAAAACCCAATCAGGGCTACAGGGCTAGGGGGCTATAGGGCTATTGAGCTATAGGGCTATAAAGCTATAGGGCTATAGGGCTATTGGGCTATAGGGCTATAAGGTTTAGGGCTATAGGGCTATAGGGCTATGGGGCACCCCCGGGCACCCCCGGGCACGCCCGGGCACCTGGACACCCGGGCACCGGGGCACCCGGGCAACCCCGGGCACCCCCCGGGCACCCCGGCACCAGGCACCCCCGGGCACCCAGGCACCCGGGCGTGCAGCGAAAATCGGCGACAAACCTAACCTAACCTTATGAATCCGCTAGGACTCTACAGAGGCAAGCTCTGATTGGGGAGAAAAGAAAGAGAGAGGGAGAGAGACAGAGAGGCAAAAAAAAAATAGAGGCATGATACCGGAGAAAAACCCAATCAGGGCTATAGGGCTAGGGGGCTATAGGGCTATTGAGCTATAGGGCTATAAAGCTATAGGGCTATAGAGTTGTAGGGCTATAGGGCTATTGGGCTATAGGGCTATAAGGTTTAGGGCTATAGGGCTATGGGGCACCCCCGGGCACCCCCGGGCACCCCCGGGCACGCCCGGGCACCTGGGCACCCTGGCACCGGGGCACCCGGGCAACCCCGGGCACCCCCCGGGCACCCGGGCCCCGGGCACCCCCGGGCACCCGGGCACCCGGGCGTGCAGCGAAAATCGGCGACAAACCTAACCTAACCATATGAATCCGCTAGGACTCTACAGAAGCAAGCTCTGATTGGGAAAAAAGGAAAAAGAGAGAGAGAGAGGAACAAAATAGCGTGTGCTTATTTCCGCCTTCCCCCACGTCCTCAAGAAGGATGGAGAGGGAGAGGCGGGTTGGAGGATGAGGAGGGCCTTTCCTTCACGCGAGGATTTTTAGTTCTTGGGAGGGTCACAAGGTTTATTGGTTCCCATTGTTCCTGATTGGTTTTCATAACAGTCATGGGTCTCCTGGATGTTGCTCAACGAAACCTGTGATACTACCAAAAAACAGAGAGAAAAAAAAAAAGCATAGAAAACGTGTTAATCTGCCAAAACAAAACAATTATCCTGGCGAAAGACCCAACCATATGCAGTTGTGAGTGCCGCAATTGTGAGTACCTTCTTCGGTGGCGCTCCCTATGGGGCCACGAACCGCATGAGGGGCATGCCGAAATATGGCGGGGTACACAACGCAAAGGAATACGATAGGTCAGATTACGAAAGAATGAACGCGGGTGAGCCAGAGCGCGAGAGAGTCTGAGTGTGAATGGGTCTGCGTGGGAGTGAGTATATTTGCATGAATGCGATCTTGGCTACGCCTAGTGTAAATGTATATGAATGTGAATGGCTCGAGCATGCCTGTCCGAACACTTGTGACACTGGGCGTGGCCGCCGCAGGCAGCTTCCGCGGGAACCCCGACGGCAGCGCCCGCGCGCCGCGACGCCCATGTCGGCACGCCCCTCACGGGGATCGCACCCGCTTCCGTCCCTTCTTTTCCCCCCCTCTTTGCCTGCGCGCTCCAAAAATCCAAAGCTGCGGGCGCAGAGCAGCGCGGAGTCCCCGCGACGCGCGCAGGTCGCCGCGGAGGGGTCCCAGCGACGCGCGCAGGTCGTCCGCTGCGCGGAGCACAGAGAGCTAGCCGGCCGGCTGATTGCGGGCGGGCAAGGCTAACTGCACCACTGGGACCTTAGGTGCAGCTCCCTGAGGGGCCACGAAACGTGTGAGGGGTGTGCCAAAAAGGGGCGGTGGCGCCATGCGAGCTGCGCCACTTGGACCTCAGGTGGAGCTCCCTGAGGGGCCACGAAATCTGTGAGGGGTGTGCCAAAATGGGGCGGTGGCGCCATGCGAGCTGCGCCACTTGGACCGTAAATGGAGCTCCCTATGGGGCCACGAAACGTGTGAGGGGTGTGCCAAAAAGGGGCGGTGGCGCCATGCGAGCTGCGCCACGTGGACCTTAGGTGGAGCTCCCTATGGGGCCACGAAACGTGTGAGGGGTGTGCCAAAAGGAGCTCCCTGAGGGGCCACGAAATCTGTGAGGGGTGTGCCAAAATGGGGCGGTGGCGCCATGCGAGCTGCGCCACTTGGACCGTAGATGGAGCTCCCTATGGGGCCACGAAACGTGTGAGGGGTGTGCCAAAATGGGGCGGTGGCGCCATGCGAGCTGCGCCACTTGGACCGTAAATGGAGCTCCCTATGGGGCCACGAAACGTGTGAGGGGTGTGCCAAAATGGGGCGGTGGCGCCATGCTGCGCCAGCTGCGCCACTGGACCTTAGGTGGAGCTCCCTATGGGGCCACGAAACGTGTGAGGGGTGTGCCAAAAGGAGCTCCCTGAGGGGCCACGAAATCTGTGAGGGGTGTGCCAAAATGGGGCGGTGGCGCCATGCGAGCTGCGCCACTTGGACCGTAGATGGAGCTCCCTATGGGGCCACGAAACGTGTGAGGGGTGTGCCAAAATGGGGCGGTGGCGCCATGCGAGCTGCGCCACTTGGACCTTCGGTGGAGCTCCGTATGGGGCCACGAAACGTGCGATGATGGCGACGAGGACAACGATGATGGTGATGACGACGATGATGGTGATGATGACGATGATGGTTATGATGGCGGCCATGATGTTGATGCTG
>CAUYUJ010006858.1:65000-110000 GCA_963575745.1 Prorocentrum cordatum
AGCTGCGGGATCACAAACGGTGAGGAGATCTCAGGCGAAACGGGGGTAGTTCCAAGGAAAGTGGGCGCAGGTGGGAGGCAGGGGGGGTGGACGAGGACGAGAGGGGCAAGGTGCAGGATGCAGACTGGATCAAGGACGACTAGGAGGACAAAGACGAGGACGAGAGGAGTTGAGGACAGGAGGATGAGGAGCAGCAGCAGGAGGGGGAGGACCAGAGCAAGCTCAACATGGATCACGCATACTGCAGTACACAGTCCCGTCCCAAGTTCCTCCCCAGGACGTCACTACAAGCTCTTCTTCTGTAGCGACAAGAAGTGTCCCGTTGAGAGACGAGCACACACGGCCTTGCCATTCAGGCGAGAGCCCCACGCAGGAAAGAAACTGCATCTTCTTAGCGAAGAGTCAGGGATGTGACAAGGTCACAGAGTTCAACGAGGCTACAGCGAGAGGCCCGTGTTGAAAAGGAACCGCCCCCCAGTCGTGCATCAGGCGCAGATGCTTCAACGCTTCGGATTTGATGTGAGAACATGTCGCGCGAGAGCCCGTTTTTGAGAAGGGGCCACCATCCATCAATGCAGATGTTGCAGATACTCGAAAGTACATGTATCCAGGATGCAGAAAAGGGAAGCACCCTCCCTCCGCAGAACTACTGCACAGTTTGGCATTCGTGTTAATACCTGGTTCAGGAAGTCCCAGGCGAGAGACACCTCTTGAATTTTGAAAAAGTGCCGCTCTCCACCCCTGTAGCTACTTCACGCTTCAAATGACAAACTTGCGTGGCGTTGTGGCAAGAGCTCCGTTTGGAAAACGTACAGACTTCCACCCGTGCACTTGTTGGAAACATCAGGCCTCCAGGTAGTAGACGGCAGGGATGTCTCAAGCGGAACGCCCAGGTCGGCCTGCGGACACGTCTGGTGGTGCGACAGGGAGGAGCCACTTACGAAGAGCAGCGGTGGGGGAGGATGCGGAGGACCAGAGTAAAACCACCTCAGGTGCGCTCCTCCTCCGCCTCCTCCTCCTCCTCCTCCTCCCTCCTCCTCCTCCTCTCCTCCTCCTCCTCCTCCCTCCTCCTCCTCCGCCTCCTCCTCCTCCTCCTCCTCCTCCTCCTCCTCCTCCTCTCTCCTCCTCCTCCTCCTCTCCATCCTCCGCCTCCTCCTCCCTCCTCCTCCTCCTCCTCCCCGCCTCCTCCCCCTCTCCTCCTCCTCCCCCATCCTCCTTCTCCTCCTCCTCCTCCTTCTCCTCCTCCTCCTCCTCCTCCTCCTCCTCCTCCTTCCTCTCCTCACGAATCGCTACAAACGATGCCTTCCACTGCGATCATCGCTCCGTGGCCCTGCCGCTCGCACCGGGCCCCGTTGCTCCAAGGATCCGCCCTTCCTTGCTCTTGAGCCGCAAGGGAAGCAGAGATGTAGGGCCAAGAAGTTCAAGAGACTGTCCAGCGATTGCTTCCTGTTTACAAAGGGTGTGCTCTCCGTCCTTGCACGCGTTGCACAACTTCAAAGTTCGTTTTTCCTACTGCAATGAAACCTATCCAGCGAGAGCCCAATATTAAAATGATCAACCATTCATCCGTATAACGGTTGCACAGAGTTGAACGTCGGGTCGCAAAACTCGATAAATTTGCAAGCGGGAGCCCCATTTTGAAGACGAATGGCCATCCATCCGTGTAGAGGTTGGAGATGTTTCAGGCGAGGGCGCCCTGCGCAAAGGCGAGAGCCCCATGTTGAAACCGGCCCGCCTGGCAGCCGCGTAGTGGCGAAAATATTGAAACGAGAGCGCACGCCGCCAAGGCGATAACCACATGCTCAAAAACGGTGTGTGTGTGTGCTCCATCCGCAAAAATGTTCGAAGGCTCGCTACTTGATACCATAAACTTGGAGGACACGCCAGGCCGGCCAGCCTAGACGACACGTCTGGTGGTGCGACAGGGAGGAGCATTATGTGTGAGAAAGAGGGATGGAGAAGGAGGAGGAGGCAACGGGCAGGACGAGAACGATGGTGAGGCCGACGACGACGGGGACAAAGGAGACGGTGGAGGAGGAGGAGAACGAGGAGGAAGAGGACCAGAGCGATGGCGACGATGGGGTGGACGAGGCGGACGGGAACACGTGGACGAGGACGAGTGGAACGTGGGCAGGGGGAGGAGGAGGACCAAGGGGAGGAGGGGGCGACGGCCGCATCGCTCTCGGAGAACCGAGGGCCTCAGTCGAAGGAGGAGAGGGAGCAGGAGGAGGACGACGACGATGACGAGGACGAGAACAAAGAGAGCGTAAGCTGACTGATCTCTCTCCCTTCCTCCTTTTTCCTCGGCCTCCTCCTCATCCCCCCCATATCCTCATCATTCTTCCTCATTGTCATCAACAGCATAATCACAGTCTCAACCAACATCATGTGTATCGTCAGCATCATCAACAGCAGCATCATCATGATTATCAGCATCGTCATCTTCGTCATCAACATCCTGGCCAGCGTCATCATCATCGTCGTCATCCGCATCGTCGTCGCCGTCGTTTGTCATCATCGTCATCATTATCATCGTCATCATCATCATGAGTATCGTCATCGGCTGCTGCAGCATCATCACCATCACCATCACCATCACCAACATCATCAGCGTCATCGTCATCATCATAATCGTCGTCATCATCAGCATCATCATCAGAATCATCATCAGCATCCTCATCATCACCATCACAATCACCAGCATCATCATCAGGAGCAGCAGAATCGTCATCATCATCCGAATCATCATCATCATCATCAGCATCATCATCACCATCATCATCACCACCATCTTCACCATCATGCGTCTTGGACCTCCCACCGAACCACGAAGACCACCAGGCCACCGTGGAACGTTACGAAAAAACGTTCCTCCCCCCCCGAAGCCATCATCTGTTCTTCTCTCCGTCGGTGGTACCCAAAGATGTCTGGAGGCCCCCCAGAGGCTCCCAGAAGTCGATGAAAGGTGACCAACGCTATAAAATTTCGAAATTCGACACCTCCCCTCTGTCCTCGGGCCTCTCTCCCCCCTCCTTCCCCCTGGTCCTTCGCTGCGGCCTCGTCGCGGGTGGCCCTCCTGCTGGGGGGGGTCCCTGCGGCGCGGAGCTCAACGAGGGCCTGGTGACGGCAGCTTTGGCACCCGCTGGGAAGGAGGGAGGGAGGGAGGAAGGAAGGGGAGGAGGAGGAGGAGGAGGAGGAGGAGGAGGAGGAGGAATAGGAGGAGGAGGAGGAGGAGGTCATGGAGGAGGCGGTGGAGGAGGAGGTGATAGTTGCAGGCTGGCTGAAGACGGGCACGAGGCAAAGAGAGTGACAATGCGACGCCAACTCGAGCGGCGCCCGCTGGCACCGAAGAGGAGAAGGGGAAGGAGGCCTCGTCCAGGGGAGGGTCGAGGATGCAGAGCCCTCTGAGGGGTGGCGGGAGGGGCTGCAGACGAGGTCGAGGCCCCAGGTCCATCTGATCCCCCACCCCCTCCCTCTCTCAGGGGGGAGAGGGGGGGGCTGAAGGCGAGGGGTCACCTATTTGGATCGAGCTTCTAACAAATAGAGACAGAGGCTACGCGCTCCGCTCCCTGGGGGCTATTCGGGACAAATTGCCCACAGTGCAGCATCGAACGAGCATCGCCGACGATGGGATTGGAGGCGGAGCGGAGAGATGCAGTGCACAAAGGTGGGGTAAAAAAACGAGTCCCATTCACCCTGCAGTCGTCGGGAGCCTTGAGACGGGGGTCAATGCAAACGGGGGTCAGCCAGAGCGCCTGATCTTGCAGGATCCTGCAAGGCCAGGGCTGCACTGACCCGGCCAGCGCGCAGGATCCTGCAGGTCCTGCAGGATCCTGCAGGATCCTGCGAAAGCCCGAGTGACCCGGGCTTGCATTGACCCAGGTCAGTAGATCCCCGACAGTCGAGGACGAGGCCTCAGCCCCAACCACCCGTCACCCACGCGCACCCGGTGGCGTCTTCCTCCACTGCAGTCGCAGGGAGGGGGGGGGCGCTTGGGGATCTGTGCCACGGCTCCTCCTGACCTCCCGGAGCCCCCCAGAAGCGCCAGAGACCTTCAGAAATTTCAGGGGCACCCCCCCAAAAAAAGTGGCAGAGGTAATGGCAAATTCTTCTTCTTTCTCCTCCTCCTCTTCCTCCTCCTCTTCCTCCTCCTCCTCTTCCTGCTCCTCCTCCTCCTGCTCCTCCTCCTCCTCCTCCCCCTCATCCTCCTCCTCTTCTTCATCCCAGGGTAAGGAGACTGACTGCCTGCACTGGGGACCACCAACACGCGTGTACACCCGGACCCCCGATGTGGTGAGTGTCTCACAATATGGACCCTCAGAGATCTGTTTGACCCAAAAGGGGGTCCAGCGACACGGGGGTTGTGCAATAGATCTGGTGCAATAGATTTGTGGGCTGCAATAGATTTGGGGCATGCAATACATTCCGGGGCGCAGATGTATTGCTGGATTGTCGCGTGCAATAAACTAAGTACAATAAAATGTAATTCAATTCGACTGCGCGATACATTTGCAATACAATTGCCCCAAATCTATTGCACCACTGCCCGGAGCTGGCTTGTCATCCTGAGTCGCTCTTGTTCACGATCCCGGGCCTGTGAGGGCAGCCTCGGGCCGAAGTGTCCCAAAATGTTCCGTGGCGATTCTTCACGACACGAGGAAGTCTGTCTTGGCCTCCTAGATGGGGTCGGAGTAGGTAGGGCTGGAGGATCGCGCCGCATCGCCGATGCATCGGCGATGCAGCTCGATGTGGGGCCCAAGTTTCTCCCCGCCGACGTCGCGAGTGCATGGCCGATGCATTCGCGATGCATCGCCGATGTATCGGCGATGCGGCGAGATCTTCCGACCCAATCTACTCGGATCCATTTGGAGGCCTCTAGTCTAGGCGTCCCGTCGCTTTTCAGTCAGCCACACAGGTCGGCAAAGGGCGGAGATGACCCGCCCGGCCCACGCGCCGGCCTTCGCCCAGAGCGCCAGCGCCCGCTGCCTGGGTGTCCGTTGGGCTGCTCTGGCCTAGGACTGGGCGGCCCCGTCGGACGCAAGCTAGATGTCGGCGGCGCGCCCAGGGGGGAAGCGGGAGGGGCCTGGCCTTCTCAGAAGGCTCAGAAGCCCCCCGGCCTTCTGAGGAGCTCCCTGAGCCTCCTCCGAAGCCCCGCCGCTTTCTGAGCAGGCTCGCTCCCAGACGTCCAGCGTCTCGATCGTTTCCAGGCAGGGGCCCCCGACCTCTCGACCACTTCCCCGGGACCGGTCCTTCGTCCCGAGTCGTTTTTGTTCACGGCCCCGAGGCCAGTTGTGAGAGCCCCGAGAGACCGAGAGTACTGAAAAGCTGCCGTCCCGATGTTGTTCGACACGCCGGATGTCTGGGGCTCCCTCGAACCCCGATCCTCGATCCTCGATCTTCCTCCTCCTACTTCTCCTCATCCTCCTCCTCCTCCTCCTCCTCCTCCTCCTCCTCCTCCTCCTCCTCCTCCTCCTCCTCCTCCTCCTCCTCCCTCCTCCTCCCCCTCCTCCTCCTACTCCCTCCTCCTCCTCCTCCTCCCTCCTCCTCCCTCCTCCTCCTCCTCCTCCTCCTCCTCCTCCTCCTCCTCCTCCTCCTCCTCCTCCTCCTCCTCCTCCTCCTCCTCGGCTCGCCGCCGACAGATATGCCGGCGCCCGCTGCCGCGGTACCCAGCGGGATGCTCGTGGCGTCCGCCCGGGCGGGTCGGGCGGCCTTCGCTCGGGGAATGCAAAGGGTGTTGTTACCGCGGGGCGTTGTCTGCGATCGGCGCCGTTGGGGCCTGGGGGGCACGGCATTGTCCTCGTCGGGCCTCCTCGGGGCGCGGCGGAGAACCATATCGGGGTGCGGGCTGCAAGCCACACCCTTTGCAAGCCACACCCTTCGGAGTCGCCGACCAGTGGACGCGGGCAGCGTGAGTCGTGGCGCAGCATCGGATCGGGTCGGAGCGGAGGTCCGCGGGAGGACTCCACCAGGATGCCACTGCCGAGAGCGTGCAGCCTCCAGAGGGAGAAAGGAAGGGAGGGAGGGAGGGAGCGAAGGAGGGAGGGAAGGGAGGGAGGGAGGGAGGAGGAGGAGGGGGAGGGAGGGAGGGAGGGAAGGGAGGGAGGGAGGGAGGGAGGGAGGGAGGAGGAGAAGGAGGAGGAGGAGGAGAAGGAGGAGGAGGAGGAGCAGGAGCAGGAGGAGGAGCTGGAGGAGGAGGAGGATGAGGAGGACGGGGATGGTTACTGAACCTTCTGGTCGGCGGCACTCTCCCGGGTAAGCCTTTTCACAGTCCCTTGCCAGCGCAATTCCTCCCCCTCTGAGGCGGCCAGTTGTTTGGTTGCTCGGCGCTTCAGCTGGGCGCTAGCAGCGGCTTTTCCATGGGGGCCAGTGCTTGTCACTGGGGGGTTGCGGCGGCACCCATTCATTCAAAGAGCTCCGGGACCGCGCGCCGCCGATGAGGAGGAGGAGGCGGAGGAGGAGCAGGAGGAGAAGGAGGAGGAGAAGGAGGAGAGGAGGGAGGGAAGGAGGGAGGAAGGAGAAGGAGTGAGGAGTGAGGAGGAGGAGGGGGAAGAGGAGGAGGAGGAGGAGGAGGAGGAGGAGGAGGACGAGGAGGAGGAGGAAGAGGGGAGGAGAGGAGGGAGGGAGGGAGGGAGGAAGGGAGTAGGAGGAGGAGGAGGAGGAGAAGGAGTAGGAGTAGGAGTAGGAGTAGGATCAGGAGTAGGTGGAGGAGGAGGAGGAGGAGGAGGAGGAGGAGGGCCAGCTAAAGGCAACCCGCATAGTAAGGATGAACAAATTGCTAGGCTCTTGCATCCTTCCCCTTCGGCCCATTCTTGGCCGCTTTCGCTGGCCGCGCCCCGCTCGCAGAGTGTCGACATGGCTTTCCAAGGCCCTTGATTCCTTATCGTTCGTCCATATTATACGAGTTGGTCGAGGAGGAGGCGGAGGAGGAGGAGGAGGAGGAGGAGGAGGCGTAGGAGCAGCACGAGGAGGGGCGAGGAGAGAACGGCGAGGAGCAGGGGGAGCGGGGAGAGTGCCCGCAGCAGCAGGTCGGGGCTCACGTCGACGGGGGTCAGCGCGAACCGGGGTCAGCCGATCCCCTCTGGCTGACCCGGGCTTGGGGCCCAGACATGATGACGTCGTCCAACAAAAAAAATACGGCGGGAGTTTGTTTGGCACTCGTCGGGCTCTAGAGGCCCTCGCTGGGCCCTGGGACCGTCAAAAAAAAGTTCGGGATGAAGCACCGGCCTGGGGAAAAGGGTCGGGATTTCCGAGAGCCCCGCATTGACTTGGCATCGCTCGGACGTGTGCCCTTTTCCTCGGCGAGAACCATCAGTCTTGCTCACCTGGCAGAAAATACACGCACGAGGCCGAAAAATGCACAGGAAATGGACGTCCGAGCGAAGGCGCGCTGTAGAAGTGGAGACATCGTATGTCTGGGGAGCCACGTGAGGCCGCTTCCCCCCGTCCGCCCTCCGCCGACCTGGGCTTGGGAGCTACCGAGCGGCCGGCCAGGCTTCGCGAAGCGCGGCCCTGGCCGTCCAGGGGCCTGTGCCGACCCCCGGGCCAGCGCGTCCCCGGCAGGAGCTGGCGGCGCGCAGGGGAGCGGCGCTGCGTAGGCCTCCCACACGGGGTCCGAGCAGGTGGGGTCGGAGGATCGCGCCGCATCGCCGATGCATGTGCCATGTGGCTCGATGTGGAGCCCGATGTTCTCCACGCCGACGGCGCCGATGCGTCGGCGGTGCGGCGCGATCCTCCGCACGGACCTGAGCGATGCAAAAACACAGAGTCGTTTGCGCAGACATTGGCGCGTAAGCTGCCCGCGTAAGGTCGCGCGTAAGCGCCCTTGTCTCCAATGTAGCGTGCCGCGCTGGCGGCCCGCGCAAGCCGCCGCGTAAGGTCGCTGTTCCATCTCGCGCAAGACCCGTTTTTGAACGTCGCACACTTGCTCGGACCTCCCCTGGGAGGCCTCCACTCTTGCGGCGGCGCCCACAAGGGTGGAGGAGGAGGAGGAGGAGGAGGAGGAGAGGAGGAGGAGGAGAGGAGGAGGAGGAGAGGAGGAGGAGGAGGAGGAGCAGGAGAATTCGGAGAATTCGGCGACGACGATGTCGAGTTTCGCCCAAGAGACGAGCGCCGCCTCGGGACCCGAAGCGAAGGGCCCCAGGTGCGGCGAGACCAAAACTCGAGGCCCCAGGAGAAACAGCAAACCCTGGGGGTCGAGGAAACTAGTGCGGGAGGTCTTTGCCTTTGGAGAGGCGCGAAATAACACACTTCCCATTCTTAGTGGGAGGGCCACAGGGGTTGAAGAGCCCTTTCACACTACCCCTGTCTGTGGCCTTGGCTCTTCGGCCACAGAGTGTGCACCACCAGGTGGAACAGTGATCGGCATATTCCATAGTGTGGGAAGGATGCACAGCTCTATTTCCTATCTGGATGACCTGCTGGGGGCCAAGGACCCCTCGGACCGTTTGGGCCCCAGGGGCCTTGGGCTTACAAATCCTGAGCCACCGTGTGATGGTCAGGGACCCCGCATGTTTGCTGATTGCCTCGTTGCAAAGCCTACATTGTCATCTGCTATTGGAGGGGCGGAGGGAGTGAGGGGAGGAGGGAAAAGCCTGGCTCATCTCACTCACTCTCAGCCTGTTCCTCTCCTTGGTCTCCTTCCTCTCGGGCATCTGGGTCCTCGGGTCTCGAGCGATAGCATATGTATGGGCACGGAGGAGGCGTTTCCAAACAAGGGCCGAGGTCGCTCTGGCCCACTCGTACATGCGCATCTGCTGGCGAGGGGTGCAGTGCAGCTGAGCGTCCCGCTCAGCCAGGGCGTCTGCTACCGCATTGCCGTACCAGGCCTCCTCGTCGAGGCCCATCGCGTGCATCTCCTCCTCGACCGTGTGGCTGGGGACGTGACGAAGCTCGACGATCGAGGCTGGGTCGTCGAGCTCTGGGCTGCGCTCGCGCAGCGCTCGGTGCATGAAGTCCCAGATGTCGCGGTTGGAGCGCTGCTGGCCGAGTCTGGAGTAGTGTGCCCTTTGCCAGCCTCTGATGGCCACATCCGAGTCAGTCCATATGCGTACTCGTCCCGTAGTTGATCGCAGCGCTTGGACGATTGCCCATAATTCTTAACGCTTCGCGTGTCCCCACCAGCCCATCTCACAGCAGCAACTCTCGCGAAGCATGCCGACAGTCGTGTTTTTCAGGCGTGTGTCCGCTTGGCCCCGCATATCTCCCCTGTTCCTCCTTCCCCCCGCGTCCTTGTTCATCCTCCTTGTGGGGGGAGCGGGAGAAGGACGAGGCGGAGGAGGAGGGAGAGAAAGCGCTCCTCGTGGTTTGAGTCGTTTGGGGATTCTCGTCCTGGTGTGAGTCGTTCGGGCCCTTCTTCCTGGTGTGACTCGTTCGGGCTCCTCGTGGTGTGAGTCGTTCGGGCTCTTCGTCGTGGTGTGAGTCGTTCGGGCTCCTCGTGGTGTGAGTCGTTCGGGCTCCTCGTGGTGTGAGTCGTTCGGGCGCCTCGTCCTGGTGTGAGTCGTTCGAGCCCCTCCTTCTGGTGTGAGTCGTTCGGGCTCTTCGTGGTGCGAGTCGTTCGGGCCCCTCGTCCTGGTGTGAGTCGTTCGGGCTCCTCGTGGGGCCTCTTGGGGGCCTCTTGGAGGCTCTTGGGGCCTCTTCGGGGCCTCTTGGGGGCCTCTTGGGGGCCTCTTGGGGGCCTCTTGGGGGCCTCTTGGGTCTTGGGGCCTCTTGGGGGCCTCTTGGGGGCCTCTTGGGGGCCTCTTGGGGGCCTCTTGGGGGCCTCTTGGAGGCCTCTTGGGAGCCTCCTGGGGGCCTCTTGGGGCCAGCTTGGGGCCTCTTGCGACCTCCTCAGAAGCGTAAATGACCGCTGCCCCCTGAGAAGGACAAAATGAGGCCAAAACCTTCGTAAAATCAATGATTTTGCTATGAAGGAAGAGGAGCGCGGCCCCCTCAGGAGGCCAAAATGGGGCCAAAACCCTAGTAAAATCAATGTTTTTTGCTTCCAAGACGGTCTGAGGCGCCAAACGGTCCCCCCCCCCTTGGGGGCCAGAATCCTCGTGAGGGTCGTCGTTTTTTTGGCCCTCCCAGGAGTCGAAAAAGACCCGAGTGGCTACACTCGGCCCGCCCTCTCCAGGTCCAGGGGGAGGGGGTAGGGGGAGGGGTAAACCCCTCCCCGAAGGGGAAGTAGGGGGTTAGGGGGTTGAGAACAGAGAGAGCTCGCCAAACCACTCACGCCCAAAGGGCTGGTGGGACTCAGCTCGGTTGTTGGTCTGACGTCGTCAAGGTAGCGGTCCGTATTGTGATGTTTCCATTTGCCATCCGTCGTCTGTCTTGGCGAGCGAGTGTAGCCCAGGCCCATCCGCAACGCCGGTAGCGTGGATCTTGGGCGTGCACTCCGCCGCTGCCGTCTGTGCTGATGACCGTGTAGATGCGGTTGGCTTCGAAAGGCTTGCCAATGTCGATGGGGCTGTTCTCGGTGTCGCAGTCAGGCGGTACCGTCCACTCCCGTGGGACCAGCCCTCTCAACCAAAAGCAAGGTACGTGTTCACTTCCTGTGATTGCTCTGTGCTGCAGTGCCGCGGTGCGGTCGTAGTCATCGTGGTCCTGGCGAAGGCTGCAGGTGCTCCATACTCTGTGGAGGTCGTCGTCGATGCTACCGCAACCGCAGTGGTTGTCAGTATTGCCAAATATCTGATGCTTGCGGTCTGGCGTCCACATGGCTGCACACGCGATAGCCTGGAGCGTGCCAGCCTCGTGGTACCTTCCCTGCTTCTTCACATTGTTCAGCTTCTTCTTGAGGTCGTAGGTGTCGATGCCCAGCTCGGAGCCCTTGCCTAGCCAGTGGGTAGACGCTCTGGCCCAGTGCTGCAGTTGGTGCGATTCCATTATCGCGTGGGTAACGTCAGCGGGGTCACCCGGAAAGGCATCGTCGGACTTGCGCCATATGTTCCCATTGCTGTCGGTCCACTCTGCAGGAGATGTAGCGTTCCAACCAATCTCCTATAAAGTGAGTATGACCGTGCCGATGAGCCCACGTCGTTGCTTCCAACGGTATATAAATGAGCGGAACGCTGGCCAGGCGCTGGTAGATGATGGGCCATGCGTGGTGGTTCCACACGTCGAAACATGCAGTAAGTACTCCTCGTAAGATGGCGGCTGCTGGGTCGGCGTCGGCGATGGACAGGCATGCGTGCAGGCATCTTCCCGCCCAATGTCTGCCGAGGGCCTTCGCGCATCTTCGTCGTGTTAAGGTGACTGCAGTGGGCGCTTCGCCGTAAACCTTACAGCCATATAGATAGGATTCCATTGGTCCTTGTGTGATCAGGGCTTGCTTTCGCCGCGCTCGTAGTCGTCGTAACCGCTGAGTGATGCATCGGAGCCGCGCTACTGCAAGTCGGCGTCACTTGCTGCGTGTAGGTCGGGTAGTTGGTGTTCTGCCAGCTCGGTCTTGTCCGAGGTCGCGTCCCACCACTTCTGGTTTGATATTGATTCCAGCTGTCGCAGTTGACTGCAGATCCCATTTGTCATGTCCATGGTTGTGCTGATCACTACGCTCTTGTCGGCCATCCCTAGTCCTTGCTCGGCAAGGCACTGTGAGTAAGCCGTGGTTGCGCTGGTGGTGGTAGAGGTTGTGTGCTGTTAGCTGCCCGTAGTGCGGAGCTCCACGTCGTCGAACCAGGCGTTGGGCGTAGTTGTGGGCACCATGTAGTGCATGCGGTGGAGAACCTGGTACATGACGGCTCGTGCTAAGTTGTTCTCATGTCTCGATCCAGCGGCCAGCGCTCGTGCAGGCTGGATCGGGTGTCTGCAGGTGGATGCTTGTCGCAGAAATCGAACAAAAGTGTGGAGCTGCAGCTCCAGCGCCAGCACGCGTGGTGGGAACCACATGTGCCTTGTGGCATATACAAGCTGAAGCAGGTCGAGGGTATCGTAGCATCTTCGCATGTCTGCCAAGGTGGTTGCGTGGGCCAGCTGGAGCGCGTCGCATAACTCGTCGCCCAGGACACGTGCCGCGGCCTCGCGTGAGCAACTGCTGCCTGCCATGGCTGCGCCCCAGTGGCGACCCGCTACGCGTACCCACTTATCCACCGTAGGTCGTGTTAGTTTTCCCTAAGCGTTGCATATTTGTGGCAGTAGTCCCAGTGCTCTGTCGCCCTCAGCCTTAGGCTGCAACATTATGATGTTCCCTGAAGCAAGTTCTTGCTCGATGCTGTTGAACAGGTTGACCAGTTGTTGTCGCCCTGCTTGCGGGAGTCGTCGCAAGTCAGAGCTGGTGATCTTGTCGGAGCCCTTTCCCGAGTCTGGCGAGCACCGTAGCGAGTAGTCGAGATCGTCCAAGGTCCAATTGGTGGTTGGTGCTGTGGCCGCATGCTCCCGTACGTCGTTGATGATACTGACGTAGTCGTGGTGAGTGAGCGTTGGGTGTGACCATAGTTCACGGAACTCGTCGGTCTTGGCTTCTATGATAGATTGCGGGGAGCATGTTTTGCCCTTGGCGTGTATGTACTCGTCTTCGTGGCGTGGTTGTGGTTTGGTCAGTCTGTGGAGTTTCCCCGTTGTAGCTTTAGTGGAGTCGGCAAGCCATAGCATGAAGTTGTGTGCGCGGACTCGCACGTCGTGGTGCAATGCCTTCTGGACTTCACGTTCGGCTTGGTCGAGCATGCCCAAGAGTAGGTCGATGTGCAGCTCAGGGAGGCGCTGAAGACGATCTGCCCAGAGGTCGCGGTGCATCGCTGCCGTGGGGTTGAGTCGGACTCCAGCTGTGGGGATGCCTTCGTATATTAGTTGGCGGGCTTCGGCTTCTAGCTGGTGTCGCTGACGGTCTCCATGTCCCCGTCGTTGGAGGGTGGTGTATGCCCTGAGAGTAGAAGCTAGTTTGGCCCACCAGTCGGACTGCTTGTTGCAACAGTGGGTCCTCCTTGTTCGTGTCGTCGCCTTTTTCGTTGCCATGGTTCTCGCGGTACCTCCCCCCTTGTAACGATGTCGGTCCTGTGGCTTGATGGTGTAGGCCGCGCAGTAGAACCTCTCCATGGTAGTGACGAACTGACCGTACTTCTGACCCAGAGCCAATGATGCCCCAGGGTCGGCACGGTATCCTGCACCATCCTCGATGTAGTCGGGTGGTTGTAGGTATTCACGCCGTGGTGAAAGCTCCTGGTAGACTCGCCTCAAGTTGTCCATGGTCCTAGTATTTGTCTTCGTGTCGTGGTGAGAGCTTCTTGGGGCCTCCGATGCGCGCCGAGAGGTCACCTCAGGTTGAGGCTCCTCGATCGGCGCGTCGAAGGGGTCCGTCGGTGGTTCGTCTTGGTCTTGCTGCTCGAGTGAGTCATCAAAGTTGATGTCGTCCATTGGGTCGTGCTCGTTGTCCATGCCGGTCGTGGCGATGGGCCTTGGGCCTCTCGCCGTAGTGCCAAGCATTGTCCATCTGTTGTTCATCTCCTCTGTGAGAGAGTCGTAGTAGCGGTTGTCCTGGTCGAGCACGGAGGAGAAGGAGGAGGAGGAGGAGGAGGAGGAGGAGGTGGGGGGGGGGGGGGGGGGGGGCGACCGGGGGGAGGGCCGTCCGAGGGGGACACACCCCGCCTCCGATGGGCCGAGGAAGCGCAGACACGGCTTCGGGCGCGCGGGCCAGCGACGGGCCCCGCCTCCGCGCAGAGCCGGCGCGAACCGTCGCCAGTTCAGGCGGTCTCGCCGAGCGCGTTCCGCTACTCGCAAACGTCCGAAGCACACACACACACACACGTTTGCCTCGATGTAGTGGATCGTATATCGCCCGCGGCGGATCCAGGCCACTTTCGAGTAGTTCCTTTGCGAGTGGTGGAGCGGCGTTGCCTGCGGCAGTTGCCTCTTGCTTAGGGGGGAACCTTCCCTGATCCGTGGATCTGGCGCCCACGCGCCAGACCCCCGGATCCGCAGTCCGTGTTGTGGTCGGGAAGTGTTGGATAGCGGGCCGCTCCACTGGTTCTGGCCCAACACGCTGCTGCTCGTCACGCTGTCCATTTCCCGGCTCCCCAAGCGTCGACGTCCCGATATTTTCCCCGCGTCCCGCCCCACGGAGCGGAGCGACACGCCATCCGCTTGCAGGGCATGGCGTGTCGCCGGGGCCGCCGCGGCGACACGCTATCCCAAAGTTCCCGACCGTTGCGTGCGCCTGATAGAAGCCCTCCTTCCATCGCAGAAAGTTTCGTAGGAGGTGCTGAGGAGGGGCAGGGCCCTTCTGAGACCCCCCTGCCTTGTCAGAAGGCCGCTAAACTTGCCCCGCGCCGTGTTGCGCGCTGCCAAAAAGCGAGGAGGAGGAGGAGGAGGAGGAGGAGGAGGAGGAGGGGGAGGATTGGTGCAAACCCAAGACTCATCAACTATGTTGCAATAAATCCTCCCTCCAAGTTCCCTCTGCACAGGTCCCTACAAGGATTCATTGTCACTGGGGGAAGAGCCCCATTGGAAGGCAAACGTATGAAAATCCCAGACCGTGCCAGAACACCGTTCTTGAGACTTCAACGCCGCGAATCAACGTTACTGTTGCGCCCTGACGATCCTGAATCGCACCAGAACGCCATTCTTGGGACTTCAACACCACGAATCAACATAATTGTTCCGCCCTGTCACAGTCCTACATCGTGCCAAAACAAATTTCTGGGACGTCAACCATACGAACCCTTGAAACTGCTGTAAGCTCACACGAATGCGCGCGCCGCTAAGGCAGAGCCAAATTTTGCAAAGGTGCCGCCCTCCATCAAGCTCTTGCAATGTTGCAGGACGAATGTGCGTGGTGCTTCGGCGAGAGCCACATTTTGAAAACCAGCCTTCCTCCATCCGTGGAAATCATGCAATATTTCAGACGAGTGTGCGCAACGCTACGGTGAGCGTCACATTTTGAAAACGGCCCGCCCTCCATCCGTGAGACTGTTGCAAATGTTTGAAATGAGTGCGCGCGGCGCTAAGTCGAGAGCCACATGTTGAACCCGGCCCGCCCTCCATCCGTGAAACTGCTCAGGCGAAACGCCTGGCCCGCCCTACCGACACGCCTCGGGACGCGACAGGGAGGAGTCATTTATATGGAAAAGGAAGACGAGGGCCACAGCTCTCCAGGGAGCTCAGGGCCCGCAGCTCGAAGCTCGAAGAGGGAGAAGGATGGGGAGGGTGAGGAGGAGGATCAGCGAGGGCGTGCTGGAGGCGCTCTTCGACGGCCTTCGGGGGCGTTCCCATCGCGTGGCTTGTGTGCCGCACACACCCGCTCAATACGTCCAGAACCACTCCAAGGCAGCCCCAATGCAATGGAGCCTACTAGAGCCCCAGTTAGGGAGGGCGGGAAATGACGGCAGGGAAGACCTTGACGTGAAGACAGATTGGGCGAGCGCGAGCATAAGAATGGATCGCGGAATGGTGCCGTTCGTCGGGTGTGTTGCCACGAACCTCGTGACGGCAAAACTATCACTCTTGGTGTCGATGTCAGGCGCACGAGATGTGCTGCGAAACTCCTCGTCACTGTCCAACGCCAGCCAGAAGATAGTCTCGGTTGGCAGTACCTCCTGGCCTTCCTCTCGCCCGCCTTCTGGGAGCGGGGACCCCTCTGCCCTAGACCGCCCAAGAGCCCGAGGATGTTGAGGCCTGCTCGCCTGGCGGCTGCAGGTACGCTCAGGAACTTAGGCTTAGCGTGTCGCGCCTCGCCAGTTCTGGCCCACCACGCTTCGGAGCGACACGCGATCCACGTCCCGATCCCCAAGCGTCAGAGTCCCGAGCTTTACCGAGCCTCCCGCCCACCGGAGCGGAGCGGCTCACTATCTGCTCGCAAGGCAGAGACTGTCGCTAAGGCCGCCGCCGCGACACGCGATGCAAAAGTTTCCGACCGTAGCGGATCAGGCGCCCGAAGACGCCGCGCTGGTTCCAGGCCGTGGGCGCGCGTCCGCAGACGGTGGGTTCTGCAGGGAGAGGCGGACGGCTCCTTGCTGTCATCCTCGTCCTCTCTGCCGGCGCCTGCAGGCCCGTGCATGTCGACTACTCGTAGGAGCGACCCCAGACTCGAGTGATCCTCGGTGCGCGGCTCTGGGGGCGCCCGTGGGGGCCCCACGCAGCCGCGCAAGCCGCTGCTGTCGCGCCGCATCAGCGATCGCCGGGGCGCACCCTGCGCCTCGGGACGCGCCACCGGCAGGACCCACGGCGGCCGAGAACGCGGAGACAGCGACCAGACGTAAGAGTGACCTTTCGCCGGAGTGGCCTTTGGTGCGGGCCCACTGGGGTCCCCCGATCACTGAGCGCGAAGCGGTAGCAGCGGCTTGCGCGCCCAGGTTTGGCCATCCCGCGTCCCCCGTTACGCCGCGCACCAAAGATCATTATTGCCTAGTGTCACTCCTGCCGAAGACAGCCATGGCATGGCTGTCTCCGCACTCTCAGCCACAGTGGGTTCCACCAGCTCCCGGTCCGGCGGGCTCTCGCCGCCGCTGCGCTGCGCTGCCTTCGGGTTCGTGAGCGCCCGCTCCTCGGCGCACTGCGCATGCCGCTCCTCCGCGGCGAGGTCTTGTGCTGTGGGCTGCGGCTGCGCCGCCTCCTCCTGCAGCACCGTCTCCTCTTCGCCGGAGGCCAGCCGAGGTGGCCCTCGCCTCTGCCATGAGCTCCAGATCCCCGCGACCCTCCCTGGCCTGGACTCCACCCCGTGGGGAGGCCGCTGCTTCCTGCATTGGTGCCGGGGTCTCCCCTCAGTCACTTCCAGGGTTCTCGGCGGCGACCGCTGGCACCCCCATCGGTGGCGGCACGGGCGATTTGCTCGCTTGCCCCGCTCCTTGACTCGGGGTCTCCTCGGTTGCCGATGATCTGTCAGACGTTGCCGTTGTGCACTCTTTTTGGCTTTAGCGCCTCCGCCTGGCTCGCCGCCGCGGTCTTGGTCTCGTCGAAGCTGTGGCCATTGCTGCCACTGGTCTCTGTCGTCGTCGGCGCGGTGGCAGTCGGCGGTACTTACATCTGCAGGCGCGTCTCTTTCCATCGCGGACATCAGAGCTGCTATGCGGAAGGTCTATGCTTTGCCTCCGTTGGCGCGCTTTTGCCCCCCACGCTTGCATGCACCATTCACATTGACGTGTTCCCTTGGCTGTGCTCCAATTCTCTGCGTGGTGGCAGGCCGCTAGTTCTCGGACGATGTCCTCCTCCTCCTCCTCCTCCTCCTCCTCCTCCTCCTCCTCCTCCTCCTCCTCCTCCTCCTCCTCCTTTGCGCGGGGCGTGGGCAGGTGGAGCGCCGATGCTGCCCTTGCTACCGCTCCGTCGCCCTCCAGGGCGCCCTGCAGAGCGGCGTTCGGTACCGCACCACCGTGCTGCCTGCATCCGCTCGTCTATGTGCGGCCGCTCTCGTGTCCGCCCTCTGCTCGAGCGTGGCCAGGGCATCCTCGGCTGGAGCTCGCCGCGCGTCCACGTCCATGGCGTCCAGATCGCGGACTCTTGTCCGCGTTGCCAGCAGCTCTTCCAGGCGCAGCGTTTCCGCTAGGCTGTTCGCCTGTTCTCCCAGCTACTGTTACAAGGAGGACGCGTTGTGGCGCTGCGGTTACCATCCGCAGCACGGCCAACTTGTAAGCACTTGCCGCTGTTGCGGCCAGCTTGGCCGACTTCGGCAGCTAGTACTACCACACCACCAGTGCTATCATTCCTCGTAGAGAAGGTGGAAGGGAGGAGAAGCTTCGTGCGAGGAGGAGGGAGGAGGAGGATAATCAGAGCCCGAGGGCAGAATGTCTGATGCACGTGGCTGCCGAGAAACATTTCTGCTCTCGGCGTATACAGCCTGTGGATTGCTCCCGACGGGGATCCAGTGGCGATCATTTTCCAGAGTGTCCCACGGCAGGATGCTTTCTGCTTGCGGCTCGTAATCCTTATGGCCGTGGCTTGTTGGCCATCGTAGGGGCCAGGGCGGGCAGGATCGGCCAAGCGTATTCACGGGGCTCACGCCAGCGCGCCAGCGCCCATCCATTTGATGTTGTGTTGCGGTTCACTTTGAAATTTAGCAGGGTTGGGCCACAGACGTTTGTCCATATGCACGGAAGCTGGAGAAGTGGCCACGGCCAGCCATTGCACTGTTTCCAGCCCTGACCAGTTGCTTCTCTAGTTAGGTGGTTGTCTGAGTAGTTCCCTACCTAGGCTCTGCCTAGAAGGGTTCTTACTCTCTTTGCTGAAAGGGGCCGGGCAGTGGGCTTCGCCCCGGGCGGTTCCCCCGGTCCCCGCCCCGCGGTTCCCCCAGTCCCCCGGGAGCTTTAGCTTTAGCTTTAGCTTTAGCTTTAGCTTTAGCTTTAGCTTTAACTTTAGCTTTAGCGTTAGCTTAGCTTTAGCTTAGCGTTAGCTTAGCTTTAGCTTTAGCTTTAGCTTAGTTGTAGCTTTAGCGTTAGCTTAGCTCTAGCTTATAGTTAGCTTAGTGTTAGCTTTAACTTAGATTTAGCTTAGCTTTAGCTTTAACTTTAGCTTTAGCGTAGCGTGAGCTTAGAGTTAGTTTAGATGTAGCTTTAGCTGTAGCTTAGTGTTAGCTTAGCTTTAGCTTAGCTTTAGCTCAGCTTCAGCTCAGCTTTAGTTTAGCTGTAGCTGATCTTTAGTTGAGCTTTAGCTTATAGTTAGCTTAGTGTTAGCTTAGTTGTAGCTTAGCTTTAGCTGAACTTTCGCTTAGCTTTAGCTTAGATTTAGCTTAGCTTTAGCTTAGTGTTAGCTTTAGCTTAGCTTTAGCTTAGCGTTAGCTTTAGCTTAGCTGTAGCTTAGATTTAGGTTAGCTTTAGCTTAGCTTCAGCTTAGCTTTAGCTTAGCTTTAGCTTAGCTTTAGCTTAGCTTCAGTTTAGCTTTAGCCTAGCTTTAGCTTAGCTTTAGCTTAGCTTTAGCTTAGCTTTAGTTTAGCTGTAGCTTAGCTTTAGCTTAGCTTTAGCTTAGTTTTACTGTTACTACTAATGTTGTTGTCCTAGGGGCTCCAACTCCTAGGTAGGGTCGCACTGGGATAATCGTGTTGATGATGTGACAGCTTGCATCGCCGACTGAGTGCCATGATTGCGCGATGGATAAGCAAGAATATCGGCATAGCGCGTGCCTCATAGTTTCAACCAGATGATGATAGTAGTTTTGTTATGGCGCAAGGGATCGATGTCGAATGCCTTTTCGGGGAGTCTTCGACTAAAGATCTGAAGAATCTGTCAGTGGGACAGCGTAGTAGGACCTTTGCAAAGCAAAGGCAAGCTACTGGGCGAATACCTGTGTACAACTCTCTGGCTTCGCTCTGGAAGTACACTGCAAAAGAAGCGGAGCCAGTTTGAGAGGGGGTTACACTGTCACAGGGATGTGGATTCGACCTTGGAGCCACCATTGTCAAAGGTCGAAAAGGCAAACGCACCCCACCCACCCACAAACCGACGGAGTGTTTAGCGGGGCACGAGTACTTCACACGCCTCTGGGCCCACAGATGTCCCAGCGGATTCTCCAGATTGCATGGAACAGTGAAAATGTCATGCTTCATGTCTTTGGGTGGTCCAGCCTCTTTGATTGTTCTTGGCCCTCAGTTGTTCTTAGAACGCCGGGGACTTGCTTGATCCGTTTTCCGTGTGTCGTTCTTGATTCGGCTAAAACGTTCCAAGAACGGCACCCTGGAATGTGGACGTCAGGCAGGCGGCACTGCGACACCTGCCACGCATTGAAAGTTGGGAGAGAACGACCGGCTGGCCTGGGGGCCGATCCCGGACTTGAGAATTCGACGAAGACGGCGCCCAGAACGGAAAGAATACGCAGATCTCAAAATCGAAGGAGAGAGTTTGTGCCATCTACAGGTCCTGGCCCCTTGGCCCTCAGCGTGGCCAACCGACCGCAGCCTTGTGCACAGACTGGGCACTCGGCGCCTGCTCGAGAAAGAGCGGGAGGGCGCGCGTCGCGCCCCGTCGTCTGGGCGCACGGCCGCGCGGGGGCGAGGCGGCGAGCGCGGGGGTGGTGGTGAGGTAGACGAGCACAACCGCTGTCAAGGTGCACTGCAGGAACAGCCGATCGTAGGTTAGACTTGGGAAGCGCTTGTCAAAGAAGAAAAACCGCCATAAACAGAAACTTGTGGCGCTCCGCGCGGACTTCTTGGATCCGCGCTGGGCCCCCCCTGGCGGCGCCTCGGGCGCCGCCCTTGGCGCACTCCGCGCGCCAGGGAGGGGGGTCCAGCGCAGATTCACGAAGTCCGCGCGGAGCGCCAAAAGTTTGTGTTTATGCCGTTTTATCTCCTTATGCAGGAACAATTGATCGTAGGTTAGGATTGGGGAGCACTTGAGAAACAGGCAGAGATCGATGAGCACGAAGAAAGGCAGCACGAAGTGAGGGGAGCGCAGGTGTCATTCGAAAAGTATTGCGAGGGATCCCTCCATGGCGCGTCAAGGACCAATAAGCACATACGCACAACGGCGGCCTGGCTATCCACATGGCAACCTCTCTGGCGGAAGAGTGCAACTTCTTTGGAAATCCACATGGCGCGTTCCTGAAACTGTCTCGCCGTCGAGGATCGAAGACGTTGGCGTCTCTTCCTCGGTGGAAGGGCGGCGAAAGCTGGCGGAAGGAAAACGAGGCCGCCTCCGCCGGCGGAAGCTGGCCGAAGGCCGACCGAGGCCGGCGGAAATAACAAATGCGCCCCCAAAAGGTGACAATTTCTTCGGGTTCAGGGTTTCCGGAACCCGCCACATCCTTCGTTGCTCTGACGCGCTCGTTTTGAAACGTGACACGTACCGTGTTCAAAGCGTCCGTGTTAGCACGTTGCGTGTTGGCTCGGCACGTGTGCCCACCTCTTCGCGAACGCACCGCGCCAGACCTACGTGTTCAATCTACGTGTTGAGCTCCGTGTCAGCACGCCACGTGTTGCGTGTTGCGCATCGGGGCGGTTCAGGCCACACCACGTGTTCGCATCTCGGCTCCGCTCGTCCAGCAGGCAGGTGGCACAGCAGGGGGCCACGGCGCCAGGTCGCGCCCGCTCAGGCGATGCCAGGTGGCGTCCGCCGGGGCGGCGCCACGGCCGCTGGCGAGGGTGTCCCTCGGCCCCGCCTCAAGCCGCGAGGATTCCTTTGGTCTGAATCGGGTGGCGTTATGCAGCCGGTTTGCGACGAGGAGGAGGGGGTAAGGCAGCTGGATTTCGGAGTCAGCCCCCCGAAGCCATACCGTCGTCACGCGCCCGGGTACAGCGTGACCGACATCGGGTGTTTGGTATGAACGCGCTCCACAAGATGGAGGGGCACAGGGGCAGCAACATTCTATGCGTATGTATTCATCCGAGACCGCGCGGATTGCACATCGTCGTTCAGCCCCATCTCCGCAATCTTCATTTAGTTTCATTCCACCGTTCCGCTGGCAGGTATCGATTGGCTGTTCGACAGGCGCGGCGCCGCCGCCGCCCAAGGGGGTCGTCGGGAGGCTTGCTATCCGCCAGTTCCAGACCTCCAGGGCCGTGACCAGGCTTGGCGAAGGGCCTGTTGGGACTGGCCCTGTCTCCTGTGTCAGGCCTATTTTGCGCCAATTTGCTTCATCGCCACGTCGTTACAGTTGGCTTCAGGCCCCGACGGGCACGAGCATCCTCACATAGAGTGGATCACATCTATGTCGCTGTGTTTTCGCCGAGCTCCTCCCCAGGTACATTGTAGGCAGCCTATTAAGCATGAGGACATGGTTCATCAGTACGCATTGCTAGGTTCGTGTGCCCACCCAGTACTGTTTGCCCATGAGCGTGCATCGTTAACTCATCCTCGACCATATACGAACACCGAAATAGCTCAATTGTGTTGCCAGCGTCCGGTAGCACTACGTTTGAGTTCTTGGCTGACGCCGATGTGATTGCTCGTCTATTCACCACGCACCAACCGATTTGTTCTACCACGCACGCACCATTGCCGCATGACTTCTCAGTCCACGGTGTTACTTTTCCAGGTTCGCTCTTCATCCACGGTTCTCATCTCTCGGTTGCTGGTTATCCGCCTTTATATTGAGCATGTGAACAGCGTGCCATCCTACTGTAGTTCGGCAACGCTTGGGGCTGAGCTCCTGGAGGTGGCCCCAGCTGGCCTCCACAGGCTCCCAGGGCAGCGCAGGGCGGTCTGAGCACCCAAACCTTCTGAACGCGGAGCACCCTGGGGAGCGCCGCCAGAGGTGGCGCTCGGGTGGTGAGACCGCCCTGGACTACCCAGGGGCGTGTTGAGGCTGGCTGGGACACCACATGCCGGGGGCGTTTGTGCGTAACCCCAAGCTGGGGGATCGAAATGGTCACGGAAAGAATGATGACGAAGACCGGTTGCAGTTCTTGCCCATTTTGAATTGGATTCGTCGTCGGTGTCGCCACGGACGTTCTCCGTTCGAGACAAGAAGCGTTTGCCCGACAGCGGCCGTTGCCGGTTCTGGGTAATATTCGCTGTTGGACATCGTGTATACCCATTTGTTTCGTACACACTTCGGGCGCCCAAACCCATGCCTTGCCATTGCAACGTAGATGAATTTTCCATTCGGATGCGTTCCCTCCTTCTGCACAGAGCCTCACGTGCCGACATCCATAATTGTAAAGCCTTGCACGCATGATCCAGCACCCATCACTCGTTAGCCAAGGTAGGAAACATCAAGTCAAACTGGGACAACGGCTACGGCTCGCAAGTGGTTACCACCAAGTTTTAGCGGTTACGGTCAATGATGGTACACTTCTCGCAAGCGTGCTGATCGGGACAGTTTACACGATAGCCGCGCCGAGGAAAGCATCTGAACACATATATTACCATTCCACATTTGCAAATTGCTTGAGGAAGTATCCCATTGCACCCAGCGGGAGAAGCCGCTTCCCCTCCTTGTCCATTGAAGGACGTCCCCATTTGGGACAAAAAGAGTTGGTGTGTCCATTTGAAAGGTAAGCTCTGGCGTCGGAGAGCCCATAGTTTGCCCATCTGTATTCGTTGGGCGACATGGCTGAACAAGATTCGTTTGATGTCACATCTTCATGTTTGAAGCGGTCTGCACGCATGCCGCTGGCACCCCTTCTGCCCCAGTCTTTCTTGCCCTCCCCGCCCATTGCGTATACGTACGATATGTTGGTGCAGGGCGTGTGGGCGGGTTGCCGATGCCAGCTGCGGGCTCGAGAGAGCCAATGTCACGGCGCGATTCCAAGGCGGAGAGAGGGGTGGCCGATTAGGATAGTCTCGTGGCGAATCGCGGGCAGCGTCGCGACATTCGCTCCATCCCGAGCAGACATTCAAGGGACAGATCGAAACGCGGGGCCCATCCAAAAAGCAAGTGATTGAGTCATTTGGGTGCGATAGGCGAGCAGATGTACCTGGCGGAATTCGGTTATCAGGGCGGCAACAGCCTCGAGTGGAGATTGTTGAAACATTGTTGAGGCCATTTCTCATATTCGCTTGCACATACAGGTGGGTCTTAGGATCTAGGATCTTCGGCATGCAGTTCTCCTCTGATGGCAGAGCGCTTCAGCGGTGGATCCGAATTGCACGGTCGATTCGAAATTGTGTATTTCTGTTCGCATGCAATGCAGTTAATGCATGTCGAAGTTTGTTGTTGGCGAGCCGCACGTGGTGGGGTGGTAGGATTGACCACTCGAGCGATGCACCCGATCGACAAGGAATCACTCGCGCTCATTGTTCGGCAGCGTTGTTACTTATGCCTGGTGTCTGATTATTGGCACTGCGTGTAGCCCGCCCCGCCTGCACTTCATGCGCCCAGGCCGTGGATGTGGGCGCAACGAGACGACCGGACGTGCGTGCAGAACGTGCCGAAGCTTTGTACAGGCTTGTCGATGATTTGATGCGTACATTTCGAGTTAGGCATGTGGCATGGAAGATGCAATACCAACGCGCCCATGCGCGCACATTACGGCGTATTGCTTTCCTCCCTACGCATCTTTTGCATTGACGACCAGCCATGACAGCATCGACGCAGCGTGATGATGGCCATGCTCAGTTGCCAAACAATGCAGCAAGGTATCCTGCTCTTGGAGCCCAACAGGACCGCATGCGTGCCCTCATCTTTCCTACGTTCTGTTTTCTGCACTGGTGCGCTCTACTCTATAATTCACCCGCTTCTCCTAGTCGCCCAGGCCTTTATACGGTGGTACTGTTTTGCTTGGCGTGTTACACTGATTGGGCACAGGATCCCGAAAGCCGACGGGCGACGCTAGTCGTGAAAGAGCAGGCATGTGGTCAGCCGTAATGGAAGCCCAGCTGGTGAGCGAAGGTATTGGTGGACCAAAAAGGTTACCAGGTCCTAACGCTTCGCGTATCCCCACCACCCCATCCAAACACGATGCCCAGAGGTGTTGCCCTGAACGGGGGAGCGTGGCGTCATTTGGAGATATCGATGGCCTGTGTGCACCAGAGGCCCTTTGGATGCTTCCTGGGGTCTCCTTGGGTGTCTCTTGAAGGCCTCTTAGAGACATTGTGGGGCGTCTTGAAAGCCTCTTGCTAGCTCGTGGGGAGCATCTTAGATCGTCTTGGGTGTTCTTGGAGCTCTCTTGAAGCCATTTTGGGAGCGCTTGGGGCTCTTTGGGGGCCTTCAGAAGCCCATCGGAAGCGACGAAAAGGTCAGAAGGCAAAAGTCAGTGAGTTCCCCTAAGGTGTTTGAAGGATGTTGAACTCTTGGGGGTCTCCTTGGAAGACTCCGTGGCCACTTGGGCCCGTCTTGAAGCGATCTTGAGGCCTCTTGGAGGTATCGTGGAGGCCAGATTAAGCCATCTTGGATCTATTGAGCCGTGTCAGAGGCCATCTTAGGTTCTCTGGGGCGCTATTGGGGCCATCTTGGACGCTCTGACCGCTCGCGACCCCTTCCGCCTTTCCATATCCCAGAGAGGGGGTAAGGGGAAAGGCAAATCTCTCCCCGAAGGGGAAGAAGGAAGTTGGAAGAAGAAACGCTCTAAACCACAGACGCCCTAAAGTGCTAGTGGGGCTTGCACCCCCGAGTCGGTTTGAATTCCCTTCTCATTGGCCCTCGTCAGACCCCAGGATCATCCAACATGCTGGAGACATCCACGGTGCCCCGTGGACCCAAATTGCCCGTTCCAGGAAAGACAAAAGACAAGTGGAAGTGTTGCCCAAGAAAAGTGTTCATGGTATTGCAAGGTGGGGTTTGTATACAAATGTTCCAGGCCTACGCATTGCAACCAGCATCTCCGTCGCAGTGCAGCCAGTTGTTCGAAGATCGGACACCTCGAACGAGCTCGACATGTTGTGTCTCTGGGCAATGCTTCACCTCGCCACACCCCGTACACATGTTTGGGCCAATTGGACGGTCGTTGTCCAAGGAATCGTCAAGTGGGATTTCACACGTGCACTAGATATGCGCGGCTGTGCCCAGCATACCAGAGGAGGGGAAAAAGAGGGTGAGGGGAAGGGGAAGAAGACAGAGCATGAGGAGGAGGAAGAGGAGGAGGAGGAGGGGCGAGAAAGGAGCGGGAGTGGGAGCAGCGGAGGAGGAGGAGGAGCAGGAGGCCAGCATTAAGGGGAGGGGGGAGGACGGCAAACCATGGTGCAGCATGATGCGGCGCGCGAATTCATGCGTACGGACTGCTCGGCCAAAGTTAGCGGCGGAGACAGGAGCGATTACCTCGGGCTCATCAGTTACGCGAGTGAGCTTCAAGGCGGCCTTCTCTACATTGCGTGCCGCATTCGTACGCATCTTGACACCGTGTATATCATCATTCTCCTCCTCCTCTTTCCTCCATCCCTTGCCTCCCTGCCTCACTCCTCCGCTGTCCGTCATCATGCCTTCTTCACCATTCGAATACTCACTCCGGCTCTTCCCCCACCCGCATCGATCCAGTCACCTCCGTGTGGCGGGGCATCGTTCGCTCTCCGATCACATAGGAGGAGGAGGAGGAGGAGGAGGAGGAGGGAAAAGCGAAGGGTGGCTTTTGCTTCAACACCCACTCGACCACGACAAAGAACGATCTGGAAGTAAAAGGTTTTTAGGCCTGGGTCTCGATTGAATCGAGAGCCGCTGCTGGAGCCTTAAGCGGTGACTCACTCGAAATGGAAGCGCGGTGCGTCCTCATCTCAGTCGTATTGACTGTCCTAGGGGTGACCGTCGCCCGCCAGCTCGGCGGGGCGACTAATTCGGGCCGCTACATATTGCCCACCTTCCTGATCATGTTGCCCTTGTGCACACGACCTTGCTTGCCCTCCGCTGCCATTGCCCGCATGGTGGTGCAGAAGACGTGGCTGAGGTCCATCAGCTTGGAATGCGCTGGCAGGGGGAACTCTACCTCGAGCGGGTGCGTGTCGGCCTTTCCCTCTTCTGCTTGCCTCGTTGTTTGTCTTTGCGATGGAGGTCGGACGCCGAGTCGAGGCTCTTGCCCTCTATGATGTGGCCGCGCATGTCGATGGTCGCCCTGGTCCTCTTGCCGTCGCAGGTCTTGCTGGGACACAGACCTTGCAGCGCTCCTCGATCATAATCGGGTCCTGGCAGACTTGCACGTTGAGCTTGAGCCGTTCTGCGATGTATTAACAGCCCTGGAGGTCGGGGGAGACGCCCTTCGCGAATTAGTTGTCCATATCGCTGAGGAGACTCCCAAACGATGGAGGTGTGGGCTGCCCAGATTGTGGCCACCTCCATTCTCCTTGACCTCATTGTGGGACTGCGTCTGCATCCCGTTCATGCTGGTGACTAGGTCCGCGTCGTTGCTGAAGAACGCGGTCACTTGACCCTGGAACTCCAGCGTGCGAATTCTCGGCTCCAGCTGCGTCACTACGCTGTGCTCGATGCCCTCGCTCTCGTCATGGCTGCTGTTTGGGGCTGCAGCAGGCCGTCCACCCCTCTGGCATCGACTGCGTCAGGGAACGCGTGAGGCGGATACGAGAAGGTTCTTTCGTGTTCTTGTAGCAATTCGGGCAAATGCTCGACCTGAAGCTGCCAGCGGAGGGATGCGGTATACTCGGCAGGCATTGCACAGGTCGGGCGTTGTTCCATGCTGGCCTCGTGTACTTCCAGACTTGACCGTGCTTTATCATCTGATTTGATGCCGTGATCGTGCTCTTGAAAATCGCGTTTCATGGAATGCGGTGGTGATGTGTTGCCATCAGCCGTGGTACGTGTCGTACCCCAGATGGTTTGTTCGACTTTGTTGACAGAGAGAGACATGTCACATTGCTGCCCATCCGCCCCCCCATGCCGCACACCTACGGATCCCGCCCTCCCCGTTGCTCATCTTCTTCTCCTCCTTGTAGTCCTCGAAGTGTGTACGAAAGTCTGTTCGCAGTATGCAAGCGTCGAGCTTCAATAACGAATCGCGTTCAGAAGTTCGGAAATGTTGCTGTTTACCTCGTCGAATAAATCGGTCACACTCGCCCCCGATTCGCAACGCCTGAATGTCGGACTCGAATTGTTTCGCCCACGGACTCGCTTGCTCGTGAACTCGACCGTCGGGAATGAGAGTAGGATGATGTTCGAATTCCAGCTTTCCCGACAGAGCTGCAAGAGGTTACTCACCCTACTGGATGCCACGAACTCTGAGCTCTAAGCAAAGGGGACTAGCTTCATCTCGTACATCACCTGAATGTTGAGGATCTTACGCAAGAGTTCCTCGCCATATGTCGCTGTGCCTTTCGGCAGCACTCGCCCGTATTTACTTAACGATGCGGGTTTCCGCGGCAGGTAACGTTCCTCTCTGTAGTGGCTCCCTTTTCTGCCCAGATCTTCATTCCACTGAAAACATTGTTCAAGACATGACTCTTTGAAAAAGTTAGTCTAAGGTAGAGTGGGGTAGCTGACGTCCAAGATCGACAGAGTTGTGCCCATCCACATTCCTCTGCTATGATGTGCTGCTCGATCTCCGCCATTGTGAATGTATGTGCCAGCCTTGGGCCCAGGTACCTCGCCATTGTCGCATTTTCCCCGCAGTAATTCTATGTTGTTGATGTGAATGGCGTCGGTGTTGCTGCCTTTGCCCATGCCGTAGTAGATGCTGACCTGCTTGCCGACGGTTTGGTGCGTGCCGATGTTGTTCAGCGCGTAGTCGATAATTGTGTTGTGTGTGGCGTCGCCCATGACCGGGGAGGTGGTGGTCAGCATGTGCACGAGGTGGTCGACGAGCTTCGCGTCGTGACCCTCCTCGACTGCACGCGCACATGTGGCCACAAAAGCGACATTGCCCATGTATCTCCCGGTGGGGAACCCACTGCCTATGCAAGAGAATCTGCCAACGGCGTCGTAGAAGGTGAAGCTGGCTCTGAGTATCCTTTCCTCCACCAGTTCCTCGTCCTCGGGCATGACCAGCTCCTTCACACCGTCGATCCGGCTGTTCAGATCGATGAAGTAGAAGGCGTTGGTGGCGTCGCGGTATCGTGTGACATTGCTGTGCCCTGCATTTAGAATCCTCCAGCTAGCAATTTGTCGAACCGGAACTGAACTCTCTCGTCGTTTGTTACGTAGCCCACCGTGTATTTAGTGTTGTATTTGTCGTTGTGGTGTTGTCAGTCGTAAATGTCGGAAACAGCGTGGCCCAATTTGCACATGACCATGATGATGCGCTCCTTGCCTGGTGTACGTATTCTGGTCGCGTTCGCCCCGTGCCATCTTTCAGGTACCGTGTTGGTGGAGCGGATCAGAAGAAGGAGGCGAACGAGCGTCAGGCCGAATTTGGGAGTAGTATGCTACCCCTGCCTTTGGTTCTGAATTCAATCGCTTGTTGATGCTGTCCAGTCGTGGCATCATGCGATAATATTCCGCTGGTGCCTTGTGTTATGGCCATGTTCCCCGCAGTCTCATAGATCCAACGGCGTGCTGCAATATGTTGTAAGCCTCGCGTGCTTGCACGTGCAGTCAAAACGGGGAAACGAGGAGCAGTTCGGGTTCGGAAGAGGTTCGCTGTTCCTCGGGTCCTGAAACGGTTGTTCCTCTAGCGATCGTCGTGCAACCAGGCGCTTCGAGGGCCCAAGAGGGGCTTCGTTCCTTCCTTCTTGCTCCTTCTTTCAGCAGTCCGGCTTTGGCTCTCATCGTTGGGTGGTCGTGTTGGTCTCGACGTGGTGGTAGTTGTTCTTCGGTAGCCTCTTGTGCTTGACGTCTTCCCTCGGGCCCGGCGCTGGCCGCTCGGTCGATCCAGCAGTGAACTTTGTGCCGTGGGCGCGGCTGCGCAGCACGCCACGTCCCCAGAGGACCTCGACCACGCCCTGCCAGCACAGCCAGGACGCTGCGGTAGGGACCCCCGTTCTGGGTTCGGGAGGGGCTCGGATCTTCGTGCCGCTTCGGAGACCTAGATTTGAGTCGGGCGTGTCCCTCTACAGGAGGAGTATTCAGGAATAGCAAAAAGTAGTCTGGTGACGATTCCTCTTGCTCTCTTCACTATATTTGATGATTGTTTGACTATAGTTAAACCCTCTCCCGAAGTCCGCCTGTAGGAGTACATGCCCGACCTAAATCTAGATCGGGGGACCTCTTCGTGTCCGAGGCTCGCCGTAGCCAGAAAATCCCCTTCCTTATTCAGTTGTGGCAGCACGATGGCTGTAGCCTAGGGTTTGTGCGCATCGAGTACCCATCCTTCAGTTTGGCGGCTCCTGCGAATGCTTCGCAGTGTCGCTCGCGTAGGTCTGCCAGATACGTGACTTTCGGCTGCCCTAGCTGCTGTGATTTGCGTGCGGGATAGGTCGTAAACTTGGATGCTGTATCCTCGTCGTCGCACCTCTCGTTTAGCGTTTCGAGGTTGGTTGCTGCGTCCCGCCGTAGTCGCAGAAGTTCGACCTTGTGATTTTAGGCGTTCCGTGTGGTTCTCGTTGTAGTACAAGTTGGTCGTGAATACGTCGTTCGCTGTAAAGTTGAGGGCCTCGACAATGTTGTTGTAGATGCCCTCGAGGTTGGCGTCGGCGTAGTCCTGGTCGATGCTCGTTTCCTTGTCCGATAGTGATGCGCCTACTCGTTCGTTGCATTCTCGTTGTAGCCATCCTCGCTGGAGTGCTGCACTCCTTCCTTCTCGGTTGCAGTTCATGGTATTTGCATGTGTTGGATGTCCTGGAGCGTGGGGCTTCTGGCACCAGGAACTTGAACTGTATAGGTAGATGGCCCCACATGCCCTCCGAGTTGTGTAATCGCAGTCTGCGGGCATTGTTACACAATATGATGCTGCTATGATCGCCCATTTGATGTAGCGGCGCAAAGACGTAGTCGATCTGCTTGGATTCACCTCTCGCTCCGAGCCACGTGTCGCCACGATCATAGTGTGCGTTGACGGCCTGCAGATCCCATACTCGCAAGCAAGGTGTGATCGTTGTTGCATGAACGCGGGTATGAGTTGTTTCATGCATGAACGGTTCGATATGCAGTTCATTATCAAGCGTGCCGCTAAGACCCGTGAGCAAAACAGGGCTATATATCTGCCCCATTTTCGTGATGACGCCACCCATCCAGCTTGTCACTATAATTACAACGTGTAGTGGTCAGTCTCTCACTATCTCTCCCTCTCTCTGGTAATATCCTCGGCTTCGATGTGCAGTTGGCTAAGAAAACTCGAAAACTGTCTGGTCCCCTCGCCAGGTTGACTGCTTCCACTCGCCTCCGTAGTCTTTCGGGTACTTGAAGCCTGCGTCGTATTGCAATTCGACCGAACTGCTGCTTCCTCAACATAAGACTGACTCCTGATGCTTTGGTAAGACCTGTTGCCCTCCGCTATCCCCAGTGTGGAGCATAGTGGTTGGGAAGGTCGTTGATCAGCTCGTTCTGCTCACCATCGCTTAGAATGTGTGTGCCCTGATCAGACTCACGATGTCCTGCTCGCACAGCTCTTCGCTGACGTCGATCTGCCGCTCGTGGAAGTGCATATGGGGCTCCCGTGCACCGCTCGCCACGCCCGCATGTGCGTTCCGGCGCGGGCCGCCGGCAGCGCCGCAAGGCATTTTGCCATGGCATTGTGCTCGGTGTGAGGGGGATCCGCGCGACAAATACGGCTGCTCGCGCTGACACCCCTTGGAGGAGGAGAAGGGGGAGGAGAACCAACGTAAGCCCAAGACGCATCAGCGATGCTGCAGCGAGCCCTCCCTCCAGGTTCTCTCTTGGTGTATCCCCACCAGAATTTACAATCAGTGCGGGAAGCGCCCCCATTGGAAAGCAACATTCTCAGAATCCCCGATCGTGCCAAAACACCCTTCATGGGATTTCGACACCGCGAATCAACGTGACTGCTGCCTCCTGACAGTCCTGAATCGTGCCAGAACACCACTCCCCGGACTTCAACCAACGAACCCTGGAAGTTGCTGCAAACTTTTGAGACGAGCGCGCGCGGCGCTGAGGCGAGGGCCACATCTTGAAGAGGAGCCGCCCTCCACCCGTGAAATTGCCGCAAAAGTTTGCGACACATGCGCGCGGCGCTGAGGCGAGAGCCAAATTTTGAAAACGACCCGCCGTCCATCCGCGAAGCTGCTGCAGAGTTCAAGTTTCCAGATCATACACAGTGCAGAGGCCGCAGGCGAAACGCCTGGCCCGCCCTACCGACACGGTTGGGGGTGCGACAGGGAGGATTGATGGACAAGGAAGAGATATAGAGGAAGAGGGAGGAGGGAAGCGGAAGGGCGAAGGAGGGAAGGATGGAGGGAGGGAGGAAGGAGGTGGCAGGGGGAGAAGACGGGTGAGAGGGAGAGAGGAAGGGAGGGAGGGAGAGAGGAAGAGAGGGAAAGAGAGAGAGAGGAAGAGACGTATACAATATGAAGTTGCACTTTACAAAGAATGGAAAGGATAGACATATATTTACAGAGAGAGAGAGAGACAGAGACACAGACAGAGAGAGCGAGAGAGAGAGAGAAGAGAGAGAGAGGGGAGCATTATGCTATGAGGTATCTGCTATCCTGATCAGCCCAACAATAAGCACGAGTGTAGGGCCGACGAAAAGACGCGGCTGAGAACTCGACCACCGCGTGTCGCCCCCCCCGCGGCGGCGGCGTTGGCGCCCGCGCTCCGACGCGGTACACTGGCCGCCGCCGCAGGGGCCACCGGCCCCAGCCCCTGAGCCGGGCGGCGAGCGGAGGATGGGGCTTGGGGGCCCCGAACTGGGGGGCGAACCCGGCAGGGGGGGAGCCCAGGTCGCCAACCCCCGATCGCCCCCTCAGGGGGGGACACACCCCAAGCCCCAAAATGGAGCTCCACCTCCGCCGGTCGCTGGGTCGGTCGCCCGCCAGTTCTCGGGTTGGTCGCCCAGGACCTTTGTCCTGTGGCCCCCACCGGTTTTGCTGTCCCGACCTCCAGCTGCCATTCGACCACTTTGGGCTCCCCGACCGTGACGGTGTGCTCACCGGGCCCCCGGCTTATGCGGGGGGGGAGAGAGAGAGGGGAGTAAGAAGAGGAGGAGGAGGAGGAGGAGGAGGAGGAGGAGGAGAAGAAGAAGAAACAGCAGCAGCAGGAAGTGGAAGGAGGGAATACTCAGAACGCGGGTGAACGCCTCACAAGGTTAGAGTGGGGCCGCAGCTCAGGCCTCCTCGGCCTCTTGAGGCGCTCCAGTCGCCTTCGTCGCATTGCGAGCCGCCGTCTCAGCAACACGCTGGTCTCGAGCTTGCAACATCGTCTGAAGGAGGCCCGTCGTGCGACGGATACCAGCCTCGTCGCAGGCTCTGCAAACTACGTATCAATCCCTTTCTTTGCTGGACAGAGGGATCCACCGACCGTCCAGGTTGGCCATGGACCCGCAGATCGAACAAAAGTGCAAGAATAGTTCAGGCCAGACATGCAGCTTGTGACGCTGGTCGGCATTCATGGTGCCAACCCAACCCTTCTCCCCAGTCAGTGGCCGAAGGATCTCCTGATGGTCTTAGAGGGCTCGCCAAGGCACAGCATGGAACGTAGTCTCACGAGCCTGGAAGTTGACACACACCACGCAGCGCCATTTGACGGCCACGAGGTTGGCGCTTACGGGTTGACGATGCCACGGCGATCTTCGCTCTACTCTGGCATTGGTCCTTGACCGTACTCTCTCGAGTAGCCTGCCACGGGCCCGCCTGGAGCGCGAAGAGGAGCGCTCGCCTGGCTCGAGTGCGAGCCAGGGAGGCCAAAACGTCGCACTCGCCTGGTTTGGGGAGAGGTCGCCTGACAAGCTGCCTCCCCAGCCACGTGTCGGCGGCGCGCCCGGGAGGGAGGTGAGAAGGGGGCGGGCCTTCTCAGAAGGCCCGGAAGTCTCCAGGCCATCTGAGAAGTTTTCTAAGCCTTCCCCGACGACGCAGAAGACTTCTCAAAAGGCCAGAGGACTTCGGAGAAGCCCCACCGCCTCCCGAGAGGGCCTTCTCTTTCTCATTTCCCCACCCTCGCTCACCGCCGAGAATCGAGGGGGGAGGGGAATATCGAGTATCGAGCTATCCGACACTGTCGGTGAAAGAAAGACTAAATACCGCGGTGACGCTGCTCAGCCTGACTGAACTGCTTCGGCCACAGGCCCGCCGTCTCCCGATTGAGGTATACACGACGGTGAGGCTTCACATACTGATCGCACTGGGCCCCTAGACCACGCAACTGCTGATCTCCAAAGCACCTGCACGACACACAAATCCATACACCGAGGGAACGCTAAAGCCTCATGCTATGTGTGTTATGTACCCACCCCCCAGCGATGTGGAGCCGCCCCCCCCCGAGGGAACACATGCAAACCTACAATCGATGGTGTGGGGCTCGCGAGGCACTGAGACTCCCTGAAGGCTCTGGACTGCTTCTGGTTCGAGGTTCCGAGGCAACGCAAACACTTCCTGCGATCATCGCTCAACTGGTGCTGAGGCAAGAAAGCGGCAACGGCAGAGGGGGCTGGAGGGGGAGGGGGAGGAGAAGGAGGAGGAGGAGGAGGAGGAGGAGGAGGAGGAGGAGGGGGAGGGGGAGGAGGAGGGGGAGGAGGAGGAGGAGGAGACCCTACTCTCCTCACCACGCCGCTCCCACCCTGATCCTCGGCGACCAACGTGTCGCAGGTGGCTCTGGGCAGCCTCATCCGCACCAGGAAGGCGAGCCTCTCAGCCTGGACGGCGCGCCGCAGAGCCCCGACGGGCACTCGGGCGCGGCTGGCCGCCTCGCTGGCGAGATTTATCCACAACGGTGCTGCACATCGCCAACCAAGACGGTACTCTCCGACCTACAATCTGAGCAGGGGCCAGGTGTGAGTTGACAAAAGGCACCGAAATGAGTCCGATCCGAGTCTGCAATAAACTTCCCGACGGCAGGCCACAAGTCAACATTTGGCCCCGACGGTCTGGTGTTCAGGCACTCGTAAAAACGCTCCTACTAACGTTCCCAGCGCGAGCAAGAATCCTCGCAGCTCCCCTCGCGGCACTGTCTGCCGACGTCCAGTCAACGGGCCGTTGATGTAAGTTGGAATTTGGCATGGCTTGAATGAGTACAATGCCGTAGTCGCAACTCCAACTCTGGTGAATCGAGGGTCCAAAGTCTGGTCCCCTCCACTGGCGTCTCCAAAAATAGGATAGCGTATTCCAAGGTTCCGAATCCCAAACAAGCCTCCAAATCATCCGAATTCGTCCCAGTGATGGTCCAGGACTCCTGGGACGGTGGGGAGGGGACTTGAGCGGCACTCGAGGGGATAAGACCGCGGAGCCACACACACACACAAGGCTCGGCCTCCGCCTGCGCGAAGGCTGCCCTGGCCAAGCAATTACTATCCCGGTATGCCGTGGCTCCTTGATTGGCCTCGCATCCCCACGCACGATGGAACATATCCTCTGGGCGTTTCCCGCATCGCGGGCACATGACATCTTGTTCGCCCTTCATTTGGTCTTGCCGACGTACTCGTGTCCACGAGCCTCCGCAAGCTATGGATACCAGGATCTTTGACAAACGATGGCTTTGGGGCACTTGCTGTATACGACGAAGCAGCATACGCAAAGAATAGTTGCCAACTCCTCCTTCCGTTCCTCCTCCACAGAAGTGAGCAGACTCGTGTCCCCACTGCAAGGCTCGCACCGTGGCTTCAGAATCATCTAAAAAAGGGGCGGGATAATCCTCAATGAGATTGCCTTTAGGATCGGCCGAGGGAAACTTCCATCTCTGCCAAGTCCCCAAAAACATCATTGTCAAGCGCAACCCAGCGAGACGGTTCAACAGGGTCCCAGCCAGCCTCCAGGAGATACAGAATTACGGCCCCCGTGGGGCCTCGGACCAGACGGGACCAGTGTCCAGAGGGAGCCCCACAGAACTTGGCCAACAGCTTGGGCCACGTTCGGGCAACATTCGGTCGAAGGCTTGGTATGTTGAGCCATTGGTTAAGCCGAAGCTGCGGACAGGCTCGCGGCAGCATGTAAATCAGGCCCCCTCTAGGACAGCGCAAATCCAAAAGCGTAGCTCCGCCGCCAGCGTGCCAGCCCGAGTGAGCTTGCCAGTATACATACAACGGCGCACCGGGCTCGGGGGCCGAGGGCCGGAACCTCGACCGCAAATGTGGGTGCCGGGGCCCGGGCCCGCCTCTGGGAGGCCTAAAATCGCCCCAGGGAGCCTTCAGACAACAATCCCGGCGGCCCCAGACGGTCTCGAGACACCCCCAAGACGCCGTCCAGGGGTCTCTGGCGACGCACGATGCGTTTTAAATTGTCCCGGAGGCTCCCAAGACGTCCCCAGAGACCTTTAAGATGCCGCCCAAGAGCGCACCGAGAGGGCAAAATCGTTGATTTCCACTGGTTGTTTAACATGTTTTGTTGCATTCCAGCTGTTTCGTGTTTCTGGCGCTAAAGCACCGCCCAAGAGGCGCCCAAAACCGTTCCAAGACGGCCCAAGAGGCACCCAAGAGGACCCTAAGACGGCCCAAGAGAGCCCCGAGACGGCCACAGAGCCGCCCAACACGGCGCAAGAGGGTCCCAAGAAGGCCCCAAGAGGGGCCCAAGACAGGGAACGCGAACTGAAGAATCAAGCTCTCCGCCCCAAGATGCCCCCAAGAGGCCCCAAGAGGCCCCCAGGAAGCCGCCAAGAGGCCCCAAGAGGCCCCCAAGAGGCCCCAAGAGGCCCCCAAGAAGCCCAAAAAACAATGCAAGAGCCCCAAGACGGCACCCAAAAGGCTTCAAAATTCTTCCGAAGAGCCCCCCGAAGACAGGTATCTGTAGATGTGTATGTATATATATGTATATATATATGTATATGGATACGCGTGTATACATATCACTTCATTTCCATATATATATATATATAGAGAGAGAGAGAGACATACATATACATACATATAAACATGTTTTATATATATATATATATGTATATATCCCTGGACCGAGGCGGGGAGCCCCCCACGCGCCATGGGGGTATCGGGGCGCTAGGGACGCTTCCAGACCGCCAAAGACAGGCCCAACACATATGAAAAGGGCCGCGAGAGGCCTCCAGGAGGCCGTCTTTGCGAGAGGCCTCCAGGAGGCCTACTATCGCGGAGTTACCGTTTTAACACACCCAAGATGGCCTCCGAATGGCCCGCACTCCCAAAGGGGCCCCCAGAAGCCAAAATCACGGATTTTATTTCGGTTGTTGGTACATTTTGGCGTTTCAGCCTTTTGGCATCCCGACGCTCCAAGACGGCCCGAGAGGACCCCAAGACCGCTCCACGACAGCCGAAGAGGCCTCCAAGAGGGCCCCAAGACGGCCCACGAGGCCCCAAGACGGTGCCTGAGGCGCCCAAGACGGCCCGAGAGGGCCCCAAGACGGTCCCAAGAGAGGCCCAAGAAAAGAATGGGAACGCGAACCCAACAGCAGAGTCTTCCGCCCTAAGAGGCCCAGAGAAGGCCCCAAGAGTCCCCAAGTGGTCCGACGAGGCCCCCATAAGCCTCCCAAGTGGCCCCAAAAGGCCCCAAGGAGACGTACAAGTGGCCCCAAGATTACCCAACAGTGCCCTCGATGCATCAAAACTGTCTGCAGGAGGTCCCCGGGAAGCTTCCGGATTGCCTCAGTGTGGCCCCAGGCGCCCTCAAGTCGGGCCTCCACGCAGCCAAGACGGCCAATGACGGCTTCAGATCGCAGAACATCACCTTCCGATTGCCCAGAGAAACCCGACGATGCTCCCAAGGGACCCCAAAAAGCCCCAAGACGCCGCCCCAAGAAGCACCCAAGAGGTGCCTCCGTTAGCAAATTCGTCCGGCGTACAAGGCGTCGGTCACCCCCCAGGTCGGCCCCAGGGTACCCTGCCTGAGCATTGGCTTTCACCCCGAACCCCCTAAGCTGCAGTCTGCGCGCAATGCGACGTGCATCCTCAACATGCGCGCATAAGGTAATACTCTTAGGCGATACTGTGAGCTGCTGTTCCCGAAGAACTTCGCACGTATCTAGCAAACCTGTCACGAGGTTCTGGCGAAGCATGCGTCAAGATGCGCGCACACGTTGCGAAAGATTATCAATCCAGATGCGCGAACCCATGCCTGGATGAGCAGTGGTAATGCAAGCGAGGATGAAATAGGTTAGACAGCGTGCGCATCGAGCGCCGCATCTGAGGCCCTGCATTATGCGTCTAGTTGGCTGAATAGGTTCGGCAAAAGTGGGGCCCTGCCCCAAAGCGCGTAGCATGAGACACTACAAGAACTTCATGTATTATACCACTGGAGGATAGCCCATTCTTAACTCCACTGGAACAAGTAAAAAACATTTCATGAAATCGTAATACCCCTGGATGTCCAACAACCCACGTCCTGAAGAGAGGCCCAAGGCACCCGAAACCTCTTCTACCACTCTCATAAAAATCTGATCGTAAAGCGGCGTTCCCTGAAGCAGCAGCGTCCCACTCGGGCTTGAACTCTGTAACCCAAGACTTAACAAGCGGTTTCTTGGCTAGGCTCCAAATACGCGTCACCATAGTGAGTAACCCTATGACACGGTCCCCCGAATAGTTCTTGGGCAGCAGTCGTTATATCGTGAGGCCTAGCTGCGACGGCCACACAAGCGACTCTTCAATGACACTATAAAGTTGAGACAACTCCGTGAGTGCAATATCTGGCCGGAATTCAATATCCGTGGGAGAAAGTACATCAGCTCCCATGCCAGCCTTGGGCCGCATAGCATATGTGGCCCCTCGAATTTCTTCCACGAACAAGGGTTTCAGCGGGTCTTCGCGCGCCGCTGCGCGTGCATACGAGAAAGCTTCGAACAGGTTGTCCTCATCGAGCTCGCTTGGAGCCCAAAACTTACGAAAACCTCCTGCCTGGTGATCGACAAGTTCTTTGGCATGAGAGAGGACCTGGGACCCAACGACCTCCTCATCCACTGGGACAGGTTCCTGCCGCATGACCTTATGCAGGGCCCCTGCCGAAGACGATTGCACCATCCAATCGCGGAAATCCGTAAGTGACGAGCGAAGCGCACGACGCCGAAATCGGCCAGCGATGCGCTTGGCAGCTGAAACGTAAACGGCCAGGCCATGGTGGCCATCAAATGCTCCATTCTGAAGTAGGGTCTGCCAACGGTGCCAAGGTAGGTTTGAGTTATCAGGCAACCCCCGGTGTGCCTAGTCTGGACACTCCTGGAGAAGATGCCGGCAGGCTTGCTCGAGCTGTTGTTGCTGAATATCACCCGACCTACGAGGCCCGTGGTTGTCTAGGCGTTGCAGTACCGTGTGAACCTTCTACCGCCAAGAAGCGACCACATCCCGATACTGTACTAGTCGGCCTTTGTTGGGGACCCCGACCTCCGAAATCTGAAAGTGATATCCCAACGCCCGCGACTGGGTCGGGGGTACTTCCAAGCCATGCTGCCTGTACACCGCTCGCTCCAGCGTCGCCACCCACGAAGCATATAGAGCCGATACAGGGGCGACGGAAGGGTGCTCAAGCCTGGCAGCTACGGACGACATAAAAGCAGGCGAGAGTGGGCACTGAGAAGCTGGGATGAATCCAACCGCAGCTCTGGCGCTAATCCACACCTCATCAGGAATCAAGAAGCCCACGTCACGACCATTACCTTGGGGGGGCTCTTCGAACTCGCTGGGTTGGGTGGTGATGCTGGAGGCGAGCATCGTTGAAGCATCGATCGACGAGCCCTCCACAGGCGGTACGTCTCCCAACGCGATACAAGAAGCATACTGTGGCATGTGGAAGATAGGTGCATCTGGATTCCAGACGAACGGCCTGGGGGGCTCGCTACTGGCGTCGGGGCCATCGGCAGCCCTGTGCTCCGCGGCCCCCCCCCCCCACACGGCGACAGCATCGCCCGAGGCCGCCTGTGCTCCCAACCCAGAGTCGTCAACACAATTGAGCTCGTCGGCCCACGGATCGATCTTCCTTTCCGAGGGGACGTCGGACTGAATGCCAAACGGATGTTGCTCGCTGGCTCCAGCGTCGGTGGCATTCGCCGCTGCAGCGGCCCCTTCCGGCTTGGGCTCCCCAGAGGTGGCAGGTGCCACACATCTCCAAACAATTCAAAGTATCGTTCCCGAGCCTTCTCGGCATTTGCCTGGGCGCTGATCGCCTTGGCCATGCGAGACTGCTGGAACTTGGACTCCCGTGTGGGGGCCCGCTGAGGTCGTCCGACTTGTGGGGGCCTAGCTGGTAAAACCAAATTTCTAGTTAGGAGTTGCTTCCCCGAGGCCCTGAGAGACAGCCTGAGCCCACAGTGGGTCTTCCAGGGGGCACTCATGACGGGGGCCACTTCAACGAGATACGCAGCAGCTGCGAAATTTCTAGCAACGTAATCGATGTGACTGCCAACCCTACCGGCATCCCACGCGTAGTTTATGGGTGCCTTCACGACCTCGCCTCCAACCTTCGCCTGAAAGCCTGAGGCCGCTAAGGTCGTGGAAGTCACATTGAAGCCCCCATATGACTATCCAGGGGAACTGGAGAGAGGCGAGGAACGCTCCTAGTCTAGAAAATCGCTGCACATTACCATCGTGCATTCCTGTAGCAGTGTACTCGTAGAAGGTGACCAAGACAAAGGAGTATCCGACCATGTGAATGTGGGCTGCCGTGAAGCCATCGATCATAGTCCGACCGTCAACCTGGAAGTCGGAGAGATGCTCTAACTGAGGGGCCATCGAGTGAACTTGCATGTGCCCTGGAGGCAAAATCCATTCACCACCCTCGGTGGCCGTCTCGATACCTGCTGTGCAAACTGCTTTACCTGTGGCTCGGGCTGGGTTAGCAATGAGACGCAGTTTGGCAGCTCTAGCTTTGCGGATCCAAGGCGTGAGTGCTGAACAAGAGACTTGAGCCTCAGCAAGGCAAAAAAGCTTAAACTGTTGGAGCGAATGAGCCTCTTGAAGGAATTACCACACCTTGTCTTCGATGGCAGTGGCATTGCCAAGCACAAGCTGCATCTGATCTTCATTATCCTTGGGCTCGTGCCCCTGCTTGGGTGAAAAACTGGGCTACACATCCGCAGGACGCCTCCCTTCTCCGAGGCCCCACGGGCTGCCGTGGCTCTCAGGATTGGGCACGGCGTCGTTGCTCAGAGGACCTACATGTAGTCAATGTGCGGCAGCACCTGGGCCAGCTGCTGCACCCGCAGCCTTCTTGGCCGCCTGCTCCTGCGCCACGAACTTCGCCGCGGAGATCTGCTTGGCTCGTCTTGGCGCGATTGGTCTTGGGCAGCCGCCGCGGCGGCGGCCGCTGGCTCACCTGAAACTTCACCTCCGCTGCGCGGGGTAGCTGGCTGGGCCTGTGACGGCACTGACTGTCCGTCAAGTCCTCGCCGTTTCTTGGCCATCCTCTTCGCGATAGTTGCTCGCATCTCCTGGGCCTTGTTGATGTACGCGGTGCACTCCTCGGCCCGATCATCCCAATACTTCTGAGTGTCGATGAGCTTCTGGCGTACCCTGTCGAGCTCCTGGCGCTCGAGCTCCTCGATCCCAGTCGCCGAGATTGTCGGATAAAGTCTTGTCATTACTGAACTCGAAAGGCTTCCCCGACGCCGCTGTCGTCGTAGTCGGGCCCGACTGCTGCTGCTGATTGGCGATGCCTTCACGATTGGCTAGAATAATGGCGGCATGCTTCCTGGTCATCTCGGCTTCGGCGAGTTCCAGAGACAGTCGCGTCTCCTTCTCCTCTGCCGCGCCTACCTCCCTCCTCAGCCTCATCACGGCCTGCACGGCCTGCGAGTGGCGGCTGTTGATGTCGCGCCAGGTGCCGTCAGCTCTCTGCAAGGATTGGAGCGCCTCGGGCGAGAAGCTTGCCTGGGTAAGTCTCTCCTGCTTCAGCTTCTCGACCTGGGAGGTGAGCGTCTGCTTCAACTCTGGGTCGGTGGCCTGGTTGGAACCTCGGTTTGCGTCAACACAGCCGTGAGCGCCTTCAAGGGCGAGACGGCGAACACAGGGGCTGTGCTGTCCCGCGAGCTCCCACGGGAAGGGACCGAAGCGTTTGGCCCCGCCAAAATAATAGAACACAAACGGCAGCTTGAGGAGGGGGGAGGAGAATTTGGGGGCGAAGGGGGGGAGAATGGAAGGTGGGGGGAGGGGCGAAGGAGGGAGGGGAGCGAGGAGGGAGGATGGGGAAACGATGAAGAAGGATGGGAGGAAGGGGAGTGAATCAGAGGGAGAGGTCGGAGGAGCGGAACAGAGTTGGAAAGAGAGCGTTTCTTTCTCAAACCCTTTGGAGGCCGAAAGGCCGCCATACACATCCAGTCTGGAGCTGGGGGCGATCCCCCCAGCGGGGTTTCGCAGGCGCGAGTGATGGCCCGAAAGCTGGGTGTCCGCGGTTCGGTCGGCTCGGCCGCGTCGCAGTGGGTTTCGGATCAGTCGGCTGCTGTGTGTCGCTGCCGCGCTGTGGCGCCCCTCTCAGGCTGCTTGCGCCAGCGTCCCTGCATCGGAATGCACGCGGGGAGGCGGGAACCGCATCAGAATGCATCGAAATGCACGCAGGGAGGCTCTCAGGATGCTTGCGCCAGCGTCCCTGCATGGGAAATGCATCGAAATGCACGCAGTGGCCGGGGCCCGCCCTTCTCCGTTCTGCGAGGGCTCGCCGCCGATCCCCCCTTCCGCCCACCAGACCTGCGCGGGGGCGACCAGCAGCTCATCGGCGCCTACTTCGGGGACGTGCGCGGCCGGCCGATCCACCCGCTGGCGGACGTGGAGGCACACGGGGGCAGGCGACGAGGGACGACGACGGCGGCGGCGGCGGCGGCGACGACGACGACGACGGCGACGGCGACGACGACGACGACGACGACGACGACGACGACGGCGACGGCGACGGCGACGGCGACGACGGCGACGGCGTCGACGACGGCGACGACGACGACGACGACGACGGCGACGGCGACGGCGACGGCGACGACGGCGACGGCGTCGACGACGGCGACGACGGCGACGACGACGGCGACGACGACGACGGCGACGGCGACGGCGACGGCGACGAGACGGCGAGATGCACCAGCTAACACCAAGCACTCATCGCAATCGCCGCCGCATGAATTTTGCAAACCAAGTTGTGGGTGGGTGGGATGATTGCGCGATATGTGGAGTTGCCAACTCACTGCGAGCTTTGGTGAACTGCACAACATGGATTGTCCCTGAGGGGAGAAGCACCGGCTGGCTAGGTAGTAGAGCGGAATGCGAAACAGGAATAAGGATAGGGTTGGAATGAGGAGCAGGAGCAGGAAAGAGAGGGCATGGCGGGAGGAAGGGGCGAAGGAGACGGAAGGGAAAATGGATGGAAAGTGTGTGAGAGAGAGGCAAATGCGGAGGAATGGGAGAGGGGAGAGGCGACATGCGAGGCAGGGAACGAGAGAAGGGGCAGGGCGCGCGAACAAGTACGGAAGATGCCTGCGAACATATTTGAGGGCAAACGGTCATTTGCCAGTGTTCGTTTGGGGTTTCACGTTGCTCGCAAGTTTCTGCCATTAATACATGTCGCAGTTCCGCCCAATCGCACACTTGAAAGCTTACACGGTACGCCTCCGTTCCCTTCATGTTATTTTGATGTGGGTTGTTGTTGACGTCTTTGAATGATGTTGCGACGTGCAGGCGGCATACGGGCACTGCTTGGGCAAGGCCTGCAGCTGCACATTCCTTCGACATCTGCTCATTCGAACACTTCACACGAATGTGCACAGGTGCTCGGCCTCCGATGGATACAGAGATTGGTCGCGAGCAATGTTTGTCAGTTGGGTGTTCGAAGCATGGGTGCTCCAAGGAAAGACTGGCTGGTGATGAGTCGGTACATGTCGTTGGTGGACGTTCTTCTTCATCCTCGTTCCCCTCGTCGACGTCGTCCCTCTTCCCAATCCGTTCCCACATTCTGGTCATCCCCCCGCCTCCCAGAGCGGGGCAAGCATTCGTGTGACGCGCGTTGAAACTGCGTTCCTCTGTGCGTCTGTACTCAGCACAGGAGCTTGCATGTGGTGAGTGGCGAGTCCAATCCAAACGTGCCCAAAATCTTGTGTTCGTCTGCTCCTGTCCTCCTTCTCACCACCCCTATCCCCCCCCTTGTCCCTGCATCTCCACTCCTCCCCCCTCCCCTCCGATCCCCTCCTCCCCCCTCCCCTTGCTAGACCACGGGGGGACCACAGGACGTCGGACGGAGCCTCGAGCGCGCGCCCAGGCGACGCCTGCGTACCGAGATCCCGACAAGACGCCTGTCGTCGGAGCGGCACTCGGGGGGGAGAGGATCGACTGCGAGCCGGGGGGGGGAATTGGGCGGGGCAGGCCTTCTCCGAGGGCGGCGGGGCTTCTCGGGAGCCCTCGCGCCTTCCGAGAGGTCTCGCAGGCCTTCTCCGAGGCCACCCGTCGGCTTCTCGCGAGGCGCGAGGGCTTGCGAGAAGCCCCGCCGCCCTCCGAGAAGGCCTGCCCCCTCTCGCCCCCCCCCTCCCCCCGGGGGCTCGCCGCCGATCCTGGAGGGAGCAGGCCGGGAGAAGGAGGAGCAAGGGGAGGGTGCAGAGGGCCGCCGGGCCACGGAGGCGCTGGCCGGCCAGGCCCGGGAGGTGTGCTTCGGAGGCATCGACGAGTCGTGAGAGTGACCCTTTCGCCGGAGTGACCTCGGGTCACCGAGCGCGTTCCACTACTCACAAAGTGCCTTCTCGCAAACGTCCAAAAATCACACGTTCGCCTCGATGTAATTTATCGTAAGTCCTTCGCAGCTGATCCAGGCCATTTGCGAGTAGCGACTTTGCGAGTAGCGGAACGCGCTTGCTTGTTGGGTGCGGGCACACTGGGGTCCCCCGAGCGCCGGACGCGATGTGACAGTAGCGTCCTGCGCGCCCGTGTCAGGCCACCCCGAAGCCCCCAGAGAGCCGCGGGCCAGAGGTCGCTTCTTGTCCAGGGTCACGACGACGACGACGACGACGACGACGACGACGACGACGACGACGACGACGACGACGACGATATTCGACGACGACGACGACGACGATATTCGACGACGACGACGGCCGACGACGACGACGACGATATTCGACGACGACGACGACGACGACGAGGACGATATTCGACGACGACGACGACGATCGACGCCCCGAAGGCAGGCGGGAGAGCACGGAGAGCGCGGCGGGAAGACTGCGGGGGGGCCGCCGGGCCGCATGCGCGGGCCGATCGCAGCGGAGGTGGCTCGGCGACCACAGCGTGGTCGCCGAGCCCTCCTCCTCCTCCTCCTCCCTCCTCCTCCTCCTCCTCCTCCTCCTCCTCCTCCTCCTCCTCGTCCTCCTCCTCCTCCTCCTCCTCCCTCCCCCTCCCCCTCCTCCTCCTCCTCCTCCTCCCTCGCCCTCCTCCTCCTCCTCCTCCTCCTCCTCCTCCTCCTCCTCCTCGCTCCTCCTCCTCCTCCTCCTCCTCCTCCTCCTCCTCCTCATCCTCCTCCTCCTCCTCCTCCTCCTCGCCGGATGTGGTTTGCAGTCTGCGTCGGTTGGGCCTTGGGGGGCACCGCGCTGCCCTGGGTGGGCTTCCTCGGGGCGCGACACCGAGCTTCGTCGAGGTCCTCGCCCGCCCCTCAGGGCAAACGACACCCTTTGCAAATCACACCCTTCGGAGTCGCCGAACTACAAAGCGGAGGCGGCACCGTGCTCGGCAGTACCGCCCGAAGGAACAGCCGTTTGTGAGAGTTTCAGCCTGGGCCGTTCTAGGAAGAGGGAACTGATCACAGAAAACGAATCGATGTGCAGGAACGGGCGAGCATGCTGAGCTTCCCTCGCGTGTAGTCGATCTGCCACCGGGTCACGAACCACCAGTGCAGATAACGATGG
>CAUYUJ010006858.1:115000-125923 GCA_963575745.1 Prorocentrum cordatum
CCTCCCTCCTTCTCCCCCTCCCCATCCTCATTTGCCTCCTACTTTGCGTTATCCTCCTCGTTATCCTTTATACTCCTCCCTGCGACCTCGTTTCCTCGTAACTCTCCTTCTCCTCCTCTCCTCCTCCTCCTCCTCCTACTCTCCTCCTCCTCCTCCTCCTCTACTCCTTCCATCCTCCTCCTCTCTCTCCCTCCTCCTCCTCCTGCCTCCATCCTCCTTCCTCTCCTACCTCATCCTCCTCCTCCCTCGACTCCTACTTTGCCTCCTCCTTCTCCTCCTCCTCGCGCCTTCATTGTTTTCACGCGACGCTGGGAGACTGCCAGGTGCCACCTCCACCCGCTGGGGGCCCACTGGCGCCAGCTCCTGTGCGAGGCCGGGCCCCGCACTGTCCCCGGGCACGCCAGGGGCGAGGGGGGGGAGAGAGGCTCCGTGGATGGAGCACGTCTTGTGGTGTCTTGCCTGCTGCCTCTGCCGACCTCTGCTCACAGGGGTCGGGGAGGCATCGCACTTGCTGCCCGGGCCCGCTCGCGCCCAGGTTGCCTGACGCTTCGGGTCCTCGAGGCACAATGGCTTGCCTAAGAACAGGAGGAGGCTCCGTTTCCCAGAGTGCCTGCCGTCATGCCAGCGTTGCCCGGGCAGGCTCGGGCAAGGAGGGAAGGAAGCGGCGGCGAGGGCGAAGAAGGGAGGCCCACGCCTCGAGGAGCGAAACCGCACGAGGGGCGGCTCGTATTCTGCATGGTGTGGCAACCGACAGCAGTTGGAGGACGTGCCCGTGATTGCTCGGGGGACCTTAACTGCAGGAAGCGAAGGGGGACATGGCACAAGCAGGCGAGTGGACTACTCCGGATCTCATAACAATTGGGGGGGTCTGCTTTTGGGGGGAGGTCGAGCGGGCTTCGTCGAACACGATTGGGGGGGTCTCGGTTTTGGACCCTCTGTTGTCTGTCTGGGGGGGTATACTTCGGGCTGTCATGCAAAACGTTCGGGGGGGTCTCCAATGTTTCGACATCTGATAAACGTTTGGGGGGTGTCCAGCTTCCCGCCAGTCGCCAGCTCCCTGGCGACGAGGACGATACCGATGACGACGACGCCTGCGACGACGACGACCCCCGCGAAGACGACGCCGACGCCATCGCCGACGACAACGACGACGACGACGACGAAGAGGCTGAGGACGACGACGACGACGACGACGACGACGACGACGACGACGACGACGACGACGACGACGACGACGACGACGACGACGACCGCGTCGTCGGTGTCGTCGGTGCTGATTCGAAGTAGGCATTCGGCACTCGCGGTTCAACATGCTCATTGCTCTCTCTCTCTCTTTCTCTGGGGGGCGATTCTGGTGACGGCGGTTAACCTACGCGCCAGAGCAGCTTGCCAGTGAGCGTCCAAGGCTTGCAGATCACCCGCACGAGAGTCTGCTAGGGCAGCACGGCGACGACGCGCCTACCAGGAAATTGAGCACACACACACACACACACACACACACACACACGCTTTTTTACGTCGGCGGCTAGGCAGAGGGATTGCGCTGGCGGAAGACGCAAATGTAGGGCATACAATTGCGAATTTAGCCGCAATGCACGTGAGGAGGAGGGGGAAAGCCCGGCGCGGGCGGGAGGGAGACGGAAGCCGGGCCCGCTCAGAGCGTGGCCAGGCCGCGGCGGGGGGGGCACCGGGGCGGCGGGGCGGAAGCCGCGAGGCAGCCGGGGGCGGGCAGCAGCCAGGGGCAGCCGCGCGAGGGGAAAAGGCCCAGGCAGTGCTGGGGTTGGGCAGCGCAGCGAGGCTGCCGAGCGCCGAGATCTGCTGACCTTCCAGGCGACAGAGCAGCGGAGTGAACCACCTCGGGAGAGGGGCCGGGGGGTAGCTGGGAAGGGCCCAGCAGGCGAGGCGAGAGGAAGCGCCGAGATGCAGGACCTGCGAGGCGCCGGAGGGCGGGCAGCCCTGGCACCCTGAGCTCCTCGCGCCGCGCACGTGGGCACCGGGAACCGTTGGCCCCGAGGCGGGGGGGCAGGGGGACCGAGCGCAAGGAAAGCAGAAGGGCCACCCGAGGGGGCCCAGGTGCGCGCGGGGGGCAGCACCGACGGGCGCAGTGAGGGGCGGAGTAGGCACCGAACAGGTGCAACGGCGCTGGGCGTAGAGCAGGCGACCCCACGGGGGGAGGGCCGCCAGGCGACGCGGTGAGGCGGAGGAAGGCGCGAAGGCGCAGGCAGCGGCCACTGGCGACCGCGGCCAAGCGCGCGGGGAAAAGGGTGGGCGAGAGACCGGAGGGCCTCGGTCGGCCCAGCCGGATGGGGAGGTGGGGGGTAGCGCCAAGCAGGTGCACGGGCGCAAAGGGGAATAGGCGAGCCCTTGCCGGGGCGACGGGCGGCCGTATGGAAGGCAGCGGGGAGCGCCTGCTAGGCCACTCAGAACAGGATCCCGGGTGGCGGGTGGCAGCTGCCAGTGGGGCACCAGGCGAGCCGCTACCAGTGCCGAGTCGGCGTCGAGTCGGCGTCGGCGTGCGGGTCGGCGTGCGCGTCGGCGTCGGCGTGGGCATCGGCGCTGGTGTCGGCCATACGCGCTGATTCCAGCGTTGTAGCTGACGACGTCGGGCTCCAGCGTAGTCTCTTGACTCGCGCTGAGCAGCGGCAGAGCCCGCTGCCACTGGTCGTCCTTTCATACGCGCTGATCCCAGCGTTTTGCTGATGACGCTGGGTTCCAGCTTCGCCTCCCACGCCTTGTGGAGTAGCGCCAGAGCCCACTACTTCTTGCAGTCCGCGCAAGCACTGATCCCAGAGTTGCAACTGGTGGCGTCGGGCGCCAGCTTCGCCTCCCGCACCTCCTGGAGCAGCGCCAGAGCCCGCTGCCACTGCTCGCCCGTCGCACTAGCACTGACCCCAGCTCTAAAGCTGAAGACCCAGGCTCCAGCTCCGCCCCCCGTATCTCCCTGAGCAGTGCCGGGGCCCGCTGCCATTGCTCGCCCTTCTCACACGCGCTGATCCCAGCGCTGTGACTGATAGCATTGGGCACGAGTTTTCTCCGCATCTCACCGAGCAGCAACAGAGCCCGCTGCCACTGCTAGATCTTCTCGCACGCGCTGATCCCGACGCTGCAGCTGATTCCGTCTTGGTCCAGCTTCGCCTGCCGCATCTCACTGAGAGGCGCCAGAGCCCGCTGCCACTGCTCGCTCTTCTCGCACGCGTTGATGCCAGCGTTGCAGCGGATTACGTTTGGCTCCAACTTGGCCTGCCGCATCCCGCTGAGTAGCGCCAGAGCCCGCTGCCACAGCTCGCTCTTCTTGCACGCGCTGATCCCAGAGGAGTAGCTGATTGCATCGGGATCCAGCTACGCCGCATCTCGCTGAGCAGCGCCAGCGCCCGGTGCAACTGCACGTTTTCCGCCATTGCTTAGGAGAACTTGTCCGCCAGTGCTTCGGAGAACAATTCTGCCAGTGCATGGGAGAACAGAAGGCGTGGGAATTAAGCTTCGCCTCGCGCGTCTTGATAAGCAGCACCAGAGCCCGTTGCCACTGCTCGCCCTTCTCGCAATCGCTGTCCCAATACTGTATCTGCTGGCGTCGGGCGCCAGCTCCGCCTCACACGTCTCGTTGAGCAGCGCAAGGTCCCGCTGCCGCTGCTCGCCCTTGTCGCACGCGCTGATCCCAGCGTTGTAGCTGATGGCGCTGGGCTCCAGTTTCTCCTCCCACGTCTCGTTGAGTAGCGCCAGAGCCCGCTGCCATTGCCGGCCCTTTTCGCACGCGCTGCCCAGCGCTGTAGATGAAGACATCGGGCTCCACCTGCGCGTCCCTCATCTCGCTACGCAGCGCCTGAGACCGCTGCCACTGCCCGCCTTTCTCGCACGCGCTGGTCTCAGCGTTGTTGGTGACGACATTGGGCTCCAGCTTCACCTCCCACATCTCGCTCAGCAGCGCCCGCGCACGCAGCCACTGCTCGCCCTTCGCGCACGCGCTGACCCAGCGCTGTAGCTGAAGGCCCTGGGCTCCGACTCGGCATCACACAACTCGCGGAACAACCTGCGACATTGGGCCCCAACTCCACACACACACACACACACACACACACACACACACACACGCCTTCGAGGACGGCTGTGTGGGCCCTCCGCATGTGCATCCAGCGCCTGGCCTCCGCATGCTCCTGAAGTGAATACAGTTCCAGCTTCTTGGCTCTTTGTTCGGGCGGCGTTGAATTGAAGAACCCCGTGCTCAAAATAACAGTTGACTGCATCGTCTGCCAGTCTTCCTCCTTTTCGTGCACGGTTGGAGGCCAGCCGCAGAAGTTGACGATATTCGGTGTGGGTGGAACAAGGTCGCCGACGATGCGGCGAACTTCACCGCCGACGAGTGCGGCACTCGCTATCCATCCGGTAGGTTCGGGCCGTGTCGACGCGGCGGCGACAAGGCGCGGGAATTCAAGGTTGAACGCCGCCAGTGGCCCAGAATCGGCCGACACCGAACGATCCGCGCTGCGGGAAAGCCGCGAGCGCATCATTCAGGGCCGAACGATCCACGCGGTGTCAGAAGCCAACGCGCAGGTCGTTACGACGCAAATCTGCCGTATTGTACAGAGCGGTGGCGGCGTTTTCCTGTTTTGTTTTGCAAGCGGGCAGCTCGGGACATCGAGGCCATCAGCGTTTGCGGGAGTGCCCTGCGAGCCAAGCCCCTAGTCATGGGTGGCACGTGTTGCGGTGAATTCGGTTCGTCCTCTATTGCCGAGGTACTCGCTTCGGAGGAGGCGCTTCAGGCAGCACTGTAGTGAGTCAGCGAACTGCCGCTCCAGCAGGGCGTGCGCTCTGCGGGAAGAAGATGAGCTAGAATTCGGCATCGCTCGGACGTGTGCATTTTTCTCGGCGAGGCCAGCGGCAGAAAATTTTGACCATCTCAAAGCATCTTGGACCAGACTGCGAGAGAAACAGAACGCACGAAGCCGAAGAGTGCACGGGGACTGGACGTCCGAGCGACGGCAAGAGAGAGGGGAGCAGGAGGAGCGGTGGACGCAGCAGGAGCAGGAGCTTGATCAGGAGGAGCCGCAGCAGCGGAGGGATCAGAGCGCGGTCGAAGGCTGCCCTCCACAGCCTCCTTCCCCTGCCTCGGTTTCCTCGTCTGCGCGGCGAGCCCCACATGCGCCAAACAAGCGGTGGACGGATGCCAGCGCGCGTTTTCTCAACAGCATTGACGTCGACGCGACGAAGGGCAATATGTTTTTTGTTACCCCACCTTTCATACTTGATCAGTGGGAGCTGTTGGGTCGTAGATTCCACGGCGACATCAGCATCTGATGGCTGCCGCCCTTCCCGCCCTTACTTCCTTCCGGGGACGCGCTCTGGCGCGATGGAAGCGGTTCGTTCGTTCGTTCGTGCTCCGCCAGGTTCTCGGTTCTTGGTTGCTCCATGGTCGTACAGACGAAGCCTCCCATCCCCCAGGGCCAGTCGGCCCTGGGGGGGGGTGCTTGATCCAACTAGGACTAGGTGACCCTTGGAGCACCGCTCCAGGGGTAACTGGCGGCGCACGTATATTTTCGTGCTTGTAGAAGTAAAGTCCTCCTCCTCCTGCTCCTCCTCTTCCTCCTCCTCCTCAATCTTCACGTCACGATTTGTTCACAGCGTGGACTCCGGCAGGTTTGGACCCTTTTCCCCAGGTCAGCTAGTCCACCTGTGTCGTATTTGACGGCCCCGGGGCCTGGTGAGGCCGAAAATTGCCAAAGATTGTCCGTCATGTTTTCCTTGACGCAGGCGGGCTTGAATTTGCCATTTACACTTTCTTAAAATATTCTCCAAACAGTGCCTGCACTCAGGGTTTCTTATTTCTGTTCTAGGAAGCTGGACTGGTGTGGCGGTCTGGCGGCTGTGTTGTCGCCATCGCCGCCCCGTCGCCGCCTCGTCGCCGCCTGTCGTATGGGCCGTTGTGGCGGTCTGGCGGCCATGTTGTCGCCTTCGCCGCCCCGGCGCCGCCGCGTTGCCGCCTGTCGTCTGGGCCTGTCTGTCGGTCGCCGCGCTTGCTGACGCAGTCGCCGGCCCGCCGCCGCTCCACATAAATTGCACAACATACATTCTCCTTTCTAAATAGGAATAGATTCGACCCGCCCTCCGGGATTATCACATCCTCTTTTCGTATTGCAATGTACATACGATTCTGCCCCATCGTCCATCCGAAGTATGACTTCACACCATCCCAGAGGGGCCGATATTCAACCACCCCCGCAATCCTTTGCAAAAAAATATTGCGAAGGCCTGACGGCCGGTGCCGCCAACCCTGAAGAGGACCACGACGTCGGTGACGAAGCGGGCGGAGACGGAGGCCGTGAGATGAGGAGGAGGAGGAGGAGGAGGAGGAGGAGGAGGAGGAGGAGGAGGAGGAGGAGGAAGAGAGGGCGAGGAGGATGGAGGGAGGAGGAGGAAGGGAGGAGGAGGAGGAGGAGGAGGAGGAAAAAAGAAGAAGGAAAGAGGAGAGAGGAGGGGGAGGAGGAGGGAGGAGGAGGAGGAGGAGAACAAGGAGGAGGAGGAGGAGGGGCGAAGCAGGAGCGGAGGGAGGAGGAGGGAGAGGAGCGCGGAGGTGGAGGTTGGAGCAGGAGGGGAGGAGGAGGGGGGGGCGGGGAGAGGGAAGGAGGCTGAGGTGGAGGAGTGTCTGGAGGAGGAGGAGGAGGAGGAGGGAGGGAGGAGGAGGAGAGAAGGAGGAGGAGGAGGAGGAGGAGGAGGAGGAGGAGGAGTAGGACAGGGGGTGGCGGGAGATGGAGGAGTTGGAGGAGGAGGAAGGAGGAGGAGGAGGAGGAGGAGAAGAGGAGGAGGAGGAGGAGGAGGAGGAGGAAGTGGAGGAGGAGAGGAGCAGGAGGGTGGCCGAAGAGAGGGCTGCGGCGGCGCCAGAAAGCCTCGATCCTCGAGCCTGGGGTTCGGAGTCCGCAGGGTGAGCAGGAGGAGGAGGAGGAGGGGGAGGAGGAGGAGGAGGAGGAGGAGGAGGAGGAGGAGGAGGAGGAGGAGGAGGAGGAGGAGGAGGAGGAGCAGGAGCAGGAGGAGGAGGAGGAGGCGGAGGAAAAAGGGAGGAGGAGGAGGAGGAGGAGGGAGGAGGAGGAGGAGGAGGAGGACAAGCTAGGTGCGCTCGCGTCATATCTGACATCCTACCCCTCCCTCCCATCCCTTACCATGGCGCAGATCCCCTCTCTACTCGCACAGTCGGATGTCAAGCAGGGCGATGATCCCGAAAGGGTATGCGATGCATTGTAGAGCACGGCATGGCATGGCGTAGAAGAGCACCGCGAAGCGTAGCATCAACCTAGCATTGCATTGCATTGCATTGCATGCCGTGGCATGGCACGGGAAATGACGCCAGCGCTGCAGCGGGAGCACGAGTCGAAACGAGCAGAAGCGCGGAAATGAGGCCAGCGCTGCAGCGGGAGCACGATTCGGAACGAGCGGAAGCACGGAAATGAGGCCAGCGCTGCAGCGAGAGCACGATTCGGAACGAGCGGGGCCCGAAAATGAGGCCGGCGCCTCAGCGAGAGCAGCATTTGGGGAAAAAGATGCAGGCGAAAACCTAACTCTGGGGAAGGCAGAAATTCAGCATTTTCAAAAGAAAAATGTGTATTGGAATGGCCTTTTTTTCGGCGCCGCCTCGGACTTCGATTTTCCGGCGCCAGCCGGAACCGGCTCTGGACCCGGCCCGGGCGCCGGCCCGGGCGCCGGCTCGGGCGTCCAGCCCGGGCGCTGGCTCGGGCGCCGGCCTGGGCGTCGGAATCGGCTCCCGCGCTGGAAGCAGAAATTCAGTATTTTCAAAAGAAAAATGTGTATTGGAATGGCCTTTTTTCGGCGCCGCCTCGGAACTCGATTTTCCGGCGCCGGCCGGAACCCGCTCCAGACCCGGCCCGAGCGCCAGCCTGAGCGCCGGCTCAGGCGTGCAGCCAGGGCGCTGGCGGAAATGATGCCAGCGCTGCAGCGGGAGCACGATTCGGAACGAGCGGGGCCCGAAAATGAGGCCGGCGCCTCAGCGAGAGCAGCATTTTGGAAAAAAATGCAGGCGAAAACCCAACTCCGGGGAAACCTGTGTTTAAAAAAACAGTACGCGGGGGGGGGGCGAATATTCCCAAGACGTCATCAGGGGAAGAGGGAGAGTAGTATTCATATCAAGCTATGTGCGCTCGCGTCATATCTGACGTCCTACCCCTCCCTCCCATCCCTTATCATGGCGCTGATCTTCTCTATCCGCGGACGCGTGTCGTAGCGGACCTGTGGCTCCGCGCGCGCGTGGTGGTGGTGGTGGTGGTGGTGGTGGTGGTGGTGGTGGTGGTGGTGGTGGTGGTGGTGGTGGTGGTGGTGGTGGTGGTGGTGGTGGTGGTGGTGGTGGTGGTGGTGGTGGTGGTGTTGGTGGTGGTGGGGGGTGGTGGTGGATGTGGTGGGGTGGTGTGGTGTGGTGGTGGTGGTGTGGTGGTGTGGTTGGTGGTGGTGGTGGTGGTGGGGGTTGTGGTGGTGGTGTGGTGGTGGTGGTGGTGGTGGTGGTTGGTGGTGGTGGTGGTGGTGGTGGTGTTGGTGTGGTGTGTGGTGGTGGTGGTGGTGGTGGTGGTGGTGGTGGTGGTGGTGTGGTTGTGGTTGTGGTGGTGGTGGTGGTGGTGGTGGTGGTGGTGGTGGTGGTGGTGGTGGTTGTGTGTGTGTGCGTGTGTGCGCGTGTGCTGTGGTGTGACGTGGTGTGGCGTCTTGGTGGTTTGGTGGTGGGCCAGGGGTGCGTGCGTGCGTGATGGCGGTGGTGGTGGTGGCGGTGGTGGTGGTGGTGTGTGTGCGTGTGTGTGTGTGTGCGTGTGTATGTGTGTGTGCGTGCGTGTGTGTCTGTGTGGGCGCGCGTGTGATGTGGTGTGACTCGGTGTAGCGTGGCGGTGGTGGGTGGGGTAGTGGGGTGGTGGTGGCGGTGCGCGTGCGTGCGTGCGTGCGTGCGTGCGTGCGTGCGTTGGTGGGTGGAAGTGGCGGTGGGCGGGGCGGGGCGCGGTGCGGTGGTGGCGGGCGGATGGGCGCGCGAGAAAGAGGCCCGCGCTGGGGCGAGAACGCCATCCTGAACGACGGAGGCAAAACACCGATCCGAAAATGAGACCCACGCTGCAGCGGGAGCACGATTCGGAACGAGCGGGGCCCGAAAATGAGGCCGGCGCCTCAGCGAGAGCAGCACTTTGGAAAAAAATGCAGGCGAAAACCCAACTTTGGGGAAACCTGTGTGTAAAAAACAATACGCGGGAGGGGGGGGGGCGGCTACTCAGTAATTATCTACATGCTCAGTCTTTCGTCACTTGCGGCCTCCAGGGGCCAGTTTGGGAACCGGGAAGCCGCGCAGGGTAACAGCGCGGGGACCGCACCAAACGCGCGGGGAGTAAAAGCGTATCTGGGTGGCGATCCCCCCCCGGGACCCCCCCCCGGGACCCCCCCCGGATCCCCCCGTGACCCCCCCGGGACCCCCCTCCACCCCCGCCGGGGAAGGGACAAAAGGATGGGGCCTCTTTTTGACGTGGTTACGACATGGGTCGATTTCCTTCAAGCCCGCTAGAGCATTGAAACGACGACGACGACGACGACGACGACGACGACGACGACGACGACGAACGGCACAGCCCCTCACACACGCCGACAGGGTCCGCGGATTATGCGCGCACACTCGATTGTCAAAAATCATCCGTTTCCAAGAATCCTTTGCAAGAACACGGGACGAAGTGCACACGCGCGCGTCGTCGCGCGCGCATGCCGAAATCAAAAACCGTCGGTTCCGTAAGGATATCAAAATCGAGTGCTCCAAAATCATATATGGAAACACAGGGTTCGGCAACACGGATTTCCAAAAAGCTTGCGCGCGCGCCTTTGCGAAGGCTTTAGAAAAACCATCGGTGTTTCATCATGTTCAGAAAATGCGACCCAACGGGTTTCGCGCGCGCATGTCGAAACCGTTCGAACGCCTTTGCGCACGTGCCGTCGCGAAAACCCTTTGCAACAAATGGGACGAAATGCACGCGCGCGCGCGTCGTCGCTCGCGCATACCAAAATCCATCAAAAACGCTCGTTTTCGCAACGATTTCAAAACAGAGAGTCCAAGCTAGCCTGGCGAAGGACCCAACCATATGCAGTTGTGCGTACCGCAATTGTAAGAATCTTCGGTGGCGCTCCCTATGGGGCAACGAACCGTGTGAGGGGTGTGCCAAAATGGGTACGGCGGACGCATATGTGGACGGTGGCACTGGGGCCTTCGGTGGAGCTCCCTATGAAGCCACGAGACGTGTGAAAGTGGTGTGGGGAACGCATGCGGGCGGTGGCACTGGAGCCTTCGGTGGAGCTCCCTGTGGGGTCACGAAACATGTGAGGGTGGTACTGGAATGGGTGCGAGGGACGCACGAGGACGGTGGCACTGGGGCCTTCGGCGGAGCTCCCCATGGGGACACGAAACGTGTGAAGGGTGTGCCGACATGGGTGTGGGGGACGCATGTGGACGGTGGCAGTAGGGTCTTCGGTGGAGCTCCCTATGGGGCCACGAACCGTGTGAGGGGTGTGCCGAAATGAGTGCGGGAGACGCATGTGGACGGTGGCACCGGGGCCTTCGGTGGAGCTCCCCATTATGCATATATACACATATACAAATACATGACGACGACGACGACGACGACAACGACGACGACGACGACCATATTTGACCGCGGTGTCCCAGGCGGTCGCACTGCTCGCGCTGAGAGTACCGCAGGCCATCCGGCCCCGCGGGCACGCCCACTCGCTGTCCTCCCCCCCCGGCTTTGGCCCCCCTCTTTCCCCCTTCTCCCCGTTCTCGTCTTCCTCCTCCTACTCGCTCCTTCTCCTTCTCTTCCTCCTCCTCATCCTCCTCATCCTCCTCCTCCTCTTCCTCCTCCTCCTCCTCCTCCGCCTCCTCCTCCTCCCCCTCCTCCTCATATTCCTCCCCCC
>CAUYUJ010006858.1:126023-163523 GCA_963575745.1 Prorocentrum cordatum
ACTACTACTACTACTACTACTACTACTACTACTACGACTACTATTACTACTGCTACTACTACGACTGATCAGCATCATCATGGTCATCACCATCGTCATCATCAGAATCATCATCATCATCAGCATCAGCATCGTCATCGTCATCGTCGTCGTCATCGTTATCATCATCATCTGGGTCCATGGCCCTTTCCTGGGCTCCTCTTCGGGCTCTTCTGGCACGCTCCCAGCCGTCTTAAGCGCGGGTGCACATCAAGACCTTGTGTGGGGGTAGGTGACTTCTGGGAGAATGCCCGTCCTGAGCCCGCGAGCGTGTCTGTTGGGATGTGAGGGTGCTCTAGCTCGTTGGCCTCAGATCCCCTTAGCAACGCTTGGACATGTGCAGTGTTTTCTCGGCGAGGATCATGGAGGAGCATGTTGGATCACCTTGCGGGAAAATAAACGCAGCAAGCCGAGAAGCGCACGGGGAATGGACGTCCGAGCGATGGCCAGTGCCTTGTCTTCGCCCCATCTCCTCGTCGCTCGTCCTCGGATGTTCATTATTGCCTGTCTTCTCGCCCGTTTCGGCCTCGACCCTGAGGAGGAAGATGACTCTAGATGGTCGCGTGTCGACGGCCATCGTTGAAATCGCCGTTTTACCAAAAATTGAAGGCTGAGCATAAAGCCTCACCCTCATGCCTTGGCGATCCCAGTGCCCATCTGAGGCGATTGAGAGTTGTCAAGCTGGTCATCGGCGCCAGTCGGTAAGAAGTCACACGTTGCCCCCGTGCTACGTGCGCTCCTCCTCCTCCTCCTCCTCATCCTCATCCTCATCCTCCTCCTTCCACGCTTCACCCTGACAGGTTGTAGCGTCAACCTCCTCATCCTCCTCCTGATCCTCCTCGCCGTCCTCGTTCCTCTTCTGAGCTCAGGCTTCCAGCATCCAAAACATCGCGGTGGCTGCTGTGTTTTTCTGAGTTTGGGTGTCTGGAAGCCCAGTTCAGACCCAGGGTCGGGCAAAACCCGACCAGGGATTATACATTGGCCCTGGGGAGTGGGTCGAAAGCTCTGGCGGCATACGTCGCGAAAACATGTGGCGTACATCGATTATTCCCCCTCTTGCTACTCGTCCTCTTCCTCCTGGGTGCGCGGGGCTCCCCAAGCTGGCGTCAAGGAAGGCCGATGGGCAAGGTGGGCCCCCGTCGTACCAAGTGGAAGCCGCGAAGTTCAAGACACACGGCTGGGCATCCCCATATACGCATTCTCAGTGCACCTGGCGGACAGCATTGTGGTCACAGTGGGCTACGTCGGATACTTGGAGTGCCTCGTGGCTTGGTCCGGGAGCCTCCCTTGGCCGTGGGCCGTGACGGTCAACTGGAGCCTGGGTCCCGAAGACCCGACCAGCTGGGCGTCCGTAGCCATTTTGGCTCAAGCCGTTTTTGGCTCGAGTGAGTCTGCGGTGGAGTCACTCTGTGTGCCCAGCAGCAACTGGCAGCCACATGGTATCTGCACATATTCGGTTTGTACTCCTGTTTTCCACCTTAGTCGGCCGTGGTGTGGGAGAGACAGTTAACATCGTCAACACGAATTATGAGTTGTCATGGGTGCGCAATCTCACTGGACTCGACCATGCAGGATACGCATTCATCTCAGATGTCCTCCCAGGTAAGCTTGTGCTCACGCAGTTTGGGGCCGCGCCATTTTTCGGCAAGTCGCTCGTGAGTCTCGTGGACCTTGCTGCAGAGTCACATGCACCACTGGCGACTAACATCGACTGGCCCAATGAGGCAACCATCGTCGACGAGACAGTATTCGGCTTCAAAGCTGTCATTGTTGGAGCCGGCTTCCTCGTCCCAAGCCACACCACCGGTGGAATTTGGGTCATGGAGGCATCGGAGGAGCCAGTGCACCTTACGGAGCCAGTGAAAATCACTAAAGATATGAATAAACCGTTCAGGCCTGACTCTGGCTGGTTCTACCATAAAGCATCTTTGGTGGACATGAATGGCGATGGTCTCCTCGATATTGTCACATCCAGAGCAGAATTTTCCGTGGAATCCTGGAACGACAAGCGAGGGAAATTCGTTTGGCTCGAGCAGCCCAAAGCTGACGCCCTTAGCGGCCAGCCTTGGGCGGAGCACGAGATAGCAGATGGCCCTGACTTCATCTTCTCTCTTAAACCCGCAGCAGCTGGTCTGTCCAGTGATGGTACGCAGGCTACACAGATCGAGGCATGTGCTGCCGAGTTCATTGCTAAGAGGGTGCAGTTTATCTCGGGTTCAGAGGCCACTGGCTACAAGAGTCGGGTTGTGGACGACCAGTCAGGGCCTGGTTTCGGCTGTATGTGGTCCGATTTGAACGGTGATGGGAAGCTTGATATAATCGCAACGAACCATCTCAACCAGAACGGATCTGTCTATGCATATTCTTGGGATGGGGATCTCAAGGATGAGGCAACTCAGATTCACAAGCATGTCCTCGCCACCGGATTTAGTGCAGCAACGACATCAGCGGGTCAAGCTTCGCCAGGCGATGCTATTCCATTCTTTATATCGACGAAAGACCATCAAGGTAAGCCATGTATTTTCGTCTCTGGTGACAATGGGAACGACATTTATATTCTCGTCCCAATGGCACCAACTGATCCCAACGATTGGACTTACGCAAAACAGCGCTTGGCATTTCTTGGCGCTGATGTTGGCCGCATCGCGATTGCCGATACTGATGGAGACGGATACAACGAGTTGTTCATTCCTGCATATGATCTCGGAATGTTGGTGCACTACAAATTCGGTCCAAAGTCATTCCATACAGTTGTAGTGTAAGCTGACGCAGCCTGCGAGCGTATTGTCAGGCTGTCTTGTTTTTCCCCAGGCAGTGCTCACACGTACGGCTCCCAGTTTGCGTTCTTTACTCTGCATTGCTCTCACCACAAAGTTCACACCGCATAGGTGTCACCTCCTCTGTGCAAGATCTCACTGTTTGTTGTCCACGCTGGCTAATTTATTTTTCCGCATTGCAAGGACAGTGTAGATGTTCTACCGGCCATTCTTTTCGTCGTAAGCGGCAGTCGTGCTCAAGGGGGCGCACTGGGAGCTCACGTCATTGCATTACCCTGGCCGAGCTGTACAAAAAAAAGACCCGACCAGCTGGGCGAAACTGGATTTTTTATCTGCGGGGCGAGAGCGAACCTCTTCCGCTAAAAGCTAGGCGGGCTGCGCACAGCTTTAATTAGGGAGACAGGGCACAGGAAGGCGGGGCCTCAGGCGGCCAGAGCGGGCGGGGCCCAGGGTGCAGGCGGTGCCGAAGTGGATGTGCAGGAGCAGGTACGCCGCGGACAGGTACCGGGGGCGGAGACCTGGAGGGCGAAGGAGAAGGTGTTGCCGTCGACGGCGCATCGCGAACACCAGCCTCAAGCACTGCAGAGGAGGACGCGCCATTTGACCAGGTCGACGCCCAGGAGGAAGAAGAGCACCACGAAGGCGATGAGCAACGTCGTGCCACTGGATGATGCGGGAGAGGCCCGGGGTGGTAGTCCAATCCAAAACCAGGTAGCAGCGTACAGCTGGGCGAAACAGGAGACGGGAGTGATGGTCAGGCCGTGGGCGAACACTTGTGGCAGGGAGGAGCCTGACTCTGCGGTCTGCTCACAGGTTCTGGCCGACAGGGTCGGGAGCGTGTGGGGCGCATGGCGAGGCGCCGACCTCGCCGACACCCCGCAGTCTGCATCCGGCTGCGAGGCCTGCATCGCGAAGGCGGCATACACAGGGCGTTTCCCGCTGCGGCTGCCCCGCACCAGCCTGCACCCTCTGAGCTAGAGGCCCCCGACGGAGCGTGGGAGCTGGAGGAGCCGCCGCCGTGCGCCGAGAAGCAGAAGAGGAAGAAGAAGAAAAGAAGGAGGAAGAGCAGGACGAGCAGGAGGTCCGACCTGGTCGAGGACTGCTCGGTCCAGCCGCACGGTTTCGAGGGCCGCCAAGTCAGAGGACTCGCGGGACGCTCCCAAGGGCTGCATGCCCAGACGGTTTCGCTGGATGGTGCGAGGGTAGGCGGTCGCGCTCAAGGCCACAGGGCCCGAGTAGCGCAGCTGGGCAGGCCTCGCGGCAGCGTGTCGGAGAGCCGCCACGTTGAGAGCGCGCCAGAATGACACGAAGCGGGCCAGATGTCACCTTGAAGGGTAGAGCCGCATCATCAAAGGGTTTGCAGTCGAGAAGGAGCAGTTGCCCACCTCAGTGCCGCTGACCGCGTTGGACATCCATGCGGTCGGGCATGCAGTCGAGCGGTTGGCACTGCACGTGTACTGTTGGCTGTTGGTCAACGTCAATGAGAAGGGAGGAGTGGGCCTCGCGGGCTTGGACCCTCCATAAGGTCACCCTGCCAGGGTCCTGGACGGGGACTTCTTTTAGAGCACCCTAGACGCCAATGGGCCACGTTAAAAAAACGGGGTCGACTGCGCTGACATTGGCGCGTAAGGTCTCGCGTAAGCGCCCTCGCTTCGAATGTACCTTGCTTCGCTGGCGGCCCGCGTAAGCCGTGGCGTAAGGTCGCTACGCCATCTCGCGTAAGACCCGTTTCTTTTCGTCGCTCGAATCAGGGTGTGGGGGACGACCCCCACGCTCATCATCATGGATGAGTTGGGCGACGTGCCCTACGGCGAGGACAGATCTCGGACGAGGCCGCCGTGTCTATGCAGGGCAGCTGCGCCGGCTGCCGCGGCAACGCCAGCAGGCGTCCCTGGCTGTCCTGGAAGACTGTTCCTGCCCGTCGTCAGCCCAAGGTCCCTGCCCAGGGTACCCGGCCAATCGCGCGCTGCCCAGCATCTGGACGCGTGTTTGGTCCAAGCTCCGCTGGCTGTCGGTCGCGGAGTGGGAGAAGAAGTTTGACGAGGCCTTCAACCTGGGGTCGGCTCGGAAGACGTGCGGGAAGGCTGGCCTCGAGCATAGCATGTTGACGTCCTTCATGCGGAGGCCAGGTCAGGCATCCAGCACCCAGGCGGTCGACCTCTCCAGACTGTTCGAGTTCATCAGCCACCAGGAGATCTTGGGAGGGGGAGAAAAAGAACAGACACAATGAATCGTCGATTCCCAGGAAGATATGGGAAATTTGGGAAGTGGGGGGAAGACGAAAACGCAGAAAATATGTGAGAATATTGGGAATCCTGGGAGTTGTGTGTATTTATTTGTGTGTCCTTGGGCCTCTTTAACATCAAGAGCCAGGCTATCGAGATGGGCTTCTCGCCGGTCCTGCAGCACGCCCTGTGCTCGGGCGCCGCCTGCCGAGGTGGGCGGTCCAGCGATCGACGCCAACGCTTTCAGTCGGGCATGTCCCTCTACAGGAGGAATATTCAAAGATAGTCCACAACTAATAGAGGGGACGATTTCTTTTTATTTTCGAACCCAAGTCGGGCATGTCACTCTACAGGAGGAATATTCGAAAATAGTCCATATATGGGGACGATGTTTGTTAGTTTCGAACCCAAGTTGCACATGTTTTGATGATTTCCCATTTTTAATCCAAAATCCGCCTGTAGGGGGACATGCCCGACCTAAGCCAACGGGACGACGGCAGCAGGATGCTCATGCGCAGTCGGAGCGGCGAAGCTCCTCACCCACGCCCTGCTGAAGCGCGCAGCCACTGGCGCCTTCCCTCGATCACCAACACACCATGTGAATACTGGTCTCCTCTCTTCCCTGGCCCTATCCGGAAGATCCTTGGCCCCCCCTCCGCGTCCTGAGGATTGGGCCGAGTTGTTGTTCCCGTGTGGTTTTTTCCCAACCATCCTGTGGTGTTGGGTCCTCGTTTTGAAGAGACGGTGCCCCGCGTCCTTCTCCTCCTCCTCTCCTCCTCCTCCCCCTCCTCCTCCCTCCTCCTCCCTCTCCTCCCGCCTCCCTGCGTTTCACCCACCCATTACAGCGCTTCGTGGCTCCATAGGGAGCTCCACCGAAGGCCCCAGCGGCAGGGTCCGCATGCAGTTCCACCTCCATTTCGGCGAACCCCTCACACGTTTCGTGGTCCCATAAGGTGCTCCACCGAAGGCCCCAGCGGCAGGGTCCGCATGCAGTTCCACCTCCATTTCGGCGCACCCCTCACACGTTTCGTGGTCCCATAAGGTGCTCCACCGAAGGCCCCAGTGGCAGGGTCCGCATGCAGTTCCACCCATTTCGGCGCACCCCTCACACGTTTCGTGCCCATAGGGTGCTCCACCGAAGGCCCCAGTGGCAGGGTCCGCATGCACCACCTCCATTTCGGCGCACCCCTTTCGTTTCGTGCCCCATAGGGTGAAGGCTGTCCGCATGCGGGCCCCAGTGGCAGGGTCCGCATGCAGTTCCACTTCCATTTCGGCGCACCCCTCACACGTTTCGTGGCCCCATAGGGTGCTCCACCGAAGGCCCCAGTGGCAGGGTCCGCATGCAGTTCCACCTCCATTTCGGCGCACCCCTCACACGTTTCGTGGCCCCATAGGGTGCTCCGCCAAAGGCCCCAGCGGCAGGGTCCGCATGCAGTTCCACCTCCATTTCGGCGCACCCCTCACACGTTTCGTGGTCTCATAGGGTGCTCCACCGAAGGCCCCAGTGGCAGGGTATGCATGCAGTTCCACCTCCATTTCGGCGCACCCCTCACACGTTTTGTGGCCCCATAGGGTGCTCCGCCTAAGGCCCCAGTGGCAGGGTCCGCATGCAGTTCCACCTCCATTTCGGAGCACCCCATCACACGTTTCGTGGCCCCATAGGGAGCTCCACCGAAGGCCCCAGCGGCAGGGTCCGCATGCAGTTTCACCTCCATTTCGGCGCACCCCTCACACGTTTCGTGGTCCCATAGGGTGCTCCACCGAAGGCCCCAGGGGCAGGGTCCGCATGCAGTTCCACTTCCATTTCGGCGCACCCCTCACACGTTTCGTGGCCCCATTGGGTGTTCCGCCGCGCACCTCTCACACGTTTCGTGGCCCCATAGGGTGCTCCGCGGAAGGCCCCAGTGGCATGGTCCGCAGGGAGTTCCATCCCCATTTCTTCGCACCCCTCACCACACGTTTCGTGGTCCTATAGGGTGCTCCGCCGAAGGCCCCAGTGGCAGGGTCCGCATGCAGTTCCACCTCCATTTCGGCGCACCTCTCGCACGTTCCGCGGCCCCATAGGGTGCTCCACCCAAGGCCCCGTGGCAGGTCCGCATGCAGTCCCCCCTCCATGTCGGCGCACCCCTCACACGTTTCGTGGCCCCATGGAGTGTTCCACTCAGGGCCCCAGTGGCAGGTTCCGCATGCAGTTCCCTCTCCATTTCGGCACACCGTTTCCACGTTTCGCGGCCACCAAAGGCCCTGGTGGCAGCGCCCGCACGTGGTTCCACCCTGCATTTCCGCGCACCCCTCACACGTTTCGTGGCCTCAAATGGGGCTGCAACGACGGTTCCGGTGGCAGCGTCCGCATGGCGTACCCGTGCCAATTTTGGCACCCCCGTCACACGCGTCGTGGCCCCAGAGGGAGGTTCACCGAGGACGATACCCACACCTGCGTTACACACAGCTGCACATGGTTGGGTCCTTCGCCGGAATAATTGTTGTACCATCTGATTGTTTTTGGTGCTACAAACATTGTGTTCTCGTTGCAGCGTGGGCCTCATTTTCGGATCGGCGCTGTGCTCCCGTCGTTCAGGATGGCGTTCTCGCCCCGGCGCGGGCCATGTTTTAGATCCGAGTTATTTTTCATAGTTGTCGCCCCCCTCTTTTCCTCTCCTCCGCCTTCCCCTGGTCCTCCTGCTCCTACCCCTCCTTCCACTGCAGTTCCTGCTGCTGCTATTCGTCTTCGTCGTCCTTTCTCATCCTCCTCCTCATCCTGCTCATCCTCCTGCTCACCCGCCACCGCCTCCTCCTCCTTCCTCCTCCTCCTCCTCATCCTCTTCCTCCTCCTCCTCTTTGCGCAGCTCCCCTCTTCCGACTGCGCACAACACAAGAGGGTCTTCCTTGGAGTTCCAGGTCGGCTACGACACGCGTCCGCGAATAAAGCAAACATCGGCGCAACGGGAAGGGACGGGAAGGAGGGACAGGATGTCAGGTATGGCATGAGCGCGCCTAGCGTGCCCCTCCCCCCTCTCATCCCTCCTCCACTTTCTCCCTCCGCCTCTTCCCCCGGTGAGAACCATCAGATGCTTCGTCAGTGACGACCCATAGGCCTCAAAACCCCTCGCAGCTGCGATCATAGGGGCTGATTGGGGCCAACCCTCTCCCACCATTCCACCAACAAAAAAACAACACACCGTGCCGTCAATAGGCACCGGAGGGGGCCGAGGACCTCCCTGCGGCCCCTCGGTCATCGAAGTCGGCCGCAGGGAGGGGTCCAAGACGTACCCCCACTTTCTCAAGCCAGCACACCAAAGTGAGGTCTTGCATCCTCCCCCTTCGGCCCATCCTTGGCCGCTTTCGCTGGCCGCGCCCCGCTCGCAAAGTGTCGGCATGGCCTTCCAAGGCCCTTGCATCCTTACTGCGCGTCCTCATTATACGGGTTGATTGTACACCAAAGTGCGAGCCATCATAGGCCTCACCATCCACCAGTCAGCTAATTCATCATGTTACTCACCCCGCGGCGACGACGACGACGACGATGACGACGACAATGACGACGACGACGACGACGACGACGACGACGACGACGACAACGACAACGACGACGACCCCGCGGCGCCCGCACCCCGCCCTCTACCCCTCGCCAGTTGGTTGCCAGATGGCGTCCTGGCCCAAGAGGTACCCCCAGCTTTTTTTCCACCACCGTTTGGAGTCCCTGGGGACGCTGAAATATGGAACAGTTTGGATTCGGAAAGAGCTCGATGTTCCTCACGGTCAACCCGTATAGCAAGGACGCACGGTAAGGACGCAAGGGCCTTGGGAGGCCATGTCCACCCTTTTGCAAGCGGGGCGCGGCCAGCGAAAGCGGCCGAGTATGGGTATTTGAAAGTTGTTCATCCTATGCGGGTCTATTGTAAAATGTTTCCATGGCTGCTTCTCTAGCGCTCCTCGTGCACCCAGGCGCTCTTGGTGCCAAAAGAAGAGGCTTCATTCCTTGTTTATCGCTCCTTAGTTCAGCAGCCCGACCGTACGCCTCGTGAGGGGTGCTCTCGGGGATGTCTGGGTCTCCCAGGACATCCTGGTGACACCTTGGGCCAGGGACACCTTTTTGGCAACACCGCACCTTGCCCCGCAGATCGCCGCCTTCTGCGACGACCGGTGCTGGTTCCTCGGGAAGGTGGGCCCCGCGACGGCCTCTCTGGCGGCCCAGCGCCGTCGCGCGCCCGACGCCAGACGCAAGTCGGCGCTCCGCCATCGGGCGTTACGTAATGGGGTGGCGGAAAAGCGGGGGAGGTGAAGAAGGGTGCTCCTTTTCGTGCACCTCCAGAGCCCAAAAGGGGCCCCCTGAGGCCCAAAAGTTGCACGACACGTTTCTTGCCCTCCCGTTTATCGACCTTCCATTAAGCAACGCCCGACTCATTGCCACCGGCACGAGTTGAGGGGTCGGCGAAGCCTCAGGGTGGCAAAACAAGGCCTCAGGACGGCCCAAAGATGGCGCCAGGATGCTCCAAGGTGGCGTAAGAGTGCCAGGGGCAAGAAGCCGCACGATGAGCCCTCAGAATCGTTGTTCAACAGTTTGCGCCAGCGTCGTGCACCCCTGCACGTCCAGAGGGAGAGCTGGGCTGCGGAGTGACTACTATGTGGATATATCCGGCTGGCGCGCAGAAGGGCGCGGGGCGAGGGGGGCGGCCGTTTGACAAGAAGCCACGGCCTTGAGAAGCTCCCTTGCCTCATGATAAGCGCTCGTGGACATGTGCAAAAAGGGGGGCGGTCCTTTCTGAGAAGCCCCCTACTCCTGGACAAATCGACTCTTCCTCCTCCGCCTCGTCCTCATCCTCATCCCCCTCATTCCTTCCTCACTGTCGTCCGTCTCCACCCTCCCTTCGTTCGTGCCGGGGGGCGCGGCAACTCCTGTGCATGGGGCGCGCCGCAGGCATTCTTCCCCCCTTTCACCTCTCCGCCCTCTCCCCGCTGCTTCGTTCCTTAGGTCTTGGTGGGCAGTGTGAGGCAGGTTCGTGCCGCGTCGACAGGGGGGGCGACGCTGGCGGTGGTCTTCACAGGTGAAGGTCACCAGCGGTTTGACAGAGGCCAACTGTGAACGATTTCTGTTGTCGGATCACCGAGACCGATCGAGATAAAGCGATCTACGCGGTGTCAGAACCCAGCACCCGCGTCGTCACGACACGAACCAGACATAATTCCACGGTCCCTGTCGGAAGCGCCCTTACGGCTGCGTGCCGCGCGAGCGGGGGGGCCTCTTCTTGGAGCACTGCGGGCCCCGCCCTGGAGCCGAGGTCTCCTTGTAAATGAGGGTGGTCAAAGCGGTCTCGCCGTTCATAGCATCTCGCCCTCGTGTGCCAGTGCGTGTGCCCTGTCCTCTCGCCCTCCTCTCCCCCCCGCGGCCGCCCCTTCCTTCTCCCCCCATCCTGCATGCCGGCCAATTCACTTTGTAGTGCCCCTGCATCGCTGCCACGCTGGAGCGGATTGCCCCGCCTCGCCGCCGATGGAAAAGTGCCCCGTCCTCCCCGACATCCTTATCTGCAGCCTTGCGGGTCACACCGGATGCGGGGCCCCCCCCCCCGCACGCGCAGGGCAGCGCGCGGCGCTTACCCCCCCCCCCGCACGCGCAGGGCAGCGCGCGGCGCTTACGGGGCGATAGCGCCCCTCTCCCGCCGGCGCCGCCGGGGCGAAAGGGAGGCCAGCGCCGCGAGCGGGATGCCCGCCGTGCGGCAAAGGCCCGCGGCGGCGCCAAAGGCTGCGGTCTCGCGCAGGCCCGCGGGGCTCTTCGGCCTTCCCGGGCCGCGCGCGGCCGCGGCAAGGCCCGCGCCAAGAATCGCGGGCGCTCGCGGACGGCCGCGCCGCGCAGAGAGCCTGCGGAAACGGCCGCCCCTCCGCGGCCCGCGGCCTTCAGCGCAGGCCGGCTCGCGAGCAACGACAGCGAGGACGACCCAATGTTGAGGGCGAATGCGCGCGAGGGCCCCGACAGGCCCGCGTCGACCTGGCGTATGGGATTTACCCGAGCATCGCGCGTTGGGGCCCTCGCAAGGGCCAACCGCCCATCGCCGAACGCGAGTTCGACAGCCTCGTCACCTTCAAGCTGACGCGGGCCGCTCGCGACGAGCCGGGGGAGTCGGGCGAGCCAGGCGGTAATGATTTCAACGCGGTCTTCGACGTGGAGCTCATGGATGCTGAGATCGAGCGCGGGGGATCCGCGTGGGCACCAGTTTCGACGACCCCGCGCGCCCGCCAGCGATGCACTTCTGCCCACAGGGAGTGGATAACACGACGTGCACGTTCGGCAACCACGAGCACGACGCGTGCGTCATCCATTGTGTTCGATGGCGTTTCTCGGAGCTGCCGTTCAAGCGCTAAGCGAGCGAGGGCGCGGCCCGGGAGGTCGTGGACAAGGCGATCCCGCGGCTGCACGGCGCAACAAGAAGGCACAGCCGAAGCCAAATGCGAAGCGCAAGCCACGGCGCGCCGACGGCTCCGCCCCGCGAAGGCCCAGGCGGCGGCGCCAGCGCCCACCCCGCACCGAAGGTTGGGCGGGAGAGGGCCTCGCAAGATCGCTTTGCCGAGCTCCGCGAACGCGTCGCGGCCGAGGAGGGCTCCGCGGCCAGGCGGGGGACCATCCGACTCCGCTCGAGCAGTCCGGGGCCGGACGAAGAGGGCAAGGACGAACTGAGCCGATCCCCTCGCCACAACGACCAGAGGGGCCACCGCACTGACCGCGAGGGAGGAGGAGCAGGCGATCGCTGCTGGAGCGGATCCTCACCAAGGCGTCAAAGTAAGGAGGAGATGGGCCCAATTCCACACAGAGCTCCCGCCCTAGAGGCGGAGGGGGTAGTCGCGAGACGCGTCGGCCATCGTCGCGGCGCGCCAGAAGTGCAAACGCGGGTACGCGTTCCGCTCGTTCATCGAGCTGGGCCATGGCGCATTTTCCCGACGACCGACTCTCGGCGCGAGGCAAGGCCAGGCCCGCCACGCCCCCGGGGCAACCGCGAGAGCAGGCGAGAGAGGGGCGAGGCTAGAGGGGTGCCAGGTGCCCCAGCAAGGCAGACCCAGGACAGCGCTTCCGCTGGAGGCGTGTCGGAGAGGCTCCGCTGGAGAGGCTTCGACACGCGTTGCAGCCGGCGGCCATCGGCGGCCTGGAGCTCGCGAAGTTCTGCGAGCTGCCACGCCGCACTTGCCATCGAGGATGAGAGGAGCGGACAACACCGCAGCGGCACGGGGCGAGGAGCTGAGAGGCAAGGGCTGCAAGTCCAGGGGCTGCGCGCCGCTCCTAGTCGGGGAGGAGCACGGGCGGAGCGAGGTCCACCGCGCGACGGCCGATCACCAGGCGTTCGAGGCAAAGTGCCAGTGATCAGACAGGAGGCGCGCGCGCCCTATTCCGCCAGGCGCGGGGTCTTGGCTATCCTCGGCCACTGCGGCTCTCAGTGCGACGTGGCTGGAGGGTGCTGCCCGCTGGCAGCGCGCCCGCTCCCCGGGGCGGAACGCCAGGCTGGCTGGAGGTCCGCATCTCCCGGGCACTGGAGCGGCGCGTCGTGAATTTATTGGAGGCATCGCCTACGTTGCTCCCCATGTCCGTCGCGCCAGAGTCCTCGGCATTCAGCAGCGCCAGCTTCACTGGCGACGCCGCCCGCCGGGCCGAGGATCTCGGCCGGGCCCGGGCGCTGCCAAGGCTCCCGCCCAAGGAGGGGCGCGCCCAATGGCGTTGACCTGCGCGACGACTGGGTGGCCAACTAGTTCAGGGACCCGTAGCAGATCTTGGCCCCGCTCGAGGAGGCGGCTGAGCTCCCGCGCCGCAGCCAGGCCACTCGCGAGCAGGCCCCGCTGGTCTCGCGCGCGCGCTCTCCTCGAGCGCGGGCTGGCGACCTCCCCTTCGTTGAGCCGACGTGCCCACAGTCAGCGGCAAGCCGTTGCTCAGCGGGCTCTTCGGGGCGCCTAAGAGCCAGGTTGCGCCAGCGGGCCCGGAGGCAGGGGGGAGGCGCCGCGCTTCATCATGAAACTCACGGCAGCGACCTCGGTCTCATTGGATTACGGTGGCGACATTTTGGCGCGCCCCCCTTATTCGCTCAGATGAGGTCGATCGTGCTGGGGCCCCGCCAGGGGCTGATCTGCTCTTGCGACGGCCTCGAGGGCGCCTGCCATTTGTTCGGGCTACCCGACGCGCGGGCCCCGTTCTTCCTGATCGACGCCCAGCTCGACGGTGCGGACCTGGAGCTGAGCAGATTTTTCTCCGGTTCCATCAATCTTGGCGCGGCTAAGACGCCGATGGGCCACGAAAGAGCGACGGGGCCGGCACTGCACATCCACGGGCGGATGCCCACGGAGGCGCAGCTTGCCCCCTCGCCGCTGCCTCAGGCGAGGGGGTCCACAAGAACAGGCCCGCGTTCGCGCTGCGGGCTGGGCTAGCACTGCGCGAGCTTTGGCAGGTCTACTGCGTCGACACGGTGGTGATATTTTGTTCATGGGGGTCTTGGCTGAGTCCGTTCGGGAAAACGACAGTCGCCGCAGTGCGCCGCCGAGCGAGAAGGATGGGACACAGGCCACCATGCGCCAGAGTCTAGGCGCTCTGGTTGACGGCCAAGACGGGCGCGCGAGGGCCCCGCCTTCCAGGGAGGCGTTTTTCGCCAAGCTGATGACCCATATCATTGCTGGAGAGGTCAGCAAGAAGGAGGTGCACGCGGTGATTGGCCAGCGGTGCCACCTGGGCTGCTTTCGTCGCGAGCGCAGCACCGTCTTTCGGCGACTGCGGCAGGTCCTCTCGCGCAGGGGCACGTAGCGGCGCTATAGGCTCGAGCAGGACGCCCGCAGCCTGGCGCTGGCCACGAGCCTCTCGCCCCTTCCACGAGGCCGACCTGCGCGCGAGGATCAGCGACGCGGCGGCGGCCAGTGATGCGTCGGAACCAGGCGGTAGGGGCTGCTGGTCGCACACTCCGCCCAGAGTTTCGAACCGAGCCGCCGCGTTGTTCGACCTTGCTCAAGGTCGATAGGGGGATGGGGGCCGGGGCAAGGTCGGCCTGGTCGAGTTAATGGGAGGCATCGGCGGTGGCCGCATGGCCCTCGAGCGCCTTGGCACCGAGGCCACCCTACACGCGTCGGCTGAGGTCTTCGAGCAAGCCGCGCGGGCCATCAAGCAGCGGCGACCCGATTGTGTCGAGTTGGGCCACGTCCGCCCCATCACGGCCACGGTGGCGCGCGGCCTCTCGGCGCAGGCGCTGCACTCGAAGGTCCCCCCCGTTCTCGGAGGGTCACTCTGCCAAGGGGTCGCGCGGGCAAGCGCGGTCGCGCGCGGCCGGGGCGAGCGGCGCACTCAGCTCGCGCGCCACACCCTTCGAGTGCGCCAGATAGCCCGCCGAGCAGCCCCGAGCGTGGAGGCGCTGCCCCTCGGCGAGGACGTCAGTTTAATGAGCGCGAAAAACGTGAGCGTTTCAGCGAGGTCTTCCAGTCGATCCCGATCGAGTTGCTCGTCAGCGAGGCGAGCCCAGCCAAGCGGCCGAGGTTGCGCTGGATCAGCTGATCGCTCGGCACCCAGACCTCAGAGTTTCGCTGGGAGGCCCAGGCGGGGGTGATCCAGACGACGCTCCGAGGGGCGCATCCCTGGTTGGCTGAGCGGCTCAAGCGAGGAGCGCGCCGACCGCGGGGAGAGCACGGCGCTCGGGCGACTGTCGCGCGACGCGTCCCCCGCGAGCAGCCGCCCGCTGCCCCAGCCAGCCCCCTCCTTCACCGCCAGAGGCGAGGGTTCGCCGGCAAGAGCACCAGCACTCGCCGGCAAGAGCACCAGTACAGGCACGCGCCCTACAGTGAAAACCCGTGCCAGGAAACACCCTGCTTGCCTCCAGGGTGCCCCTGGTTTCTTCGGCTTCGGCTGCGATGGAAAGCGTGACGTTCTCACGCCAAAAATCAATGGACGTCCTGGGGTCTCCGGGTTGGGTTCCCTGTGACATGCTTCTCGTGGTCGAGCTCCTGCTGCACCAGTGCGAGGTCGGCAGCGCGGCGCAGGCCGAGGGCGGCGAGCCCCGACCCCGGCCCAGCGCAGAGGGGGCAGCGCCCTGGGGCCCCCCGCCGAGCACGGCGACCCGGCCGCGCAGGAGTCCGCGCACTCGTCCGGACGCGGGGGGCCGAAGATCTCCGGCGCGGGCTGCACGGCAGCACCTCCTCCGCGCCGAGCGCGGGGATGCGCCTCGGCCGAGGCCCCGTCGCCGCAGGCGTGCGAGAGGCCGCCCCATTCAGCGTCTGAACGCCGGGGGGTCTCGTCCGCCCCGCCTCCTTCAAGGGTGGCGACGTGCGCGCGGCCTCAGCAGCGCTGCAGAACCCACCAGGGCGGCCTCGTCACGGCATCGAGGCGCAAGCGTGGAAGTGGACAACGTGCCTATCTTCCCCCCATGGCGGAGGGTGACACGTCAGCATCTGTGGGATGCAGGCCACGCTGGCAGCCTTTCGGCGGCACCTGCACGCCGCCTCCGCCCTGGGAGGCCGCCTAATACATTTGAGATTCCCAGGTGAGCACCGCCGTCGACTGCAAGGGCAGGTCGACGTCATCGCTGCTGCAACGGTTGCTCATACGCTGGAGCGCGCTCCTGATGTCCTTGTCTCGGCGGCGAGCGCGGGGGGAAATGAGAAGGGCCGGGACTTCTCAGAAGGCTCGGAAGTCCCCCGGTCTTCCGAGAGGTTTTCTCAGCATTCCCCGAAGACGCAGAAGATGTCTCAGAAGGCGCGAGGGCTTTGAGAAGTCCCGCCGCCTTCTGAGAAGGCCTTTTCAGTCTCGTTTCCCCCCTTTCGCTCGCCACCAATCATCTGGACACCCTTTCGGCATTTTCGTGCGGTCGGAGCCAAATCCGGCGGATGCCTCCAGCAGATGGCGGTAGCCGTGCTGGAGCCAGGCAGGAGGCAGCAGAGGCAACGCCACCGAGCCGCCGCGGGCACACTGCACGTCCACTGCGGCTACAGCCCCGCGCACGGTCCAGCGGCATTCGGAGGCGGCGCGAAGTATGCGTTGGTCCCGCGGCTCGGGGCCCGCGGCGCGCAGCTGCCCGAGTCCGCCGCCGCCGCCGACGAGATCGTCGGAGAGGTCTGGAGTGGGAGGAGGAGGAGGAGGAGGAGGAGGAGGAGGAGGCTGAAGTAAGCTGAAATGGAAAATGGAGCAAGCTCCATCGCATCCTGCGAAGGGAGGGCGGACGCCACCTGGCACCAGAGGGCACCAAGGCCGAGCCGAAGCTCCCTCTGAGTTCCCGCCTCCCCCCACGCGCAGGTGAGGCCGAGCCCAGAAGAGGCCCCAGGGAGAGTCCGCCCTCCCCGACGCCTCCCCGAGCCTCAAGGCGCCAAGGCCTTCCCGAGCATCCCGCTCTTGCCGAGAAACGTCGGAAGCACGCGCACCCCGATGAACAATCCGGCCGTACCCTTGGAACCCCACAACATGCAGACGAAGTAGTAGACGAGGATCTCCAGCAGCATCCCACTGCCACCAATAGGCGGCCGAGCCACACGGCGTACTCCAATTCTGCCGACTCGACACTCCCCACGAAGAAGACCTCCGACGAAACCATCCCGAAGCATTTCTATATCACCAGGAGCACGCCGAACCACACATCAGTGACTGGTGCCACTCGAAGCCGCTCGAAGGAGGAAGTATGATTCGCAGCCACCACCTTCATCCAGATAACGCAGGGAGAGGAGGAACGCAGGGAGAGGCCGAGTCCCTGGTCGGCGACGACGCCCCTGGGCTTCAGCACTCCGTGCCAGCCCTTGAGGCACGGGCTGGGGCACGTTCGGCGGCCGTTGAGGGGCCTGGTCCAAGCCCGAAGCCCCATCGAGGGCCCGACCTGTTGCTACCCGAGCAGGTCCCGGCGATGGCGGGCTGCGCTTTGGCCGCGGGAGATGTCGCCATGGGAGTTGGGGCACCCGTCTGCTTCAACGGATTTTCGCGGCCCGTCGAGGTGATGTTGCAGGCTAGCCATTGCACTTTCGATTGGGGCCGCGACATCGCGCACGTCGACCTCGGGCTGACCAAGAATGGCGAGCGGGCAGGAGTTGCCGAGCAGATCGCGATCGAAGAGCTCGAGGCCGTGATCCTCCTTGCCCGGGTGTTCCTTGCACTGGCGGAAAGAAGTTATTACCCCGAGGGCCCGCCGGCTTCGGGGCCTCCTTCAAGCCCTTTGCAGGCAAGACTGGGGCCAACCCCGATCGGCATAAGCCCGACACCTGCGGCGGGGAGGCGCCCCGCACCACTTCCAGGTCTCGGAGGGGGGGGGGCTAGGCAAGGCCTGCGCCCGTGGACGCTGGAGGCACCCGCCGACAGCGCGCGCTGACGCCCAGGACGGCGCGGCGATGCGAGAGCGGCGCCGCCCTACCAAGCAGGGGGGGCGAACTTGGCTTGAGTCCAGGCGCTGCCTGCACCGCCTCCAGTGAGCCCGTTGCCGGCCCGTGGCCTTCGCACGCCGTCAGCCATGGAAAGCATGGAGGGGCGCCCATGGCTTGGTCTCGCGGCCGATTCGCGAACCAGGCCTTCCCTCCCCCTCGCGCCCGAGGAGGCTTGCCTTGCGAGGTGCAGGCAGGGGGAGGGAGGCGGCTGCGGCCTGCAGGAGCTCGCCTTCGACCACGGCGAGCTGCAGGCTGCTGGAGCTCGCCACCGAGCGCGGCGAGCCAGGGGCCTCCATCGGACCAAACGGCCGCTCGCACCACAGGGCGCCCGCCGCTGCGGCGTGCAAAGGGAGCGCGCACCGCGCAGCGAGGAGGGGGATGGAGGCACGAGCGGCGTGGAGCATTTGCGTTGTTGGTTACTGCGCTCAGCAGAGGTTGCATCGAGGGGACGCCAGAACTCCACGAGTCCGACCTAAGCCAATATGCTGCTGCTGCTGCTGCTGCTGCTGCTGCTGCTGCTGATCTGACTCATCATCAGTATCATCATCAGCATCATCATGGTCATTCCGTCCCCCGCCGTCGCAGGCATCATCGTCATCATCATCAGCAGCATCATCATCAGCAGCATCATCATTATACATCGTCATAATCATCATCAGCAGCAGCATCATCATCCATCGTCGTCATCAGCAGCATCATCATCACCCTTAGCATCATCAGCATCACTGTAATCGTTGTTCACAGCATCCCCATCATCTTGATCAGCAGCAGCAGCATCGTCGTCCTCTGCATCATCATCATCATCATCATCATCATCATCATCATCATCATCATCATCATCATCATCACCATCACCATCACCATCACCATCACCATCACCATCACCATCACCACCATCACCATCACCATCACCATCACCATCATAATCATCAGATACCCCCTTCTCTTACCGCTGTTGCGCTACAATGCTGTGGTGTCGCGCCGACCCAAAGCTCCACTGCTCTTTCTCTCCCAGCGTTTATTCAGCAGCTTCCAGCAAGCTGGCCCGGAAGCTTAGCCCCACGCACATAATTGGGGTTGCACGCGCAACGCTCGCACAGCGTTTGTTCAAGAGTATGTCCGAAGGTCGGCCCACATTCATCAGGCGAACCTTCTTTTACTCACAATCGTGGTGGCGCCCCTCATCCATATCCTTCTCGTCCGCCCCCCATGTCCCCTGCTCCCCCCTCGGTCCTGTCCCCCCCCTCCCTCCCTCATCCTTTGTCAATGTCAGTCTCCCATCCCTCATGCCAGTCCCTCCTCCGGCTCCTCAGGCGAGCCTTCTTTGAATCAGCCTTGGCTGGAGAAGCTATCCTCCGTCTCCTTCTCGTCCTCCCCATACCTGGACCCCCGACGTCGTCATTTTTCACAACATTGACTTCGGGAGCTCTCGACCAATTCCGCAGGACCGATTATGCAGACGAGGTTGTTTCTGATGACGGTCCCTGGGGCCCGTGAGGGTTCTGGGAGGCCGAAAAGGGCAAATTAAAGCCCGTCGCGATTTTTCACGACGCGAGGATGTCAGGGTCTCAGGGGTTCTTGAAAACAGCAGGGCCTTTTTTTCCGTGTCCGAATAAGTTGATCGTGAGAAATAATACGGCAAAACAAAAAGAAAATGCTGGCCGAAACAGAAAATTCTCTGGGATTGAAACCAGAGAGGGGACCAGAAAAAATACGGCGACGGAACCGACAAAAAAAACAGCGTTTGCACAAGGACACGAGCGGCAAAACGACAAAACGGCGGAAAAACGGCCTCGCCGTTTCCAAGAACCTTCAAGCCCCCCCCCCCAAGCCCGCGCATCCCCCCTCCCGAGTTCAGGCGTCGAGCGGCGGGAGCGCTTGCATACCCCCGAGCAGGTCAATGCATAGCTGCGCTGCCGCGCACGTAGCCGCCACCGCGCCGCGGGGAATCGGGCGCGGTAGGTTCGCGCCGTGTCGACCGGCGGCGACCCCGCCGCCAGCGTTCAACGTTGAACGCCGCCGGCGACCAAGAATCGGTCGATGTTGGAAGATCTGACGTTTCGGAAGCGGCCGACCTTTCAAGGTTGAGCGATCCCCGCGGCGTCAGGAACCAACGCCGGGGTCGACACGACACGAATTGCCGTGCTGGGAGTCGTTCCTCCCCTGTCCTGTGTGTCCGCGCGCGCGCGGGGAACAGGGGCAGAGGAGGAGGAGGAGGAGGAGGAGGAGGAGAAAGGAGGAGGAGGAGGAGGAGGAGGAGGAAGAGGAGGGGGAGGAAGAACTCCGATGCCCACAGCCCGACCCCGACGAGGAGGGAAAAGTACCGACACCGCCCCCCCTTTCCTTGTTTCCGCCGCTGTGGACCTCATGGGAGGCCTCCGTCGCCACGGCGGGATTCGCCTCGACGTTCCGATCAGAACGATCCCAGGGAGAGGCCGGGGGAGAAGCGTTACCGGCACTTCCACAAAGCAGGAGGAGGGGAAAGAGGAGGAAAAGTAGCAGGAGGGGGGGAGGAGGAGGAGGAGGAGGAGGAGGAGGAGGAGGAGGAGGAGGAGGAGGAGGAGGAGGAGGAGGAGAGGAGGAGGAGGAGGAGGAGGAGGAGGAGGAGGAGGAGGAGGAGGAGGAGGAGGAGGAGGAGGAGGAGGAGGAGGAGGAGGAGGAGGAGGAGGAGGAGGAGGAGGAGGAGCCACGCGCGTCCGAGAACCCGCCCCGTGCGCCGCACAGCGCGGCCGGGGCGGGTGGCCAGCGCGGCTCTGCAGGCGCCCGCGACTGCCCGCGGGGCAGGTTCTCGCACCCCTGCTCGCGGCCACGCCGACCTCCACATCGGCGTGTGTCCCACGGCCTCCGCGCGATCCCGAAGCCCCACCTGGCACAGGCGCCTGGCGCCGCGCCCGTGCCCACGTGCGCGGCCTGCTGCGCATCGCCAGCGCACTGGACCTCCGCGGTGCTCACCACAGCGCCCGACGACCACCACGACCTCAGGCAGGCACCATGGCGCCCAAAGCAGCACCCGAATGCCAACCCAAGTGGCAACCACGACCACCACGGCCACAGCCGTCACCGAAGCCAGCAGCACGACCCAAACCAGCAGTCGGCGCAGGACTGGCCAGGTGGAAGGAGGACAACCCCAGATTGAAAATGGAAGGAACGACAAGAGCACTCAGAAGGACAAGAGCCAGATCACCAAGCACGAGAAGGAGTAGGACCGCCAGGACGACAAGGATAAGACGACCACACAGCACAACGCCATCATTGTCACCAACATCCCAGACGATTCACCCATAAGGACGGGGGGCGCGAACAACCACCACCAATGGGAGGAATCGGCAAGATCTTCATCGGCTTGCCCCACATGGAGGAACTACAAGCTCCATATGCTCAAATCCTACGCGCTCGTCGCATTCAGGAACAACCACGCCGAATTACCCATAAAGGACTCGCTCGACATGATCGCGCCTACCAAAGGCAGGATCCAGAACAGCGTCCCCATCAGAGACCACCGCAAGGACCTTGACGAGTAAAGGACGATTCTCCAGGACGCAGGGAACAACGCGCAGGAGCACCGCACCCAGCTGAACGAGTACATCGCCGAGGTCAACCGCAAGCCCGCCGGGCACACAGAGAAGGAACGACACCATTGGGGGAGACGAGGAGTCGGGAGCGGACGACGAGCATGAGGACCACAAACCGCCAAGCAAGACAAAGCACAGGAGTGCCACACCACACCCCGACGACACGGTGGACCGGTTTGGGCACCATCGCCGGGGTTTGCAAGCAAGACCGGCACCGACCGCTACGAGATTTTGAACAAGAGATTCCAAAGAGAATGCCAAGCGACGGCACACTACAAGGACGAGGCAGAGGCTTCCAAGCACCAGAGAGACAACATCCCGGGCGAGTACGAGAGTGACACCGCCAACGGTGAGAACAGCAACAAGTACCGCAAGGGGATAGACACCCTCGATGACGAACGACTACAGCTACAGCAAGATCCACGCGGCCAAGGAGGAGCACGATAGTAAAATGCTTAACCAACAGACCGAAAACCGCAACAAGAAGTACGAGGAGAACAGCGCCGTGGTCTGCATAGAGTCGAGCAGGAGGGAGGCGGCGCTCAGGGCGGAGCTCGATACAGCAGACAAGCACGTGTCCAACATATACAAGAATGGCAAGTACATGGCCGACGAACTCCAGGAGGCACTGAGACAGAGGAACTAAATCGCAGAACACTGCGCCGCCGTCGACAAGACCAAGAGTCAGAAGAACGAGGACACCATCACCAAACTCCGACGGGAACTGCAGAAAGACGAGTCCAGATACGAAAGGACATGCCACGACAGCAACTATCAGAAGGAAAGACAAGAACATGACCACAACAGCGAACCCAACTGCCCCAAGCAAGATAATTAACATGCAGAAGGACCTCCAGCACAACAAGCAGCAAGAAGCACAACAACAAGCATCCAGAACCAAAGACTTCTGTGGAGCTCCCTACGGGGCCGCGAAGCGCTATACTGGGCGGGGGAAATACATGCGGACACCGCCACTGGGGCCGTCGGTGGAGCTCCCTATGGGGCCACGAGACGCTGTACTGCGTGGGGGAAACGCATGCGGACACCGCCACTGGGGCCGTTGGTGGAGCTCCCTATGGGGCCACGAGACGCTGTATTCGGCGGGGGAAGCGCATGCGGACACCGCCACTGGGGCCTTCGCTGGCGCTCCCTATGGTGCCGCGAAACGTTGTACTCGGTGGGGGAAATGCATGCGGACACCGCCACTGGGGCCTTCGCTGGCGCTCCCTATGGGGCCACGAGACGCTGTACTGGGCGGGGGAAGCGCATGCGAGAACTGCCAGTGGGGACTTCGGTGGAGCTCCCTAGTGGGCCGCAGAACGGGCAAGGAGGGGGAGGAGGGAGGAGAGGGAGAAGGAAGGAGAGGAACCGAGACGCGGGGCGTAGTCGCTATCTCGAGGGCCCAACACCCCAGGATGATTGGGAAAAAACACCCAGAATCCTTGAATTTCGCCCGACAACGACGACAACAGACGACCGCGACGACGACAACGACGACGACGACGACGACGACGACGACGACGACGACGACGACGACGACGACGACGGCGGCGACGACGATGACGACAACGACGGCGACAGCCTGACGAGCACCGGCCGCGTGTCGGCGCGGTGGCGGACTGACGCATCGGACCCCTGGGCGCGGCTACTGGCCAAGCCAGCCTGGCCGCGCTCCTGGCCCGGGCTCCAAAGGGGCGCCCAGGTCGTCGCACAGGGGCGGGGTCCCGCAGGTAGGCTCCTCTTCCCTCTCCCGTCCACCTCCTCACCCTCCTCCTTCTCCTCCTCCTACTCCTCCTCCTCCTCTTCCTCCTCCTCCTTCTCCTGCGCAAGATTCCAGGTGGCCGTGGAGGCGGGCGCCGTAGGTGAGGACAGCAACTCATCATGGACAGTCCTTCCCTCTGATGTGCCGAATACTTGCCATCGGCGTTCGAACGCTATCCATATTCGTTACTCGCTTCCTTTTGGCTGCAAAAATGTTTTGGGGGCAAAAACGTGCCCTGAAATACCGGCGTGTTTTTGGCATTCATACTCGTGCATCTCTCCATGATGGGCCAGATAAGTTCTTGGGCAGTATGCTTCAGCGGGATGGGCACCGAGACTTGTCTTAATATTGATAACGGCTTGTGCCATAGCGTGCCGCGGGAAATTGGCGTCTCCCCTTCTGGATTCTTTTCGGGCTCCTTGGGACAACCAGGCTCGGAGGCTAGCGCCTATGATGAGTTTGGTGGAATCTTGGGCTCTGAGGCGCGGGGGCTGCGCTCCCATCTGAGGCTCTTGAGTGGACTTGTAGCTCAGCCTGGCGTGGCGACGCCCGTGAACCAGCCCCGATGCCCCTTACTTGCCCTGCACTTTTCAGCGAATGAATTCAGGTGTCTGGCTATCGCCAAAGGCCGCGCCCCCGTGCTGGCGCGACGGACTGCGCAACAGCCCTGCTGGCTCGCAGCGGGATCTGACGAGAGAGGTGGTTTGAAGCATCAGGCTTCGACCCCCACCCAGAGCAGATGTCTGAAGATCGACCTGTTTTCCAGGCGCAACTGCTTGAATGGGCAGCGAGAGAGAAACTCCTCCTTCTCCTTCTTATCCTTCTCGTACTCGCCCTTCTCCTCCTCCTCCTCCTCCTCCTCATACCCCTCTTCGTCATCATCCTGCTGCTCCTGCCTCTTGACGTTGCGCAACTATGGGAGGGAGCCTGATGCGTACCTGTGTAAGGAATTAGCCTGGCGAATAACCCAACCATATGCAGTTGTGAGTACCGTCTGGGGTGGAACTCCCTAGTGGGCAACGCCCGCATGCGGGCTGTGTCGCTGGGGCCTTCGGTGGAACTCCCTATGGGGCCACGAAACGCGTGAGTGATGTGCCAGAACGGGGGCGGCGCCCACATGCGGGCGGCGCCACTGGGGCCTTCGATGGAGCTCCCTATGGGGCCACGAAACGTCTGAGGTGTGTGCCCAAACGGGGGTGGCGCCCACATGCAGGCGGCGCCATTGGGACCTTCGGTGGAGCTCCCTGTGGGCCAAGAGACGTGTCAAGGATGTGCCCAAACGGGGGTGGCGCCCGCATGCGAGCGGCGCCATTGGGGCCTTTGGTGGAGCTCCCTATGGGGCCGCGAGACGTGTGAGGGTGTGCCAAAATGGGTGCGGTGGGCGCATGCGAGCGCTGGCATCTGGGCCTTCGGTGGAGCTCCCAATGGGGCCATGAAACGTCTGAGGTGTGTGCCAAAATGAGCGCGGTGTGCGCATGCGAGCGTTGGCATGTGGGCATCCGGTGGAGATCCCTACGGGGCCACGAAACGTCTGAGGTGTGTGCCACATTGGACGTGGTCGGCGCATGCGAGCGCTGGTATCTGGGCCTTCGGTGGAGCTCCCTGTGAGGCCACGAAACGCGTGAGGGGTGTGCCAAAATGAACGCGGTGGGCGCATCCAAGCGCTGGCATCTGGGCCTTCGGTGGAGCTTCCTATGGGGCCACCAAACGCGTGAGATGCGTGCCATAATGAACGCGGTGGGTTGCACGCGAGCGCTGGCATATGGGCCTTCGGTGGAGCTTCCTATGGGGCCACCAAACGCGAGAGGTGTGTGCCAAAATGCATGCGGTGGGCACATGCGGGCTCTGGCATTTGGGCCTTAGGTGGAGCTCCCTGTGGGGCCACGAAACGTGTGAGGGGTGTGCCAAAATGGGCGCGGTGGGCGCACGCGAGCACGGGCATTTGGCTCTTCGGTGGAGCTCCTTGTGGGGGCCATGAAACGTGTGAGGGGTGTGCGAAAATGGATGTGGTGGCCGCATGCGAGCGCTGACATTTGGACCTTCGGTGGGGCTCCCTATGGGACCACGAAACGTGTGAGGGCAGAGGCACGGATGGGAGGAGGGAGGAGGGGGGGAGGATAAGAGGAGAGGAGAGGTAGGACGCGGGGCGCCGTCTCTTCAAAACGAGGACCCAACACCGCAAGATGGTTGAGGATAGAAGGGCCAACTTAGGCCCGCAACAGCAAATTAGGCCTGACTGGCGCAGCCGACACAGGGCAGGCGTAAAAGGTGAAGTAGAAGACCGTGGGCCCGCAAGGGCTCAGAGTATGCGCCAGCCAGGCAGTGGGGGAGGAGGGGACCGAGTCGATACGAATATTGACCTTAGTAGATAGCGAGGCGAGGCACCGAACAAGGGAGAGGCGAAATATGCGTGCAAGTCTGTAGGGGTTCAGCATGGCAAAGCTTAGTTGCATGCTAAGTGGGTCGGAGCAACTGGTGGGTCGGAGGTCCCCACCCATGTCCAAGCAATGTTCCAACACCCGCACCCTCATGCCCACTACCCGTCCCATTCCTTAGTCGGGATGTCAAGGTTAATCGCCTGAAAAATGTCAGAACAGGCGACGTTATAGCAAGTGTTCGGCGCATGCAGACATTAAGGTGGAGCGTGGAAGAGTAGTAAGAAGAAGAACTGGCGACGATACTAGCAGCAATGCGCGTTTTGGACTGAAAGTGATAGGCTGGCACCGTGTGGCTGTGCTGGCCTATGGCGTATCCTATGTCTCGGGCTCTAGGTACGATGGCTTGCATCCTAGTACAAAATGTTGGCGCCGGTAGGCCACATTGATATATCGGAGGTTGGGGGGTGAGATCGAAGTGGAACGTAGAGACCCCCACCAGGAAATCGGTTTGGGTTTCGTGTTCGTGCATGCCGTGCGTGCGGGCGAGGCGAAGCTGCGTGGGCGGGCGAGAGAAAAGTCTCCTGTGGCTGAGGCGCGGCCGGACCAAATGATTCTCCCTCCGGCAAGCGGTGGCCCGCGGTGTCCCGCCGGTGTCCCGCTTGTGGCTGGGTCCTGGCCAGACCAAATGATTCTCCCTCTGGCAAGCGCTGGCCCGCGGTGTCCCGCCGGTGTCCCGCCGGTGTCCCGGTGTTCCGCTGGTGCGAAAACGATAGCGAGACCGATGACGAAATCGATTGTGAGATCGATAGTGAGATCGATAGTGAGACCGATAGTGAGATCGATCGTGAGTTCGATAGTGAGATCGATAATGAGATTAATATTGAGATCGATTGTGAGATCGAGTGATATCGACAAGGAGATCGATAGTGGGATCGATAGCGAGATCCAGAGTGAGATCGACAGTGAAATCGATCGAGTGAGATCGATCGAGTGAGATCGATAGTGGGATCGATGGTCCCAAGAGCGAGCGGCAACGCAACAATCACCACTGTTGCCCATTGCTGGCCCCCCACCCCCCCAACCTCTTTATCACCCGCAGGGTGGTCGTATAGGTGTATATATATATATATGTGTGAAAACAAAAAACGACCTGCGCACCATCCATTACCGACGGGCCAGAATGGCCTCGAATAGCAAGCCGCAGGCGGGATAATGGCATAAAGACTCACTGGCATCTGGGTGCAAAAGCAACAGTATTCCTCTCGCAGCCCCGCCCCATAGTCACCCTCCCCTGCTCCACCATAGAAGCCGAGGTATGGCAAAATGATGCAGAGAAAATAAGCCTGGCGAAGGACCCAACAATATGCAGTTGTGAGTAACGCAGGTGTGAACATCATCTTCGGTGGAGCTCCCTATGGGGCCACGAACCGTGTGAGGGGTGTGCCGAAGTGGGTGGGGGGACGCGTGTGGACGGTGGCACTGGGCCTTCGGTGGAGCTCCCTATGGTGCCACGAAACGTGTGAGGGGTGTGCCGAAATGGGGCGGCGGCGCCATGCGGACCTTGCCATTGGGGCCTTCGGTGGAGCTCCCCATGGGGTCACGAACTGTGTGAGGCGTAAGCCGAAATGGGGCGGCGGCGCCATGCGGACCCTGCCACTGGGGCCTTCGGTGGAGCTCCCTAAGTGGCCACGAACGGTGTGAGGAGTGTGCTGAAATAGGGCGGCGGCGCCATGCGGACCCTGCCACTGGGGCCTTCGGTGGGGCTTCCATTGGGGCCACGAACCGTGTGAGGGGTGTGCCGAAATGGGGCGGCGGCGCCATGCGGACCACGCCACTGGGGCCTTCGGTGGGACTTCCATTGGGGCCACGAACCGTGTGAGGGGTGTGCCGAAATGGTGCGGCGGCGCCATACGGACCCTGCCACTGGGGCCTTCGGTGGAGCTCTCCATGAGGTCACGAACCGTGTGAGGGGTATGCCGAAATGGGGCGGCGGCGCCATGCGGATTTTGCCACTGGGGCCTTCGGTGGAGCTCCCCATGGGACCACGAAACGTGTGAGGGGTGAGCCGAAATGGAGCGGCGGCGCCATGCGGACCCTGCCACTGGGGCCTTCGGTGGAGCTCCCTGTGAGGCCACGAACCGTGTGAGGGGTGTGCCGAAATGAGGCGGCGGCGCCATGCGGACCTTGCCACGGGGGCCTTCGGTGGAGCTCCCCATGGGGCAACGAAACGTGTGAGTGGTGAGCCGAAATGGGACGGCGGCGCCATGCGGACCTTGCCATTGGGGCCTTCGGTGGGGCTCCCTATGAGGCCACGAGCCGTGTGAGGGGTGTACAGGAATGGGGCGGCGGCGCCATGCGGACCCTGCCACTGGGGCGTTCGGTGGAGCTCCCTATGGGGACACGAACCGCGTGAGGGGTGTGCCGAAATGGGGCGGCGGCGCCATGCGGACCCTGCCACTGGGGCCGCCGGTGGAGCTCCCTATGGGGCCACGAGCCGTGTGAGGGGTGTGCCGACCTGGGGCGGCGGCGCCATGCGGACCTTGCCATTGGGGCCTTCGGTGGGGTTCCCTAAGGGGCCACGAACCGTGTGAGGGGTGTACCGAAATAGGGCGGCGGCGCCATGCGGACCACGCCATTGAGGCCTTCGGTGGGGCCCCCTATTTGGCCACGAACCGTGTGAGGGGTGTGCCGACATGGGGCGGCGGCGCCATGCGGACCTTGCCATTGGGGCCTTCGGCCAGGCTCCCTATTTGGCCACGAACCGTGTGAGGGGTGTGCCGAAATGGGGCGGCGGCGCCATGCGGACCTTGCCATTGGGGCCTTCGGTGGAGCTCCCCATGGGGTCACAAACTGTGTGAGGGGTGAGCCGAAATGGGGCGGCGGCGCCATGCGGACCCTGCCACTGGGGCCTTCGGTGGGGTTCCCTATGGGGCCACGAACCGTGTGAGGGGTGTACCGAAATGGGGCGGCGGCCCCATGCGGACCATGTGGGGCTCCCAATGGGGCCACGCGGACCCTGCCATTGGGGCCTTCGGTGGGGCTTCCATTGGGGCCACGAAACGTGTGAGGGGTGAGCCGAAATGGGACGGCGGCGCCATGCGGACCCTGCCACTGGGGCCTTAGGTGGAGCTCCCTATGGGGCCACGAACCGCGTGAGGGGTGTGCCGACATGGGGCGGCGGCGCCATGCGGACCCTGCCATTGGGGCCTTCGGTGGAGCTCCCTGTGAGGCCACGAACCGTGTGAGGGGTGTGCCGAAATGGGGCGGCGGCGCCATGCGGACCTTGCCATTGGGGCCTTCGGTGGCGCTCCCTATGGGGCCACGAACCGTGTGAGGGGAATACCGATATGATGCGGCTGCGCCATGCGGACCTTGCCACTGGGGCCTTCTGTAGGGCTCCCTATTTGGCCACGAACCGTGTGAGGGGTGTGCCGAAATGGGGCGGCGGCGCCATGCGGACCTTGCCATTGGGGCCTTTGGTGGAGCTCCCTATGGGGCCACGAACCGTGTGAGGGGTGTGCCGAAATGGGGCGGCGGCGCCATGCGGACCTTGCCACTGGGGCCTTCGGTGGAGCTCCCTATGGGGCCACGAACCGCGTGAGGGGTGTGCCGACATGGGGCGGCGGCGCTATGCGGACCTTGCCACTGAGGCCTTCGGCCGGGCTCCCTATTTGGCCACGAACCGTGTGAGGGGTGTGCCGAAATGGGGCGGCGGCGCCATGTGGACCTTGCCACTGGGGCCGTCGGTTGAGCTCCCTATGGGGCCACGAACCGTGTGAGAGGTGTGCCGAAATGGGGCGGTTGCGCCATGCGGACCCTGCCACTGGGGCCTTCGGTGGGGCTCCCTATAGGACCACGAAACGTGTGAGGCGTGTGCCGATGTGGACATGCGGAGAACAGAGGCAAGGACGGGAGGAGAGGCACGGATGGGACATGAGGGGGGAGGGGGCAGCGGGAGGAGTGAACGCGGGCCCTGTCTGTTCAAAACGAGGACCCAACACCACAGGATGGTTGGGCAAAAGAGGCGACGATACTTGCAGCAATGCGCATTTTTAAACTGAAATTATTGATGTGGTGGCTGATTCAAGCAATGCTGGCAAGCCAAAGCGGTGGGGTCACGCCCTGTAGACCAGGGAGGCCTGAAATATAGTCGTGTACAGTTCATCTTCCCATGTAAACGTCCAACGTGCACCCACCCCGCTCCCAATGAGCACAGATAGCCGTAACATTAGACAGGTATTGAAAGCGAGCAGTGGTTGACGCAAGATGCCGGCTTGTAGTTTCAGTTGTTGGGTAATTCAGTTATGTGGTCTGCTTGCAAGGCTTTGAGATGCTGATGCGACTCGTGCAGAGAAGCGGTTGGCCTATACTGTAGATGATAGGTTGGCCAGGACGGCATTGATTGGCCAAGTAAAAGCATCAGTTCGAAAATGTCCCTCTGGCCTTGTTAGGCTTCTTTCTCGCTAGCCAGCAGGCAGTAGGCCCGCTCTACGGTTCCTCAGTGGAGAGACTCACCTTCACCGTCTCGTAGCCGCGTGGGAGGTAGGATATAGAAAACAGTACGGGGTCGTAGTGTGCAGTGCCCCACCCTCTACCTAGGGGAGCACCACTGGCAGCCTTGAGGAGCTTGTAGAGTGGCTACGGGTACCGGTGGTAAAAGGTGCTCAGGTACTGATTTTCTCTTAAGACCCTTTATGAGCAAGCCACCTGATCCCCCCACTTCCGTCAGACAGTAAAAAAAGCAGGCAAAGATGGTAGACTATGGAATCTCGGCTCAAACTCAAAGATTAAGCGAGAGTGTAGGCTGCTGACAGATGGCAACAAAAAGAATACGGTTGTGATTAAGCAACGGGAGCGGAGGAAAGCAAGTGGACCCCAACAGCTTGAAGGGGAAGAATACACTTGAGGGAACGCTGGGTGCAAGCAAACCGTATAATGAGAGTAGGGGCAAATTTGTAACCCTTGTACTGGAGGTACCTGGAGTGCGGGATGTAGCTGACGTGGAGGTTGTAGGGTCGTGGACTAGTCCCAGTAATTGCCACCTTCTTGTCACACGGCAACCGGTGATCTTAAAGCCATGGAGGAGGAAGGTGTGAGGTCGTAGACAATCCCAAGTATCCAGTATCCACCGTTTTTTTTCGCCGCGTGCAGTGACAAAGCCATAGACGATCCCAAGCATCCACCGTAGTTTGTGCCATGATTAGTGACCTCTCTTCTTGGATGCCGTCGTACTGGTAGAAATGAGGGTTGTGTGGGCGCCAGTGTTCTACCCCCAGTAGTCTCCACCATCTGCCTGATTGGTGGGGAACCTTGGTGTGGGTGCTGGTGGGGCGATGTGGTCTGGCGTAAGGAACTTGGGCTTGGGCATAGTCGGTGCTGTCATTGCTGTCGTCATTTCCTGTCGCTGCTGTGATGTGCGTTGCGTGTGTTGCTTTGTCTTACATCTTCCAGGTGCTGTCGGTACTGCTGCTGGTGATTTCGAATAGTGTCCAGGTGTTGCTGGACTCGTTGGTCGTTGCTGTCCTCTATCTATGTGTCCAGCGTGTTGGGGTATCGGCGTTGAGCCCGTCTGCCCGTCTTGTGAATGGGTAGGTAGTGCTTTCGGACGAAAGAAATTGCAGGGTCGCGAAGGTCTGTGGTGCTAGCTCTGATGTTGATATGTTGGTGGGCCAGGGTTGTCATGCTGCTGCTTAGGGGGGGGGGGGGGGCAGATCACTGGGGTCTTGAGTCTTGGCGGGTGTGAGTGAATCGGGATTCGTATCACTCGGTTGGTGGTGGTATGCTGCGTTGTTGGTGCAATTGTGTTTGTTGGCTGTTGGATTGGCGTGGTCGTAGCGTAGGTTGTGTAGCTCAGTCGTCTTGTGGAGCAGGTTGTGGTGTGTCGCCCGGCTGGTGGCCGCTGGCGGTAGAGCTTGACGTGGATGTTTGGGGGCTGTATGTAGTCTTTGTCGTTTTTTTTGTGCCGCAGGACATGTCACTCTGATTGCAGTTGGGTTGTAGGAGCCGTGTTGCGCCGTGTATAAGGATTGCACAGTCATAGTTCGCGTCGCCGTCGTAGTCGTGGCAAGAGTGTAGTCATTGTGATACCATGACGATGGCTTACTTGACTGTCTTCTACATTGGTGTTGCAGGCGCATTGGGAAAAATTGTGAAGCGTCTGTTGTTTAGGTTGACCGCTAACATGAAGTCTTCGTTTTGCCTGTAGTGCGTTGCCATATCTGTGGTCTGAACTGGAATGCATTCGCGCCCTAAGTGTAGTGAGGTGTAGACGAAGGTCTTGCCAAGGCTGGCGTTGGTAAGTTCGTCTTTCTTGTGTCCTTGAACTTGTGCTCTGAGGGTGGAAGCTGTCTCTAGGTCATGGTCGGTTGGAGTCGGTATGCGCTGTAGTGGCTCACATGTCGGTGTCTTCTCTTTAGTTAAAGTAATGGTAGAAGGTCGTTGTTGCCGTCGCCCTCGTAGTGGGGGATGTACGGTAAAGTCTGTCCAGCATGCTCTCTCGTGCTTTCGTAAGTTGGTCGGTCGTTTCCCTTTGTAGAGCACGTCATCCGTACCCCGATGGCTGGTACTGAAACAAATCGTGGCGAGTTCGGCAATTCATCTGTACGTACTGCAAGCACGTCGTCTTTTGCAGCAGCATATGGAATATGTATGCCACATTGCATGCCTGTGAGCGCAATATGGAAGGCACCTAGGAATGGTGCGAATCGTTTCACTTGAGCAACAATGCTGCGGCACGGTAGGTTAGTAACTGCGTTGCAACGAGGTTCCCGATTGATGCGGATCAGAGTGGGGCGGGATGGCGATGGGCTTGTGTTTGGTGACAAGCGTGCGCGTTCAAGGATGTTGAGCGCACGGCAAGGGAAAGTTGCTATGTTGTTTGTATACATAGTTTGCGTTGTCAATGATGTTGTCTACATGGGCTACGCATGCATCGTTGCATCTCTTGCGTTGTCAATGCACGCCCCATGTACTGCACGCCCCATGTACTTCACCACATCCATCATCATGTAGTAGGTGTGACAAGCCAATATGCACGTACTTAGTCCGCCTGTGTTCAATGGTCATGGAGGTGCTATTTCATAGCGACACGGGCGCTGTATGTTAGCTATGGAGGTGTGTGTTGGTGTTTGTTGGTGCGGACGCCGTTGTAGTGATGGATTGCCCCGAGTGCCATGTAGGGGGGCATGTTGCCCACAGTCAAACACATCCGATGACGTTACTCTATTGTGAGCCGTTGTGCGCCGCGTATGTGGCCTCGAAGTATACAGCCAGTGTACATCGAACAGTGCAAGACAAAAAGAGCTGAACTTCTTGGAATTCCAGGTCATGGCAACAAACATCTCGAATTGTCGATGACTTCGTACATGTTCAAGTATTCGGAACCTAGATATCAATCAATCAATCGTCAAAGGTCTTGTCGCCGCTGCGCGTGGTTGATTTATTTGGCTGACTAGGCCACAGGGGTACCTACACAACGCCGTGGTCGCACCTGCTTTGCAAGTGGTCAGTGGTCATCTCTTGCGGGGAAAAAAGACACGTATCGGGCGTTTCTTCCAGGACTTGTAGGGAGTAGCTTATGTAATGAGTTGTCGATGTAGCATTGGTGTTGGTTTTGTGTGATGCGTTGGAGTCGTAGTGTTGACGCGTTTGTCGTGTTGTCGTGGGATGCGTTCCATCGAACGCCATGTAGTAGCACGCGGGTGCAACGTGCAGCGAGCCCACGTGTTTGGGAATGCAATACAATAATTTGGCATACTTACAGCAACCAAACAACCGATACAAACAACATGCGCAATAACTGTAGCTTTCTTCACAGCCGTGCTCGCTCAATGTACTCTGTCATGTCCGTTTTAATGATGGGATGGAATTGTAAGACAACGCATACGTTGTTACAAATACGAGACATTGATTTGTCGTTGGTTGCGCCATAACAGCTTCTCCATGAGGTATGCCCAAAAGGCTTCCGTGGTAGGTATGAAGCGGGCAGCTTGTCTTCCTGCGACCATTGTGTGGTAGGCTAAGAATTCTGGACACCATGCAATGTACCAGAGTCTGATAAGAAGAGTTCAATGGCTGTGCCCTCCCAGCTTCTCCCCGAGGCATGCCCGATGGGGCTCCCATGCCATATATGAAGTGGGCATCATGCCAGTGTGGCTTGCCGCTATTGTACCGTATCCTTGTGTGTTGGGCCGCTCCCCGAGGTATGCCCGTAGGCTCCCATGCTAGGTATGAGGCAGGCGGCGCATGATTCTGAGCGGTCGTTGTTGGGTTGTTGTGTTGTTGTCGGGCGTGACCGTCTGGATCTTAACTGGAGTGGTAAGCCTTGATTTGCTGTGTTTGTGCCGTAGTGCTGGTGCGACGTAGTGCTGTGCTAAATATATGTCCACGCAGGTGCTCGCGAACTCAATTGTAGCGAGTCGCGTCCGAGACATCGTATAGCAACAGAGGTGATGATGCAAGCCCAGCAACGTATTCACAACTATGGTAAAGCATTAAACATTTGCATCGTGTCATCCTTGGTCACAGCGGGTTTCGGAGTCTTTCGTTACCGTTCCATCATATTTTAAGTTCGAGATCGGTAGGCGATTGCCTATGCTATGTGTTGCTGGCGTTGTCTGAAAGTGCTATATGTGTCGGTAGTGTTAGTGCCGTAGTGTTGTTGTGACGTAGCGTTGTGTTCCGTACGCTTTAGCGTCGGTGTTCACGATCTCATTTTTGTTATGTCATTTCCGACAATGTGTACGTTTGCATTGTATGAATCAGAGAGGTTTTAAAGTAATGCACACGCTGTATGTCATGTCCGTCACTGGTTGTGCCCGACTAGCTTATCCCTGAAGTATGCCCTTGAGGGCTCCCGTGCCAGGTGTGAAGCGGGCAACTAGCCTTCTGTAATTCTTGTACTGGAAGACAGATGAAGTCTGAACATGTTTCGTTGTACCAGAGTAAGAAGAGTAGGTTGTAAATGATTGATTCCTCTTAGCTTCTCCCTGGGGTATGCCTGATGGGGCTCCGATGCCAGGTACGAAGCGGGTATCATGTCCATTGAGTCTTGTCCTTGTACCGTCTTCTATGTGTTGAGCCTCTCCCCGAGGTATGCCCGTAGGCTCCCTTGCCGGGTATGAGGCAGGCGATGTCTAATTTTGGATGATCGTTGTCGGGTTGTTGTGAGTTGCCAGGCGTGGTAGTCTGGGTCATAGTTGGTGGTTTGTACGTTCCGATCGTCTTTGCTGAGTCGTGTTGGTGCGGCTGTTGCTATCATGTTGCTGTGTGAGTTATAACGTGTTGGTCCAGGTATGGTTCGAGAGGAAGGTAGCCCGTGGTGTCGGTAGCTGACACTGACTTACCGAACCGGGTGAGTTCGTTTGCTAGGACAGGTGTAATGAGTCTGCAAAGTTCAGTAGGTAGGTAGTTGTTTGAGGTGGGTGTGTATGTTGTTGGGTCTTGTGAGATTCAAGTGCATGTGCTTCGTTTGTGTCTCGCGTTTATGGCGCTTGCTAGTCGTGGCAGACGTAGTGCCAGTATCATGGTCGGAGCATTGGTAGGCTTGTTGAATGCGCATTGGTCGAAATCTGTAGCGTGTGTGTCATTGACTAGGTGTCTGAGTTAAGGTATCTGCCAGATGTATGGAACTGTTGAGTGCCATGTGGGTTACCTAGCGATTAGGATTGCTAGTGTATTTAGTAACACCTAAGAGCAAAATTGTGTTTTGCATTATCCTGTTAGAGGTGCCCGTACGTATCAACTGCTCTTTGGATTGGTTGGGTACCCCCCACAGTTGGGTGGTGGTGCGGTGTAAGGCGCTGGATGTCCTGGTAGTTCCTGCCCCTCTTCCTCCTCCTCCTCGGTCCCTCCCTCGTCCACCTCGGCCCCTCGTCTCCTCCCTCCGGGAGGCGTCTTTATTCGTAGTGATTGTGCCGAGGGGCCCCGAGGCCGTTGGACCGACTTCGCGACAGGGCGGCCAAGACAGTCGCATCCCCCAAGCTGGCCGTTCCGTGTTCGATGTGCCCACCAGGAGCCAGCTCCGCGGGGTGTTACCGCCCACCTCCTCCCTCCTCGTCCACCTACCCCCTCGTCATCCTCATCTTCTTCCTCGCCGTCATCCTTCACCGCTTCCGCTTCCTCCTCCTCCCCCGCCTTTTCCTCCCCCATCCTCCTCGAGGACCGAGGCTGGGGTTTTTGTTGCAGTTTCTTGGACCCCTGCGAGCATTTTCGAGATTTGGGCGCCATGTTCAGGCCGTTCGGACGACCCGTCCTGGCCCGAGGGTGGATCGGCCTTCCACTCTTCCTGCCTGGGGCCACGGGCTTGGCCGTGGGAGGGCAGTCCGTCCGCCTGTCTTGCAAGGACCAGCCGCTCTGGAGGTATCGCAAGCCGCAAGCATCCTCCTCCGAGAGGGCCAGCGTGCGTGCCAGGGGCGCGCCTGCCTCCCTGGCAGGGATGCTGGCCCTTCCCGGCGACTGCAGGTTCGTTCGTTCGTTCTTTCTTTCCTTCCTTCCTTCCTTCCTTCTCCTCCTCCTCGATTCTCCTCAATCCTCCTCCTCCTCCTCCTCCTCCTCCTCCTCCTCCGCCGCCTCCTCCTCATCCTCCTCTTCCTCGATTCTCCTCAACCCTCCTCTCTTCCACGATCCTCCTCATCCTCATTTCCTTCTTTCCTTCCTTCCTTCCTCCTCCTTCTCCCTTCATCCTCTTCCTCTGCAAGCTGCTTGTGGCAAGGGCCGGCAGGGATGGCGCCGGCGCGCTTGCCAGCGGCCGCCAGTGGTGGAAGAGCCTCTCCCGCAGCCCTGAGCGCGCGGTATGCAGTCGGCACGCTTCAGCACATTTGGCCAAGTCTCTCTTCTTCGCTCTCTCTCTCTCTCATTAGGGAGGGGGTGGACAGTCGAATGTCCCCAACCTGCACACTCCCTTTGCCTCGCATGGGGTCCCACTTGCGTCCTACGGCTGAAGCTTGACCGCGATCAGCTTGATCGAAGCGAATCGAATCGCTCTCTCTTTCTCTCTCTCTCTCTCTCTCCTTCGCACGTGGGCCACTCCGGCTCAACCCTTGCGTCGGGGACCCCGCGGGCTGGGGTGGCGAAGGCCGCGCCGCTGTGCTGTGCTAGATGACCAGGGCTCGCCGGAGGCCTTGCGCCCACGCCGCCGCGCTCGCGCGCTGCTTGGCCACCGCGGCGGGCGGCGGCGAGGGCGGCGAGCGCCCACACTTCGGAGACCGAGCGTACTGGGAGGAGATGTATAGTCTTGCTTGCACGATAGAGTGACCCTTCGCCGGAGTGACCTCTGGTGCGGGCTCATCGGGACCCCTCCGATCGCTGAGCGCGATGCGATAGCGGCTGCTTGCGCGCTTGGAGCGGGCCACTTTGCGCCCACTGCCTCCTCGCACCAAAGGTCACTCGTGCCTGGGGTCTCTCTTGCGTGCAGCCGATGGTCGGAAACGATGATAAGGATGGGTAACCTTTCTAATGGTACCCTTGCATCCTCGCCCCTTCGGTCCATCTTTGACCACTTTCGATGGCGGCCAGCCCCGCTCGAAAAACTTCGACATGGGCGTCCAAGGGGCTTGCATCCTAATCGCGCATTCTTGCTATCAATTTTGTCTGTACGCTGAGAGTGGCAAGGGCTCCACCTACGAGTGATCCTTGGACTCGGAGGTGCTTCTGTCACTGGTCTGACATTTCGTGGGGCTGGGAGATCGAGGCTCACCGGGAGGAGATGTGCGCTGAGAGCGGCAGGGCTCAAGCCACGAGTGGTTCTTGGACTCCGAGGTGCTTCTGTCACTGGTCTGGCCGTCCGTGGGGCAGGGGGATCGAGTGCTGCAGGTCGTCTGTGGCAATGTGCGGCTGGCGCACGTGATAGCCGACGCTGGATTCGAGGAGGTCGTAAGCGTCGACGTGTCTCCGTTTGTGATCGCTGCCAGTCGCCAGCAGTACCCCCCGAGCGTTTATACAGCGCTGCAGTTTGTGGAGGGAGGAGTTTTGACACGGAGGAATTCAGTATGGCAGCGTCGCGGTGGCTCTCGACAACGGCACGTGGGACGCAATCCCAAAGCGGAGGTCGTCCTAGATATTGCCAGAGTTCTGGCGTGTCTTGAAGCTTGGCGGGCTGTACTTGGTACTCACACTTAGCCTGCCCGCCAATGCCTTACATTCTTGATTGGATTGGCTCGATCGCCGAACGCGATGCGATAATATCGTCTTGCGCACTTGGCTTTGGTCCCCCGGCGGCCCCAAAAAGCGGCTCACCAAAGGCCACTCTCACCCAGGGTCATTCTTGCGTGTACAGTCGGACTGAGGTGGATAAGATCGAGGTCGCTTCGGGGATGGTACCCTAGTGTTCTTCGTGTTTGTTGGATGTTCTTGTGCATCCTGGGGAGGATACCTTTGGATGTTCTGTTTATTTTGGCCGAC
>CAUYUJ010006858.1:168523-356023 GCA_963575745.1 Prorocentrum cordatum
TGCCCGACCTAAGTCTGAGGTGGCCCAGCACTGGTTCCTGCCAGCAGAAAGAGCGGGCAGGTTCGAGGTTATGGGTGTGGTTCTTGTTTCTCCCCTCTTTGAGCCTCCAGGGGCCGCTTCCGGGCCCCAGGGCAATCAGAAACGGATACGAAGTGAAAAATTGCACCAGATGGACCCGCGGAGGGGTCCATGGACCGATTTTGACCGGATTTGGCTTCATCCCCCTCTCCGCTTTTTTGGGGTCTCAGTTGAGACCCCTCAGCCACCTCCAACCGCCGTCTCTCCCATGCAGGCCTCCCGAAGGCGTCACGCGGGAAAAGCCACGGTGGGTTGTTTGTTCGCCATCGCGAGCGGGCCCCGCGAGTTGCAACACAGAGTGCCCGCGACGAGACACCATCCAAAAATCATGCGCATCAGCAGGAGAAGGAATGGGGAGAATGAGTAGGAGGAGGAGGAGGAGGTAGAGGAGAAAGAGGAGGAGGAAAGAATGAGAGATAAATCCCGATCCAGCATACATGCTTGTGGTTTTTGTTGGCTTTCTGGCACTCAAGACATGTCCAGGAACCTCCAGAGATCTCTAGGGGCCCCTGTAAATATCCAAAGCTGCCTTCAGGGAGGAGGACGAGAAAAGGAAGAGAGGAACAATCAGAAGCAGAGCATGAAAAAGAAAAAGAGAAGAAGAAGAAACGGAGGGATGAGGCTGCGAAGGTAGGGAAGATGCAAGCGAAGCAGGAAGAGGAGGCAGGTAGTCATACTACATGTGTTGAACTTTGCTGCTGCCACATCCGCCTAACTTCCCGACGCCGCTTACTGCTACAAGCCCTCCCGACGCTAGGGCGGAGGGGGGGCTTAGCCTTTTTCGACCTGCCTGCAGCAAAGCAGAACCGCCTGTGGTGAAAAAACACATCACATCGACATTGGCAGCGGAGCTACCGTCGAGCGGGTTCGACCCACGGCACGGAATGCCGCCGCGTAGGTCGCGGCGGAGGAGCCTCAGCCCCAATGGGGAATCGACATGTCCTCAGCAAGGGACATGGACGCATGGGCAGCAGCAGCTCGAGCCCTCGCACGGCGTGCGGAGGAAGGGGACAGCCCCCAGGCCGGTGGCCCAGAAGAAGACGATGGTTTCCGATCGGCCGACGACGGTACGTGGGCCGACCGCGGCACGCGGCCACTGCGGCGCGTGCCGGAGGAGCCTCCCGCGGTGCGGAAGGCCCCCGTGGACGAGGCATGGCGCTACTATGGCGGATGGGACTCGTGGAGTGACTGGGGAACTCACGGACTCCCTTGGCGTGAGTGGGGAAGTTCCTGGTCCGAGGAGCAGTGGCGCTGGGGCCCCCTCAGGCCGGAGCCGGACGCGGCGCCCGCCTGGCACGGGTGGACGACGGAGGCAAGGGCCGACCCGGGTCGGGATCGGTCATCCACCGAACGGTCGGAGACCTGGAGCCGGGACGGCTGGCGAGCCGCGGGCAGAGCCGCCGGAGACGGAGACAGGCGCGAAGTACGTCTCCGAGTGGGACGGCAAGTCGGTGCCACTCCGTATATACGAGCGCCGGGTGAAGATGTTCCAGCTGAACACTGCGATCCCGCCTCAGCAGCGGGCCGCCGGCTGCTCTCCAGGCTCCAGGGTGATGCTGAGGCGAAGACGGAGAACCTCGACCCCGAGGCCCTCGCCGCGCCCGACGGCGCGCAGGTGCTCCTGCGCTACCTACACAGCAAGTGCGACCAGCAGGAGACGCTGAAGGTTGGCACGCTGGTGGGCGAGTTCGTGGAGAAGCTCGCGCGCAACGTTGGCGAGGAGGCGCTGGACTTCGAGACGCGCTACGAGACGAAGATCCACGAGCTCGCGGAGGCCATGGACGAGCTTCTGAACAAACACCTGAAGGTGCACTACTTCCTCGAGAAGTTGCGAGTGGGCGGCGTCAAGTAGAGCCAGATCATCACAGGCGCCGGCTACGAGCTGGTCTACGAGAAGCTGCGGGACTCCGCCAAGGCGCGCCCGCCCCGCGCGTCGACTCCGCGGAGGACGTCAACCCTGCCGCCAAGCGCAGGCGGCGGAGGCGGAGCCCGCCGAGAGTACCTGAACCAGAACCGTCGAAGGCCAGCACGGGCCGCGGGCCGCGGGCCGCGGCGGGGGTCGCGCCGCACACGCGGCGCGCGGGGGCCAGGAGGACGACCCCGATGACGCCGCGGAGGACGACGGCGAGTGGCCCGAAGACGCGTAGCACGACGAGGAGATGGAGTCCGAGGGCGATCAGGGGGCAGAAGAGGCGGCCGAGCACGAACAGGTTCCAGAGGAGCTACTGGCCTTCCTGGCGGAGAACACTGCGATGGTGACCCAGGCAAGGAAGGCCCGCGCCGAAGCGGAGATGGCGCGCGACTTCTACCGCGGCGGCGCGAGGGGCGGCAGCGGTACCAATGCCGAGCGAGCCAAGAGGCTCAAACAGACTCTTCCGCGCAAGCGCCGCGGCATTGGAACGACGACCCGGAGTGTCCAAGGGCCCCTGGCAAGGACAGGGGAGGAGCGGCGGTTGCGGCGAGCCAGCCCGTCGGCGACGCGGAGCTTGCGCACGATGAGGAGCCTGCGTTCGTGGACCCACTGAGCGCGCTGATCGCCGAGACTGGAAACGAGCCACGGCTGATCGCGGTCGACACGGCGCGCGCCAAATCCGCGGCTGGCCCCCCGGCACCAGCGGCAGTCGTCGCGCGCCAAGAAGACGCGGGCGGGGCCACGAGCTCACCGTCGCGAAGGAACGCAAGCTTCATCGGTTCGGGCTGGGCAGCACGATCTACACCAACACGGCGGCGTCGGTTCCCATGGAACGGGGTGGCAAAGGAGTCGCGGTCCGCTTCAGCCTCGCGGACGAGGACGCGCCCCCGTTGATCTCAGGCGGCGCCCTGAAGAAGCTGGAGGCGCACATCCACATGAAGCAGGGCGAGATCACCCCGGGCGCGGTCGGCAGGAACCGATTGCCGCTCAAGGAGCTGAGCTCGGGGCACACGGCGACGCCCGCTTTCAATTACGGGCCGAAGGGACCTAGCGCGGGAACCGACAAAGCAGCGAGCCAGTGCCTGAGCGGTGCCGAGGTCGCTTTCTACGGGCGCAGCCCGTCACCCGAGGGCGCGCGCTGCGCGCTCTATACAGACGGGGCTCGAGCCGACGACGAACGAGACGAGGCCTCGGAAAACCAGCAAAACGAGACCGCGGGGACGGCGGCGACCGCAGCCTCTCTACATAATAACCCCAGGAAGCATTTAAGAAACCCCCCGGCGATAGCTTAGCACCGCATTTTTATTCGATATTCCGAGGGGCCGAAATAACCGAACGATAGGTTTAGCACCCGGACACACAACAAATTTGCATGCCAGAGAACTGCCAGGAGGAGGAAGAGGAGGAGGAGGAGGAGGAGGAGGAGGAGGAGGAGGAGGAGGGGGCAGGAGGAAGTTCGTGGGTGGAGGAGAGGAGGAGGAGAAGGAGGATGAGGAGGAGGAGGAGGAGGAGGGCTCATGGTGCCAGGTAACGCTTCCAGGGTGCGGAAGGGTTATCGATTTGCCGGAAGGGGGGGGGGGGGGTTCTTAAATGCTTCCTGGGGTTATGCGAGGGCCGTTTTTCTCATCACAATGTGGCCCGTATCGTGTGCAAGGAGAGGGAGGAGAAGAATGAGGAGGAAGACGAGGAGGGCGGTGGACAAAGAGGAGAAGAAAGAGGATCCCGCTTTTGTGCCAACGAGCGTCTGGGTCTGGCTTGACGTCGAATGCAGGCTCCTCGTGACCGTCCTCCTTGTATATTGGTTCATGACGTAGCCATTTGGGTTCAAGGCAAGTCTCTGCGAGCACCGCTCGAAGCCGGTCTGATTCCCTTTTCACGCGCGTCAAGTTTTCGCGCGCGATGGCACGCAGCAGCAGCAGCCCTCTCGTCGCTATCATGCTGTGCGCGGCGATGTTGTGGGGGGGCAGTCACACATTCGTGCCGCAGCCAGCACAGCAGTCCGCGGCCGCTGCCGGGGGTGTGATGGCGGGCTTGAGCTTTTGGCAGTTGCCAGCGCTCGCAGCGCAAGGCCAGGACGCGATCGGCGGGAGCAGCGTCGCAGTCGCCGGCGGAGAGGAGGCCTTGTTCTACGTAGGCATCATCTTCATCACGCTCATCACCTTGGTCCTGGCCGTGGTGTTGCGTGAGCCGCCGCGCGTGTGATTTGGCAAAGGTCTTTGGAAATATGTGACCACATTGCTCGCACCTTCTCCATGACATGCCCTCTAGCTCCCTCCCTCTGAGTACCCTCTCCATCGCCTTCTGGGTGATATGGGCGGGGCGCCCTGTCCTACCACCGTGTTCCGTCAGCGTTTGGGCTGTGCTTGGCCATTGGTTTTTGATTAGTCAATCATACATTTTTATATGCACGAGCTTTTTGCCGATGCTGTGCTCGAACTGCGCAGCTGAACGCACCGAAATCACATTTAGCTTTATGGATCGGGGTGAGCGTTCGTCTTGGTTGTACTGGAATGGGCACATCGACGGAATTATGATGCTCATCATGTGGTGGTTTTAGTGCTCGTGTGCAGCTCAGCATCGCGGCAGCGTGCGAGAAGACCCACCGTCCACCTCTTTTTCTCATGTTCTGCCATTATGTACCCTTGCCCTCTCCATGTACTGATACGCATGCCTCCCTGGCACCCTATCTCACCATCTCTCCGTGCACTATCCCATCCTCCCGATGATCCGCGCGCCTGGCTGCCCCGCAGAGTTCATCCTGCTCATATACTTCGTGTTCGACCCTCTCTACCCCCTCCGCCTCGTTTAGTTTCTCGTCATCGCCCTTTCCCCCTCCCCCCTCTCTTTGTTTTGTCTCTCTCTCTGTTGTGAATCTCTCTCTCTCTCTCTCTCTCATACAGATGCATTTCTATATATATATATACACACACATTCTATATATATATATATATATATGTCACATCCCCGCCAACCGCATCTCCGTCTCTCTTGCTCACTCTCCCATCATCCTCGTCTCGCGTTGACCTCCCCCCTGCGGTTCTGCCCGTCTTTCTCGCAAATCGAAAACGATTGTCAGATTTGGCTCCAAGAGGAGCAAGAGGAGCAGCAGGAGGAGTTTCACCTCCTGCCTCCCTCTTCTCCTCCCCCTCGTCCTCCTTGACCTTCTCCTCATACTTCTCCTGCTGCTCCTCCTCCTGCTCCTCCTCCTCCCTATCCTCATCCTCGTCCTCATCAGCAGCAGCAGCATCCTCATCCTCAGCATCATCGTTATCATCATCCGAATTATCATCAGAATCATCATCAGCATCATCATCAGCATCATCATCATCAGCAGCATCAGCATCAGCAGCAGCAGCATAATAATCATCCCTCTCTCTCCCTCATCCCCTTTCCCTCCCCGTCCGTTTCTCCTCATCAACCTTCGCCGCGCCCCACAGCTATCACAAGGATGACATGTACCTCGTGGTCAGACGCCCCAAGGGGACTCTGCCGAGGAGGAGGAAGAGGACGACGAGAAAGATGGGAATGGGAAGAAGGAGGAGCAGGAGGAGGAGGAGGACGACGACGACAAGAGTGACGACGATGACGGAGATGAGGAGGAGGGTGAAAAGGAGGAGGACGGCCAAGCCCATCTCCGGGAACAGGAGGGGGGAACGAGGTTCCTCACCTTCTTCCTTCTTCCTCCCCCTATAGTTGCAGGCAAGAGCTACCAAGTTGAAAGGTCGGCTTCGCAGACTACGAGCCCTTCATGCTGCTGCGGCAGATACCAGACAGTTATGGAACACTGGTCTCCAACAAGTTGGGTAACTATTGTGGGACGGAGGTCCTGGGACTCACTGAACGAGAGCTGCTGGAGGCTAGGAGTTTGATCCTGAAGGTTGCTGGGCCCTGGTGTGTGACAAGGTCTTGGGCTCCGTCTTTGGTAATATTGCGGGATCCCGCTTGTAAGTCTAGGTTCGGGCTCATACTGGAACTTCCCTCTGGAGCTGTATGGCCTAGCCTCAGCAGAATAGGATGGTCGTGGAGCGCGCCTTTCGGGCAAGATCGGCGTGCACGAGATTGACTGACATCTCCCACAGGACGAAAGCTGTTTGTCATCCTGGTTGGTCCAAGCAGGAACGTAGCATTCTCCTCGCCGACCTCGCACAATCCATTCGGACGAAGGTGCGCCGACGGCGCCGACGGCAGGCAGGCTACGATACAGACGTTACTTGCATCTGTGGAGCGCAAGTCGACGAAATCAAGCATAGACTTATCAAGTGTTGTAGCACCGCCAACCTTAGAGTAGAATAGATTGTGGATGGGTATCTTGAAGTTCTGAGCCATTCGGAAGCTGTTGCAAAATGTCTGTGGGCCAGTAGGGAGCGGCCTGCCTCCCACCCCGCCCGCCGCAGAGCTCCTTCCCTACCTAGCTGCCCGTCAACTCAGACGCATCGATCGTATTCACATAGAGTTTAAAGCTGTTGTGCAGTTTCATGCCTCGCCTGATCCTCCCAACCGAAGATGTTATTCGATTGATTAGGAACAATGGCCAAGCGGGGCGAAGCATCCATTGGCGGTGGGTGCGAGGTTGCCAGAGTCACGGCCCACCATGACCCTTCAGCGCCCGAACCTTTTAGCGAGAGCTGGTGGCATGCCACTGGCAACGACGAAGTCGACCGAGTGGCCAAGATGGCCGCCTTCAGACTCCCCCGGCCCTCAGAAGCGGAGCGAGTTGCTCAAGCCAAGCGAAGCAAGTGCATGAATCGATGCCCAGCTTGTGTGCCGCGCGCCCTTGCCCTGTGGCCCACCGTCGCCCCAAGAGTCTGCGGCCAAGGCTTGGAGGCGCCAAGCGAGAGATTGAGTCCAGCAGCGGGAGCAGCTTCCATCTCGGAATCGTTGCAGGGCCGAGCTGACCCAGGGGTCGGGGCCGTGCTGGGTGCTGGTGCTGGGGCGGCCCCTCCTGCCCGCCCTTTGAAGGCGGCCCCCCCGCGTGTGCGCACAGTACCCGAGTGGTTATGGCAGAATAGTTGGCTTTGCCTGCTTTGCCACCCGATGCAAGAATGATATCTATCGCCTGGCCGCGCTAGGGAAAGTTGCCCGGGCCAGACCGCCGCCCTCGCCAAGTGTTTACGACTGACTCGATGGCAGCAGTCTTGTCATTGCTTGTGGTTCGGTTGTAAGGGATCCGAATGTACATTCAAGGGGGTTCATGAGCAGGGCCCTCGAGAGTTCCGTCCTAAGTTTGCCTGTGGAGCTTGGTCTCTGCTGGTTCCGGGAAGGCGCTCCAAGGCCTCAAAGAAGAGCCCAGTGGTTCTTGGTGCCCTTATCCCCATCAAAAGGGTGGCCTAAGCAGGCTCCCCCAGTCCAGCGCTCGAGTCGCCGTACACGCCTTTCCGAAACCGTGCGATGGTTTTCTTCATCATCATCATCATCATCATCATCAGCAGCAGCAGCAGCATCATCATCATCACCGCCATCATCATCATCATCATCATCAGCAGCAGCATCATCATCAGCAGCATCAGCAACAGCAGCATCACTGTCATCATCATCATCATCATCACCACCACCATCATCATCATCATCATCATCATCATCATCATCATCATCTTCTTCATTATCATCCTCATCCTCATCCTCATCCTCATCCTCCTCCTTCTCATCCGCCTCCTCCTACTCCGCTTCCTCCTCCTCCTCCTCGTCCACGTCGTCATCCTCATCCTCTTCGCGCGCCGAGGCCGGGTATCCAGCAGAGGATGACGAGGTCGGCAAACACCAGGGGCCATGGGCTCACAGCGACCAGGCTCGCCAGAAGGGTGAGGAGGAGGAGGGGAGAAGGAGGAGGAAGAGGAGGAGGATGAGGAAGAGGATAACGGCCACAGGCTCACAGCGACCAGGCTCGCCAGGAGGAGGAGGAGGAGGAAAAAAAATAGGAGTGGAGAAGGAGGAGGAGGAGGAGGGAGGGGTGCAGCCGTATCATGCCAGGCTCCTTCAGGCCCAGAGATCCGCGTCCGCCCCGCCCGCGGCTTCAGCGAGGGTGGGTGTCGGCTCCCTGAGCCCTGCCTACTGGCAAGGATAGCCGAGGCGGCCTCCCGGTAACCTTGGGAGCTTGGCCTGCTGGCAAGGATAGCCGCGGCGCGTTCCGCCTTGGGCGCGGGCTGCGGGACCGCCGCGCGCTCCCCAGAAGGAAGCCCGCAGCTGCTCAGTGCACCTGCGCGGCGCGGAGGCGTGGAACGTGAGGCTATTGGGGCGCACCCCGCACGTGATGCACGTCTGGATCCGGGACCACGAGCGCCGCCCTTGGACATGGCCCAGCCAGGCCGCTCCGACACTCAGCCGCGCCAGGGGCTCACTGCCCCAAGAGAACTTCCTGGCCCGAAGACAGCGAGGAGCCTTCCCCGAGATCTTTGCAGGAACCGAACCTGATCGAGTAAGATCTCCCGGAACTGCGTCGATGGCAACGTCGATACTTGCAGCGTATACAGCGTCGGCCTCTTGAGACGGCTGGGGGTGCGCCTGTCCAGCAGTCCTTTCAGAGTCGCAAGGCCGAAATGGAAAGAAGGGCGCCTCATGCTCGAGCAGACGGGGCTCTGACGGAGCAGCATAAACACCCTAGACAACAGACGCGGAGCCTGTAGCCATTTTGGCTCAAGCCGGTCTTGTTTCTTGCAGGGCTGTGCTTACGATCCGCTCCGAGTGGACCGCTTTACTCCAACTTATTCAACGTTGCATCGCCATCTTGCTCATAAGTTACGTGAGCGTAGGGAACGCACATTCCGTTTTGGTTACCTCGTAAGTTCTGTTGAAGTTGTTAACCTATGAGTTCTTTGTCGTCTTGCTGCAATTGTTTAGTTTAGTGTCCAGTCATTGGTGTTACATGGGAAGCACAATAACATGTGTGAGCTTCCTTTTCATGTTGCTAGAGATGCGACTCGCCACGCCGACCTCCCAGCACAGGACGTTACCATGGCCTTTCGCTGTCATCGTGCAGCTCATCGCGCTAAGCATGAATAGAACAAATAATAGGCTGGCTTGCACAATTAAGTTCAGCCTGTTCAATCATTGTTGGAGCGTCGTCTTCCTGGTCCCCTCCAGCAGTACGACAACGCATGATGATCGCTCGGTTTTCTCTTCGACCTCTCCGCGCTTGGGAGTACCCGACTCGTCATGGACATTGGCCTCTCCTTGTATCTCAGCGGCGCCGCGTGTGCCACGAGACTCTCTACCAGTCGATTGTCTCCACACTCCTAACACACCCGACAAGGACGCGAAGCCACTCCCAGGCAGCACGCCCTCAACGGCTTCCTCGGCGAACCCATCAGCGACTATTGGGGCGTCTTCTGGTTATGTTGACAAATGTGTTGTGGCGCCTTCAGTTGAATATGAGTTTGGTCTATACTCTCAATTGACAGCCGGACGCCGCAAGCAATTTGATCAGTGGTTTGATGGTATGGGGCGTTATTGTCGTGGTACGGAAGGTTGATCGACCCAGTCTGTCATGTCATGGCTTTTTGAAGTTAAACCTTTTGGTGCCCGAGAACTGTTGCATCGTATTTATGTTGATTGTGTCAAAGTCAAAATATGTGACAACATGTGAGAACCACTGGTTTATACGGTTGGCCTTCTACGAAGTTGCTATTTGCTGCACTCTCCCCTTCCTACTGCAGGTGGATATGTCTGAGGCATTACTGGCAGAGAGCACTCCATTCTAAAACGCAGCACTCGCTCTCAAAATTCGCTGCGGTCTGGTGTTCGGTGTTATCACGATATGTTGGTTGGTTTCCAACGCATTCGCTTTATGGCCCCAATCAAGTTTGGCTTGGCTCGGGTGCACACTTGGAACTGTGCCTCTTAATGTGCGACCACATCTATGTATTGTATTCTTCTGGGTGCCATCATTTTGTTGCTTCTCTCGCTCTGCATATTTCTCTCTCTATCTATCTCTTTCTCTATATATATATAGATAGATAGATATGGATTGCAAGAAGTGTTGCCTGGAGGGGGGAAGGGGGAAATGAATCAGAATCAGGAACGCGGTTCGAACTCAGACCCCTTAGCTTCCTCCTCCGAAGGGTTCTGAAGAATATCCTGAATGGCTGATGGAAGCACTCCCTGCTGCCGCGAAGGCGGGACATCCACTCTCCACTTTCCCGGCCCAGCATTGAGCTGCGTTCGTCGGGGGGGAGCGGGGGAGGAGGGGAAGAAGGAAGAGGAGGAGGAGGAGGAGGAGGAGGAGGAGGAGAGGAGAGGAGAGGAGAGGAGAGGAGAGGAGAGGAGAGGAGAGGAGAGGAGAGGAGAGGAGAAGAAGGATCAGCAGCAGCAGCAGCAGCACGAAGCGAGGGGAAGGAGAGGGGGGGGAGACAAACGACGAGGGCGAGGAGGAGAAGGAAGAGGAGGAAGAGGGGGCTGCGTGGGGGCACCCCCTCCGCCTCCGAGGGGGCGCCGCGGCTCGACGTCGCCGTGAGAGCGCGGGCCGCGGCCGCGACCCGCGGTGCGGCAGGATGGACCGAGCGCGGGCCCCGAAGCGACGCCGTGCGTGGGTCGCTGAGGACACGAGGCGGTCCAAAAAGGGCCTCGCCCTCGCGGATCGAAGGAGCAGCCACCTCTTCCTCGGCGGAAGGCGGCGGAAGTAGAACGGCGGAGGGAAAATATTGGCCCCAATGATTTCAAGACGTGACAATGCTTCCTGTTGTAGTGACAAGAGGGATTCCGAACCGCGCTCAAACGACTTTCTCTTGTAGTGGCCTCCAGCCAGTGCCGCCGATCCAGGGCGTTCCCGCCGCTGTCGAACATTCCAGCGACGAACACGACGACGGCGACGACGAAGACGACGATGACGACGTCGACGACGACGACGACGACGAACGACGAATGTCGACGGAATATGAACGACGACCATTGACGAGGACCGACGACAACGATGGCGAGGACGACTGACGACGACGACGACGACGACGACGACGACGACGACGATGGACGATTCACAGCGAGCGATGACCGACGAGCTCAAACGATTTCATACTTCAGACATCGAAGAGTCGCGTCGCCCGAAGTCTACGTGCGGCCAATTGCGCCGTGGAGTACGATGACCGAGGTGCTCACGGCTGGAGTTCCTTCGCTGGCCAGGGATGTTTTTCTATTTCGGGTGCCAAGGCGTGGTCGTGTTCGGGTTGTTTCTTGCTGTGATCGATACAGGTCGAATTAAATTCATTTATCCTTTCTGACGATCAGGCACTTTGAGTTAGCGTGTTGTTCCGCCGGTTCTGGCCCACCACGCTTCGGCACGACACGCCACCCACGTCCCAGTCCCCAGGCTTCAACTTCCCGAGCATTTCACAGCATTCCGCCCAGTGTAGCGGAGCGACACGTCATCCGCTCGCAGGGCACAGCGTGTCACCAGGGTCGCCGCGGCAACACGCTGAGCAAAAGTTTCCGACCCTAAAAGTCGAAGGAATTTCACTTGACCCGAAAGAAACAACGCCAGGGAGGGGAGCCCAGCGCAGATCCAAGAAATCCGCGCGGAGCGCCAAAAGTGTACGTTCATGCTGTTGTTCCTCCCTCTGTCGTCCTTCCTCCGTCGGGGGCGCGTCGAAACCCAAGCTAATTTCAGCGCCTTCCACGTAACGACTCGACCTGCTCCGCCCGAACGTGCTTCTGCGAGTTCAGCGGCCCGCGACCTTCCCGTGGCGATGGGCGCCGCACGGGCGTCGCACTCCGCTGGGCACAGGAGGGGCGCTCCGGCTGGGCGGTGCTCCGGGAGGTCCAGGTCCGAACAGCGGCGCAGAAGTTCCAGCAGCGCACGTCCGAGATCAGAACGCGGGCCGTGAATTAGGTCGGGTTCCCCCTCCTCTTCCTCCTCCTCCTCCTCCTCATCTTCCTCCTCCTCCTCCTCCTCCTCCTCCTCCTCCTCCTCCTCCTGGACGCGGGCCATGGACTAGGTCGGGCATGTCTTCTTACAGGTGGATTTTGCAAGAAAATGCAGAAGGTTTTTTACATAATATTCAAAAATCTTCAAAAATACTAGTGAAATCGCTCCCAGATCATTGTTTATATTATTTTTGAACATTCCTCCTGTAGAAAGGCATGCGAGACTTCAGCCATGGTGGACCGCACGTTCGCAAGGGAACAAACAACGGCATAGATGTAATATATGATTGGTAGGAAGTCCGCGCGGATTTCTTGTATCGGCATTGGTTCCCCTTGGCGGTGCTTCGGCGCCGCCCCTGGCGCGCGGAGCGCGCCAGGGAGGGGGGTCCAGCGCAGATCCAAGAAATCCGTTCAGAGCGCCGAAATTGCATGTTTGTGTGATTGTCTTCGCCCGTTTTGTCCTGTCTTCCCTTTCTTTCATGTTGGCCAACTCACTACAGCGGAGCCCCCGTTTAGGCAGTTCTTTCCGCCAGCGCCGACGACCCTTGCCAAGCTTAGTTGCCTCGATACGCCCGTTTCGAAATGCAACACGTGCTGTGTTCAAGACGACCGTGTCAATACGTTGCGTGTTGGATCCACGTATTGGACCACGTTTTGGCGAGTGTATCGCGTCGGACCTACGTTTTCAGCCTACGTGTTGCGCTCCGTATCAATGCGCTACGTGTTGCGTGTTGCGTATCGGGGCAGCCAAGTTGCCAAGCCGCCGACGCAAAAAGTTGTTGCCATGTTTTGTCTCCCGAATTCGGGTGGAGCTCCGCTGCGAGGCTCGCTGCACGGGCGATAGTTTTCTTTCGCCACGGGCAGAAAAACCGAGACGCCTGTGGCTGCACCGCTGTGGGCCTCTCTGGAGCCCGCTTCGGCCGCGAGGACGGGGCCACCGTACAGTTGTGCATGACGACAGACGTCGACTGCACGTAAGAGTGACCATTCGCCAAAGTTCGAAGATACAAAAACTACATAAACATAAACTTTGGGCGCTCCGCACGGATTTCTTGGATCCGCGCTGGGCCCCTTGGCGGCGCCTCCGGCGCCGTCCCTGGCGCGCTCCGCGCACCAGAGAGGGGGGCCCAGCATCCGCGCGGAGCGCCAAAAAGTTTATATTTATGGCGTTTCTGATTTTCTTAAGAGTGCCCATTCCCCGGAGTAACCTTTGGTGCGGGCCCGCCAGGTTCCCCCGATCGCCGAACGCGGAACGCGATGCGGTAGTGGCATTTTGCGCGCTTGTGTGTTGACCCCCCCGCGGTCCCCCCCCCCCCCAAAAAAAAGCGCACCGAAGGTCACTCCTTACCCAGGTTCACTCCTGTGTGTACAGTCGACCCACCGGTAAGGATAGGAAACCTTCCCAAGGGTACCCTTGCATCCTTGCCTCCTCGGCCCATCCTTGACAACTTTCGTTGGCCGCGCCCCGCTCGAAAGGCTTCGAATTGGGCGTCCAAGGCCCGTGCACCCTTATCGCGCATCCTTCTGATACGGGCCGACTGTAGCAGAAAACGGCCCCGTGAAAGGGGCCGACAGGTCTTTCCACGGGGCAGAGTGGCCACGAAAAAAAAACATGCGCGCACCCAAAAAAAAGGTACGTACGGGAGCGGCGGCACACCGCTCGGACAGACTATTGAGAGAGAGAGAGGGGGGGGAATCGTTCATACACTACCGTCAACCCGCACAGGAAGGATGACCGACTTTCCAAGGTTACCTTTGCATCCTTGCCCCGTCGGCCCATCCCTGGCGGCTTTCGCTGGCCAGCCCCACTCAAAAAACGTCGGCACGGCCTTCCAATGGCCTTCCAAGGCCCTTGCATCCTTGTCGTGCGTCCTTCTTACACGGGCTGACTGTAGACGTTTCGCGTATCCCCCTCGGCCGTTGGACCTTTGTCCCCGGCCAGCCTGTGGTACCCGTCAGGCTCCCTGGATCGGTGTCCTCGGGAACTCTCAATGCTGGACGGCTTTCCGCCGTGACCCTGGATCAGTGGCTTCGAGGGACTTGCCTGGGTATACGCGGTCTCGTCCCGCGTGTGCTCTCCGACTCGTTCTGGACAGCACTGAGACACTGTGATGTGCACACGCCGCGTTTCGACCGTGTTGCGTGCATCAGGCGCCCTTCCACCCGCTGGGTCTGGGCTGAAGCATCTCGGTGTAGAAGTTTCTCGGAACATTTTCACACTTTGATGCCGTTCTGGCGTCGCGGCTCGCTGCCGCCGTCGTGATCCCCGCTGGACTTACGTCTCCAGTCGTCTGTGCTACCCGTCAGGCTTGGGCCGACGTCCTCGGGTACGTTCCTCTCGTTCGCACCTGGACTGGAACGTCTCTCGCGCCATTTTGGCTGCGCTTGGTCTCCTCGGTGCCTACCTCAGGCCCGTTGGACGCACCGCTGCATGCCCGTTCAGGGGCTGTCTCTGGCTCCTGGATTGCATCGGCCCCGCCGCCCTGGACGCTTTCGTGAGCCGCCTGATCCGCGGCCCCGCGCGCGTTAGGTAATTTAGTCGCGTCCGCGGCCCGTTCAGGCAGTGGAACAAAGAGGGTGGGCAGCCGTCAAGACGAAGCTCGGGATCTGCTGGAACAGACCTAGGGATCAACTTAATCAACCATCCAAACCGTCGCGGATCTTTCGATATGGGAGCCTCTTGGCAGCTTACTTGGGTCACTTTGCGGCTTTCTTGTGTCCAATTTGGAGTTTTCGGGGCTCTTTGGAGGGCACTTTCAGGAGCTGTAAGCCCCTCTTGAGGCACTTGTGGAGGACATCGATCAGAGAAGGGGGTTCCTCAATGAGCACTGCCCCTCTGGAGCCTCAAAAGTCGCCTCTCGGGGCGCTCTTGGACGCTGCGGGGGCCGCCTTGTGACCCTCTTGGGCCCCTCTCGGGGCTCTCCTGGGACATATTGGAGCCATCTCGAGGCTGCCAAAGCCAAAGCCCTCCAGAAGCGAAAAGGCGGGAAGACCAAGAAACCTTGGGTTTCCCTGGGTGTTGGAAGGATGTTGGCATACCGGGGGCGTTCTTAGGAGGCCCCGTGCCCACTTGAGGAGGCCGTATTGGAGCAGACTTCGGGTTTTTGGGAGGCATTTGAGAGGCAATTGTGTGGGATATGTATATATATATATATGCATGCATGCATGCATACATACATACATACATACATACATACATACATACATACATGCATATGTATATATATATGTATGTATGTGTATATATATATATATGCCACCTTGCAGGTCATCCTGAGCTCTCTGGGGCCCTCTTGGAGCCACCCTGGGTCCCGAAAAGTTGTCCGACACCTCGCGATCCCCCCCTCCTGGTCCAGCCCCAGGGGGGCGGGGGGGGGGGGAGGGACCAAGCTACCCGCAAGCCGCAGGCCGTCTCGCTCACCCTAGCGTCTCAGCATACGATGGGGGCGTTCGTTAGGGAGAGTGCCCAGGAGGCCTCAGACCCGGGAGGATTCCGTATACGATGAGGGCGACAGTGATGTCCAGGGCCAATCCGCGATTGGATTCCCACCCGCTGCCCCAATCTGAGTTCCCTACAGAGGAGACCCATGCCAAGAAACACCCTGCTTGCCTCCAGGGTGCCCTGGGTTTCTTGGGTTTCGTTGGTTCTGCTATGGAAAGCGTGACGTTCCTACACCAAAAATCAATTGACGTCCTGGGGTACCAGGGTTGGGTTTCGTATGGAAGGTTTCTTGTGGACTAGCCTCCACTGTATCCGCTGGCTCCTCATCCAACGCCCTCTCCGTGTTCAGCGGTCGCCACCAGATGGGCAGCCGCCTGGGGCCAGCGCAGCCGCCAGGTGCGCGACGCTGGCGAGGAGCGCCACGTGCCCGAAGCGCACCGGGCGCCCCAGGGGGGCCCAAGCGTACCAGGCGCGCCTGGTTCGCCAGATGCGCCGCGTGCTCCGCGTGCGCAAAGTGCGCCACGTGCGTGTCAGAAGGGGAAAAAACACACAGACACAACTAATCGACGGCTCCCATGAAAATATGGGAAAATGTGGGGGGAGTGGGAAGGAAAGACGAATTCCGAAGATACATGAAAATATGGGGTAACCTGCGATTTGTGTGCATTTGTTTGTGTGCCCCTGGGCCCCCTCAGCGTGGCAGCACACATCGGGAAACATCTCGCCCTCCCCCCCCGTCCCGCCATCCCTGGCAGAAGCCAGTGCAACATGGCAGCGGGTGGCCATACGGCGCACGTCACGTGCAGCCGCAATCACGCTGCATTCGCCTCTGACAGGGGTTCGCATCAGACAACGTGAGCATGCCCGCCATTCCTGACCAAAACAAATACAGAGTAATCGCGGGGCTCCCGCGCAGCGTCCAAGATTGTGCCGCAAAGTGTACGGTGTATGGTTTGTTGACAGAGATGGCGGAGCCCGCGGCTTGTCGCCAGGCGGGTGGGGGAGGGGGTGGGTTATGAACAAGCAGCAGCTGTAAAACCCTCCCCGAAGGGGAAGAAGGGAGTTGGAAGAGGAACGCTTTAAACCACCTCCGCCCAGAGGGCTTGTGGGAGGGGGTAGGCGGAAGTGGAGGAGGGGGAGGGGAGGGGGAAGACCATGGAGATAAGCATGTGTGAGAGGATTTGATGTGGAAAACGGCGGAGGAGAAATGAGAACAGGAGTGTAGCGTAGCGCTGATACCACTAAAGGGTGGGAGGGGGAGGAAGAAAAAAAAAACTGGAAAGAGGAGGAAGAGGAGATGGAAAAGAGGAAGGCAGAGGAAATCGGTGAGAAGGACGAGGCAGAGGAGGATGATGATGAGTGGCATGGGGCATAGTGGAGAAAGCGGAGAATGGGAGGACAGGGACGGCGAGGAAGAAAGGCGAGGAGCGGAAGGTGGGCTGGGAGGTGTCGCAGGAAGAGGAGCAGGCGGAGGAGAAGGAGGGGCGAGAAGAGGAGAAGGAGCGATAGGCGAAGAGGGAGGAGGGGCAGGAGGAGGAGGAGGAGGAGCAGGAGGAGGAGCAGGAGGAGGAGGAGGAGCAGGAGAAGGAGGAAGAGCAGGAGAAGGAGGAGGAGGAGGAGGAGGAGGAGGAGGAGGAGCGGGAGGAGGACAGGAAAAGATGAGAGCCCCTCTCAATCAGGCCCCCAGGCTTGGGACCCCTGGAGCCTCCATCGGGCCCTTACTTGGCCGAGTGGCGCCCCCCAGAAGAATCGACTAGGCGCACGCTGTCCAGCTTCTTATTCCGAGCGATGCTCTGCGTTGGGCCGTCAATGGCAACGTGGTTGGTGGGGGCAGTCCTGAAATTGATGGAGCCCGACCGACAGGTTGAAACTAGACCCCGTCTTCGCCGCAGGGCACTCTAGGACGACCCATGTTGGAGGAATGGGGAAGGCAAAGGGATGGAGGGACGGAGGAGGGACGGAGGAAGCAGGGGGGAGGTTGGGAAGGAGAGGCCCTGATCAGAGCCCCTCTTTGCTTTCGTCCTCATCCAATCCCATCCCGGTCCGATTCCCGGGCCCCCTCGTCCTTCCCCCTCACACTTCACCCCGCCGTTGCCCTTCGCCCCCCAGTGTTAGCACATCGGGATTCGCCTCCTCCTCCTCCTCCTCCTCCTCCTCCTCCTACTCCTCCTCCTCCTTCTCCCCCTTCTCCTCCTCCTCCGCCTCCTCCTCCTCCTCCTCCTCCTTCTCCCCTTTCTCCTCCTCCCCTCCTCCCTCCTCCTCCTTCCTCCTCCTTCTCCTTCTCCTCCTCCTCCTCCTCCTCCTCCTCCTCTCCTCCTCCTCCTCATCATCATCATCATCATCATCATCATCATCATAAGCATCATCATCATCATCATCATCATCATCATCATCATCATCATCATCATCATCATCATCATCATCATCATCATCATCATCTCATCCTCCCTCTCCTCCTCCTCCTCCTCCTCATCATCATCATCATCATCATCATCATCATCATCATCCTCATCCTCATCCTCATCCTCATCCTCATCCTCATCCTACTCCTCCTCCTCAGCCTCATCCCCGTCCGTTCGCTCCTCGTCCTGGCCCTGCTCTTGCCCATAGCCCCGAGAGTCGCATCCGGTTCCTCCCTCTCCACCCCTATCTCCTCCTGCTCCACCGCTTCTGGCAAATGGAGCAGGCGCCACCACCTGAAGAGGAAAGCCTTCTGGCGAGAGGGGCGGACCTCGAGATGAGCCGAAAAAGAACGGACCAGACAGGAGGATGAAATGCCATCTTGCGGCGCGCGCCTTGCGGTTGCGGCACTCCGTCTCTGGCGCGCCGCCTCGGCCGCGCATGCGTTCGCGGCGAGGCTGACGTTGCGGCCGCGGGGGGCGGCGTGGTTCGGCGGGCCAGGCTTCCGAGAACGAGCCCCAGGAGGCCGAGGCGGAAGAGGGGCTTGGCCACAGGATCACGGGGAGCAGGAGCAGGAGCAGGAGGGGGGAGCAGGCAGTGGAGCAGGATGGGCGAGGGAGGAGAGCGAGGAGGAGCAGGATGAGGGGGAGGAGGAGGCCGAGGAGGAGGAGGCGGAAAGGGGGGGAGGCAGGAGAGGGGGGGGAGAGGAGGAGCAGGCGGAGGAGAAGGGGACGGGGAAAATGGGGCAGGGGGGACAGGGAGCGGGGGAGGGGGACAATTCAAAGGGCTGGGGAGGAAGAGCAGGAGGAGGAGGAGGAGGAGGAGGAGGAGGAGGAGGAGGGTGAGGAGGAGGAGGAGGAGGAGGAGGAGGAGGAAGAGGAGGGCCAGTGCAAACCCAAGATGCACCAGCGATGTTGCAATAAACCCTTCCTCTAAGCTCCCTCTTGACAGCTTCCCGGAAGGAGTCGCTTTCATTGCGGGAAGTGGTCCATGTGAAGGCAATCGTATGAGAATCTTCAAGATTTCAAAACGCAGCTTCTGCAATTTCAACGCCACGGATCCACATGAATGCTGCGCGCGGACACTTCTAGACCGAGTCAGAACACCGTTCTTGGGACTTCAACACAGCGAATCAGTGTAGTCGCTGCATCCTGACAACCTTAAATCGTGCAGGAACACCAGTATTGGGACGTTGGCATACGAACCCTTGAAACGGTTGCAAACCACGTAAGACGCATGCGCGCGGCGTTACGGCGGACGCCACATGTTGAAAACGATGCGCCTTCCATCCGTGAAATTGCGGTATACGTTTAAGACGGATGCGCGCGGCGCCAAGGCGAGCGCCACATGTTGAAAGGAAACCGCCATCCATCCGCGAAGTTGCTGAAAAGTTCGAAGACGAATGCGTGCGGCGCTAAGGCGATAGCCACATTCCGAAAAGGCACCGCCCGCAATTTATGAAGCTGCTGGAACTGTTCAAAAAGCAAACACGTGTGCGCAGCGCTAAAACGAGAGCAACATTTTGCAAACGGCCCGTTTTCCATCCGCGAAAGTGTGTTGCAAAGTTCAAGCTCCAGTATCATAGGTGGCGAGAAAGAGTTCGGCGAAACGCCTTGCCCGCTTTCGACATGTCCCAGGGGGCAACGGGGAGGAGTTAATCACAAGGAAAAGGAATGAGGGATGAGGAGGGGAAGAGGGAGGAAGATTAAGAGGAGTGGGAGGAGGTGGGGGGAAATAGATATGGGGGAGAAGGAGTGGGGGGAGGAGAAGGAACCGACCGTGTTGGGGGTGGAGGTAGGTGGGAGGAGGGGAGGGGGGAGGAGGTAGTGTTGGTTATGGAACACAAGAACGGGAACAAAAAGGTGGGAGAGAGCAGGAGGAGGAGGAGGACGACGACGAAGAGGATGGAAATTATGTAGATAAGGAATAAGACCCGCGCAAAACAAGACGGAGGAATACGGGCGTGGCCAAAGAAGCGGGCAAAGGCAGATTGGCTTCCGCGCCCCCCCAGTTGGGCCCCGAGGCCTCGCGAGGCCTCGAGCCCCTTTCGGGCCACTATTGAGCCATCGTTCGGCCGAATGGCGCACTCCAGGATTCGCCCGAAAGCGCGTTTGCCAACTTCCTGTTCCGAACGTCGCGCTGCCGTCCATAGAACTGCTGGCACGACCAGCCGGCAAGCTGACGGTCGACCTGCATATCCGCCGCTGGTCCAGCCCGTTTGGCCGAAATTGTGTGGGGGAGGATGAGGTGGCGGAGGAAGAGGAGGAGAACAGCGGAAGATTGAGGACGGAGGCCAGTTTCACACCAGATTCACCCACAAAGAGAAGGCAGCTGAATGTGAGGAGGCCGGGAAATTGGGCAGCACGTCTACGGGGATAGAAGAACATTGATTTGAATAATTATGTTCCCTTTTCCTTGCACTCGTCCTCCCCCTCTCTTCCACCCGCCCCCATCCCGTGGCCGTGCCGTCCTCCCTTTCCCGTCCACCTTGCTATTGTCTTCCCTCTTGTTCTGGCACGTCGCGTTTCGCTCTCTCCTCCTGCTTCGCCTGTTCCTCCTTGTCGTCCTTCTCCATCGGTTTCTACACGTTTTTCTGCTGCGCTTCGGGAATCCATGCCAGACGAGACAGTGGATACGCCAAAACACTCGGTTGAGTGGATCAAGCGCTTGACAAATGAAGCTAAAGGTAAAGTACGTAAACTTCATCCACATGGTTGTGGAGATTCACACGCAGTTGCTGCCAAGGCGTGGCCCCGCCACATGCGCAGGGAAGAATATTCGTGGGCACGCCGTGCATTCATGTGAGAGCCGGTGCACCTGGTCATGCGCCTTGTCGGGCCCCGGAGGCGGTGGATCGATTCGCACGACGCCTGAGGATCTCAGCCCCACGCGCCTCCCTGCACGGGACGGCCTCTGGGCCGATGGTGCGCGCTCGTTTGCCCGTTCCTTATCATCCTGCTCCTTTTCCTCCTCATCTTATTCCTCCTCCTTATCATCATCATCATCATCATCATCATCATCATCATCATCATCATCATCATCATCATCATCAGCAGCAGCAGCAGCAGCAGCAGCAGCATCCTCGTCCTCGTCCTCCTCCGCCTTTTCCTCTTCCTCCTGCTCCGTCCAACATGCTTGCTCCGCCGACTGTGCCTGTTCAGCCGTACCTGTTCCCTCCAGCACCGCTGCCGATTCCTCCTTCGAGTAATGCAGGCGCCTCTTCAGGACTTGCCTGGACGAGCAGGAAGAAGCGAAGAGCCGTATTGCCACACGTACGCCATCGGCGACGCGCGGGCGCAAGTAAAGTGGGTAAGTGACACCCTTTCGTGACGCGCAGCGCACGGGCATTGCACTCCGTCAGCGGCGAGCCCGCGGCAGCAACAGGTTCGTGGATGATGTGGGGGGGCGTTGTGGCCAGGGGAACAGGACGTGGGGGAGCAGGAGTGGGGCGGGAAGAAGGAAGAGGAAAATTGGGTCAGGAAGGATTAGGGGAAAGAAATGAGGGAGAAGGAAGAGGAGGAGGAGTTGGAGGAGGAGGCGGGGGAGTATGAGGAGGCCAAGGGCCAAGAGAAATATGTCAAGGGAGCGGGCGAGGAGGAAGAGGTCGGTCAGTCGGTCGACTCGCATGGCTCAGTCAGCTGAGCTCTTCCAGGGGGGGAGCGGGCACTATTGTCAGGCCGCAGCCTGAGGACGGCGCTGCAAACTACAGCCCCAGGGAAAAGAAGGAAGGGCCCAACGGAATCACACCACCCCCCCACCCCATACTCTCCTCAGCCCCTCCACCCACGAGCATCTTGCCGTGGTTGCCTTGGACCACCTGTGGAGATCCAACTGCCCGCACGACGGCTCCCTCTCCAAGGGCGCAAGGGCGGAGCGAGAGCCTGCGCGAACAGGCCGAGAGAGCGGATGGGAAGGCGGCGTGCCTCCACCTCCGCCAGTTTCGCCTCCTCGGCCCTGCACCTTCGCCTCGGAGCGCCTCGGCCCCGTTGGCCGCGATGCGCTCGACCACTGCGGGCGGCAAGAGCGGCGGGGGCGGCGGGGGCGGGGGAGGGGCAGCAGGCGGGGGCCTCTTGCTCCAGCCTGGCGACATACGAGAGCTCAACAGCGACAGAGCGCGTACCCTGGAGCTCTTGCTCATCTGAATAAGAGGAGCAAGAGGTCATGATAATGATGCCTTCAAGGATTTGCAAGGTTTGCAGAATTCCCCATATGCCCCAAAGATTCCGCAAATCCTGGAACGAATCCTGGGCAAATCTTATCATGACGTCATTATCGCCTTGCTGATGGATGCAAGGGAGCCTCGACCTCCGAAGCAACAGCAGTGGAAGGGTCAAGCATCCGACGGATCCGCGAGATGCTGGACACTCGCTTGGCGGCAGACGTCTTAGCAAAGTCGGGCCCAAACTCAGGAGCCCCATCAACAATGGAGTCGGTGGACACAAAAAGAAACAGACTTCGGAAACAAGGGGATCAGCCAAGTTATCGCGCGCATCAGCTGCAACAGTTTGACGCATACGCTAGGGCATCGCTAGAGAAATCTGCGTGCACGTCTCTGGAGGGCATATGTTCTTATGTGTTGTGTGCCGCGTGGCCAAGGCTGGATCCCACCCAACCGTGGCGTCGTGAAAGCTTTTTGGGGTGGCTGCACGTTCCTTTCCAAGAGTGTCCAGCAGCCCAGAGTGGAGAGAGCGGGGAGGCGCCCAGAGTAGCCCCTGACTGGCCAAACTCATACTGATGGAAGCCTGTAGGATTAAGTCGGGCATGGCCTTCTACAGGAGGGAAGAGTATTCAATAATAGTGTAAGATGATCATTGATGATTATGCGCAGCCATCCTATGTGCACGTGCTCTTTTTACTACTGCTGATTATTCGCAACCATCCTATGGTGTTGGGTCCTCGTTTTGAACAGGCAGCGCCCAGCGTTCCTTTTCTCCTTCCTCCTCCTCCTCCTCCCCCTCCTCCTCCTTCTCCTCCTCCTCCTCCTCCTCCTCCTCCCCCTCCTCTTCCTCCTCCTTCCTCCTCCTCCTCCTCTCCTTTCCCCTACCATCCTGTGGTATTGGGTACTCGTTTTGAAGAGACAGCGCGCCGCGTTCCTTGCTTCGTTCCTTCCTCCTCTCCTCCTCCCCCTCCTCCCTCCTCCCTCCTCCTCCATCCTCCCATCATCGTCATCAGCATCATCAGCATCATCATCATCATCAGCAGCAGCATCATCATCAGCAGCAGCACCGCCAGCATCACCGTCATCGTCATCATTATCACCGTCATCGCCAATTTCGGACCTCTTACACGCTTCGTGGCTCCATAGGGAACTCCACCGAACGCCCCAGAAGCAGGGTTCGCATGGCGTTTCGGCACACCCCTCACACGCTTCGTGGCCCCAAAGGGAGCTCCACCGAAGGGCCCAGTGGCGATGCCCACGTGCGTCCTCGTCACCCTTTCGACACACCCCTCACATTTTGCGTGGCCACATTGGGAGCTCCACCCACGGCCCCAGTGACGATGCCCACATGCGCCCCCGCCACCCATGTCGGCACACCCCTCACAAGTTGCGTGGCCCCATAAGGAGCTCCACCGAAGGCCCCAGTGGCGGTGCCTTCATGTGTCCCCGCAACCCATGTTGGCACGCCCTTCACACGTTTCGTGACCCCATAGGGAGCTCCACCGAAGGCCCCAGTGGCGGTGCCCACGTGCGTCCCCGCCACCCATTTCGGCACACTCCTCACACGTTCCGTGGCCCCATAATGAGCTCCACCGAAAGGCACAGTGGCGGTACGCCACACTTGACGGCACACCATTCACACGCTTCGTGGCCCCATAGGGAACTCCACCGAAGGCCCCAGTGGCAGTGCCAACATACGTCCCGGACACCCAATTCGGAACACCTCACACGGTTCGTGGCCCCATAAGGGGCTCCAACAAATGCCCCAGTGGCGGTGCCCACATGCGTCCGCACGCCCTTCACACGTTTCGTGGCCCCGTAGGGGGCTCCACCGAAGGCCCCAGTGGCGGTGCCCACATGCGCCCCCGCCACCCATGTCAGCACCCCCCTCAAACGCTTCGTGGCTCCATGGGGACCTCCACCGAAGGCCCCAGTGGCGGTGTCCATATGCGTCCCCGACATCAATTTCGGCACACCCCTCACACGTTTCGTGGCCACATGGGGGGCTCCACCGAAGGCGCCAGTGGCGGTGCCCACATGCGCCCGCGCCACCCATTTCGGTACACCCTTCACACGCTTCGTGGCCCCATAGGGAGCTCCACCTAAGATCCAGAGGCGCACTTTACATGCGTGCCTACCGCTCATTTCGGTACACTTCTCACGCGTTCCGACAACCAGGCTCGCGGTCGCCGCCGCCGCCACCGCCCCCGCCCTAGTATTTCGGCACCCCCGTCACACGATTCGTGGTCCCACGAGGAGCGCCACCGAAGTCGATATCCACATCTGCGGCACCCACAACTGCGTATGGTTGGGTCCTTCACCAGGTTACTTGTTGTTTTACTATATATTTTTTCCTCTTCCGTCCAAAATCCGTCTGTAGGAGGACATGCCCGACCTGATCCCAGTGGGGCGGGGCTAGATTTTCCACCCCCGGGCGCCACAAGTCGCTGCAACAGCCAACAATTCAACCATCGCTTGACGCAAAAGGCTGGGAACCTTCACTTGGACGGCCTGGCACTGAGACACAGGCGGGACACACCAAGGAGCGATCCGGCACCTGACTGGGAGGGTGGGCCCTCCCTCCAACGAGCCGCGGAGAACGTCTCACAGGGGGGGGGGTCCACCAATCACTTGCACCCTACCTGCACGGACGCGGGCAGCCCACAGAGCAACAGTATTTCTACGAGTCGAATCGCAACGCGCAGGTCTATGATAACGTGGAGAGCCAGGACACGAATCTCGACATCAATCAGATCGATCTCAAGATCTAGCTCAACCTGAGCCTGAACGTCGCCAAGGTGACGCTGTCCACAAAACAGATTCAGTATAAAAACGTGTTGCTGGTCAGTCCGTCGGGGAACGGAGGAAGCAAGAGCATTCAGAAACAATTCAAGAAGATATGGCCGTTCAATGTGAGAGAGGAGGACCTTAGGTGGAGGAGGAGGAGCCTGCTCGAACGAGCTCAGAAGTCACTCCGACCACTCAGCAGCTTTCTCCATATTCTGCCGAATGACCTCGCGCGCTTGCGCGGGGTCGTAGGTACGAAAAGCGTTCACAGTTTCTTCAGTCATGGGACTGGCAACCCTGTACAACGAAATCGTTGAATATGATGATGTGACTCCGAGCTTGCTCTCCTCTTTGGTCTGCTTTGTCTCAAGCTCATCCAGCGATACCTGCAACTCATGACTCATCTACGGGACGTGCAGCAAGTAATACGCAAAGCACCTCGGACTCCGCGACGACACATGCCTGACGAGAAGGTGCCTCGAGGATAACATCTTCAAGCAAGCCGAGCTTGAGTCAGTAGCCACGAACGCTCTAGGCAGGCCCGCATGAGTGAGATGCATGGATCGAATGCGGGCCTACATCGCCTTGAGGAAACCCAACGGGGGTACCTCGCAAAGCGGGCACTTGAAGGGCAGCTGCTCAGCCACCTGTGGGACATCTCAGGGCGGTGGAAGACCACGTTGCTTAAGAAGCACCAGCACACGAGCCTCCCAGGATCTCCCCATGTCGCCCCTTGTGTACTTGCTTCGCTCACTCCGCCGGCCCATTTCGCATCACTGTGGCTGCGTGGCGGCGTGCTCGTGTCCAGGGGGAAAAGGTAGGGCAGGCAGGACGGTCTCGAGGTGGAGATGTGGCTCGCACCCTGTCGAAGAGAGCCGATCGACTGCCCTAGAGGGCGCCAAGATGGCTCAAGAGAGCTCCAGCAGAGTTTCGAGACATACTTGGGTTATGGGTCAAAGTCCTCATGGATGCTTCTTGGGGTCTCTTCGGGGTGGAGCAGTTTTGAGGCCTCTGAGGAGCCTCTTGGGGGCTTCTTGGGGGCCTCTTGGGGCTTCCTCGGGGCCTGTTGGGAGTCTTGGGAGTCTCTTTCGGGGCCTCTTTGGCGGCCTCTTGGGGTCTCTTGGGGGCTGCCGCTCTTGGAGGCCTCTGGGGGCCTCTTGGGGGGCTCTTGGGGGCCTCTGGGGGCTTCCTGGACGCCTCTTGGGACCGAGAGCTCGAAATGTCTGTTCGGCTTCCCCCTCTGGGCTACCTCTTGGGGCCATCCTGGGGCCGTCTTGGAGGCCTCTTCGGCCGTCGTAGGGCCATCTTGGGCCATGCGGGGGCCCTCTTGTAGGCTTTATGGGCCGTCTTGGAGCGATCGGGGCCTCTTGGGCCGTCCAGGGCGGTCGGCAGCTCGAAAAGGCGGTGCCGCCAAAATCGCCCGGAAACCTTGACAAATCAATGATTCTTCCATCTTCGGGGCCTCTCGAAGTCCTCTTGGAAACCTCCTGGAGAGCCTCGGACGCTTCTTAGGGCCGTCTCGGAACCAACGTGGGCCATCTAGGAATGCTCTTGGCCTGAGGCCGTGAGGCGCGCCACCCTTTTGCCGTCTCATTGGGGCGCTCGGGGGGCCCCCGAGACAGCGCCCAGGAGTTTCGGCATCTCTGACCCGACCTTGCCGGGACCTTGCCAGGGTATTCTTCGTCCGGGGATCTCGAGGGGTCGCCACGCGGGCGCAAATTGGAAACATTATCAAATCCTTTCTTGGAGAAATGTTAGCACGCCTCTGACCCGTTGGGCCGGCGAATGTGTTGCACCACCGCAGCCAGAGCCCCACGGATCAAGCTTTCCAAGCAGCCTGAGATGAGCGAAGAGAGAGAGAGAGAGAGATGGAGAAGTAGGAGAGAAAAAAGGAGAGGAAAAAAAAAAAAGCAAATCACGAAAGCACTGAGAAAAAGTACACTCAAAACAGCGAGGGCCGCCACATTCCCCCGGCCTCCAGCTTGCACCGCATGGCTTAGACCACACAGCTTGCACCGTACAGCTTGCGTACACCACACCGCGAAAGTCTTGGCGGAGGGCTTCCTAGAAATGGCCAGATATTACCAGTCGAAGTTCGATGCGACGCGCGCTGCGCGGGCTCGGCATTCCATGGGCGACCGGCCGCCCCAGCATCGGGTTAACGTAAGGCTGGCCGCTGCCGCGTATGTGAGGGACGCCGTGGCGCAGCCACTTGGGCATCCAAGGGCAGGCCGGGGAAGCTAAACGCGGGGGCAGAGGAGGAGGAGGAGGAGGAGGAGGAGGAGGAGGAGGAGGAGGAGGAGATCAGGAGGAGGAGGAAGAAGAGGAGGAGGAGGAGGCGGGGGAGGCGGATAAGGAGGAGGCAGAGAAGGAGGAGGGCCGAGCAGGGCCGAGGCGAAGCAAGAGCAGCATCACGCGGGGGAGGAAGAGGAGGAGCATCAGGATCACGATCAGGAGCACAAGCACTTGTTGGAGCAGGAGCGCGAGGAGGGCGTGGAGAGGACAAGAAGGACGGTCAAATTAGCCAGGGCGGACGAGTGCATGGGCCACACTGGGGCAGAGGGATAAGGACAAGGATCCGGACGTGGACAGGGCACGATAAGGATAGGGGCGGCAATTTCTGGCTACGGGGGGCAACGGGAGCCCACGGGCGGCAACGCGAGGCAACGGGAGGCCACGAGAGGCAACAGGAGGCCACGTAGCGTGGACCCCGGACACAGCGTTGTATTGTGTGCGTGAGCTACGTAAGGCGAGCTATGTGGTGCAAGATCTGTGCTAGAGTATACGTGGTGCAAGTCACTTGCCGAAGTTGAGCTTGTCAACTCCACCGTTCGCGCAATCATCCCACCCACCCACCCGCAATTTGGCTTGCAAAACCCATGCGGGAGCGATTGCGATGAGTGCTGGATGTTGGCTGGTGCATCTCTGCGGCCGCGCTAGCCCGCGCATGCTCGCGCGCGCAGCGGCCAGCTAGTTTGGCGCGACCGACGCGAACGCGGTGGCGCTGGCCGCTCGGCACATCCCAGCGAGCACTTCAATGCGCGCCGGCGACTTGGGCGAGCGCGGTATCTTGGCAACGTCGACAACGGTAGACACGATGATGATAGTAGCGATGCTGGCGACGATGCTGACAGCGACGACGGCGTAGCCAGTGACGGCGCCGATGCTGATCACGCCGATGACGATGACGGCGTCCTCGCGTCGGTGATGAAGGTTTTGGAATAAGTTCGATATGCGCGCGCGGCAGACGCGCGAGAGTGGCTCGCATGGTGTTATTCGATACGCATCGTGCCGCCCCAGCACGCGCGCAAGGGCTTTCGAATGATTTCGACATACAGGCACGCGAAGCCCGTTTGGTTGCATGTTACGAAATCTTGGAAGGAAAAAAAACAAAACAAAAAAACAAAACAAAAACAAAAAAAAACGTATGGTTTTTGAAAATTCGCAAGAGCGCGCGCACGCTTTTGTTGAAAATCCGTGTTGCGAAACCCTGTGTTTTTTCCCCCAACCACCCTGTGGTGTTGGGTTCTCGTTTTGAAGAGACGGTCCCGGCACCGGCGCTCTCCTCTCCTAGCATTTCCTCCTCTTCCCCCTCCTCTCTCCATCCTCGTCCTAATCATCAGCATCGTCATCAGCAGCACCATCATCATCACCATCATCTTCATCATCAGTTCATCATATCATGCGTCATTGTCGTCCATGTCGGCACACCCCTCGATCGGTTTTTGGCTCCTCACCTTCCGCGCGCCTCCCCGTCCCCTCCCTGCGTCAACACCACCCCATGACAGCGCTTCGTGGCCCCATAGGAAAGTCCACCACAAGCTCCAGTGGCATCGGTTGCATCCGAGGGGCCTCCCGACGCTCCAAGACGGCCCGACGCTCGAAGACGGCCCGAGAGGCCCCAAAGACCAGTCAAAAATTGTTGAAGAGGGCCCCAAGAGGGCGCCCAGACGGCCCAAGCCCCAAGACGCTTTAAGAGGTTTCCAGGACGGCCCAAGAAGGCCCCAGGAACGCCCCAAGGGGGGCCCCAGCGGCGGGGCAGGGACCGACATTTTGGGTCCTCCGCGTGAGAGGCCACCCAAGAAGCCGCTCCAGTGGCTCCGTGGCCCCGCCACCCAATTCGGCACACCCCATCACACGCTTCGTGGCCCCAGAGGGCTCTCCACCGAAGGCCCAAAATGCCGAGGCTGCATGCGCCCCCGCCACCAAATGCAGCACACCCCTCACACGTCTCGTGGCTTCCGAGGGAGCTCCACCGAAGGCCCAAAAGGCCGAGGTTGCATGCGTCCCCGCCACCCAATTCGGCACACCCCTCACACGTTTCGCGGCCCCTGAGGGATCCCCACCGAAAGCCAAAAAAATCCGAGCATGCGCCCCCGCCCCCCAATTCGGCACACCCCTCACACGTTTCGTGACCCCAGAAGGGAGTTCCATTGAGGCTCAAAAGGCCGAGGTTGCATGCGTCCCCGCCACCCAAGTCGGCACACCCCTCACACGTATCGTGGCCCCAAACGTAACTCCACCGAAGGCCAAAACGGCAAAGGTTGTTTACGTCACCACCACCGAATTCGGCACACCCCTCACACGTTTCGTGGCCCCAAAGGAAGCTCCATCAAAGGCCACAAAAGGCAGAAGTCGCATGCGCCCCCGCCCCCCCATTCGGCACACCCCTCACACGCTTCGCGGTTTCAGAGGGAGCCCCATCGAAGGCCCAAAAGGCCGAGGTTGCACGCGTCCCCGCCACCCAATTCGGCACACCCCTCACACGTTTCGTGGCCCCAGAGGGAGCTCCGCCGAAGGCCCAAAAAGGCAGAGGTTGCATGCGTCCCCGCCCCCCACTTCGGCACACCTCTCACACCTTTCGCGGCCCCAGAGGGAGTTCCACCTGAAGCCCAAAAAGGAGAGGTTGTATGCGTCCCCGCCCCCCACTTCGGCACACCGCTCACACGTTTCGTGGCCCCAGAGCTAGTTCCACCGAGGTTCAAAAGGCAGAGGTTGCATGCGCCCCCGCCACCCAATCCGGCACACCCCTCACACGTTTCGTGGCCCAAAAGTTACTCCACCGAAAGCCCAAATGGCAAAGGTTGTACGCGCCTTCACGGCCCAATTCGACACACCCTTCACACCTGTCGCGGCCCCAGAGGGATATCCACCGAAAGCCCGAAAAGCTGAGGTTTGCACGCGCCCCCGCCACCAGATTCGGCACACCCCTCACACGTTCCGCTGCCCCAGAGGGATCCCCACCGAAAGCCAAAAAATCCGAGCACGCGTCCCCGCCCCCCAATTCGGCACACCCCTCACACGTTTCGTGGCCCCAAACGCAACTCCACCGAAGGCCAAAAAGGCAAAGGTTGCACACGTCATCGCCACCGAATTCGGCACACCCCTCACACGTTTCGTGGCCCCAGAGGGAGCTCCACCGAAGGCACAAAAGGCCGAGGTTGCATGCGTCCCCGCCACCCAATTCGGCACACCCATCACACGTTTCGCGGCCCCAGAGGGATCCCCACCGAAAGCCGAAAAAAACCGACCATGCGTCCCCGCCCCCCAATTCGGCACACCCCTCACACGTTTCGTGACCCCAGAAGGGAGTTCCATTGAGGTTCAAAAGGCCGAGGTTGCATGCGTCCCCGCCACCCAAGTCGGCACACCCCTCACACGTATCGTGGCCCCAAACGTAACTCCACCGAAGGCCAAAACGGCAAAGGTTGTATACGTCACCACCACCGAATTCGGCACACCCCTCACACGTTTCGCGGCCCCTGAGGGATCCCCACCGAAAGCCCAAAAAATCCGAGCATGCGCCCCCGCCCCCCAATTCGGCACACCCCTCACACGTTTCGTGACCCCAGAAGGGAGTTCCATTGAGGCTCAAAACGCCGAGGTTGCATGCGTCCCCGCCCCCCAATTCGGCACACCCCTCACACGTTTCGTGGCCCCAAACGCAACTCCACCGAAGGCCAAAAAGGCAAAGGTTGCACACGTCATCGCCACCGAATTCGGCACACCCCTCACACGTTTCGTGGCCCCAGAGGGAGCTCCACCGAAGGCACAAAAGGCAGAGGTTGCATGCGTCCCCGCCACCCAATTCGGCACACCCATCACACGTTTCGCGGCCCCAGAGGGATCCCCACCGAAAGCCGAAAAAAACCGACCATGCGTCCCCGCCCCCCAATTCGGCACACCCCTCACACGTTTCGTGACCCCAGAAGGGAGTTCCATTGAGGCTCAAAAGGCCGAGGTTGCATGCGTCCCCGCCACCGAATTCGGCACACACACACACACACCTTACACGTTTCGGGGCCCCAAAAGTAGCTCCACCGGAATGCCCAAAAGGCAAAGGTTGTATGCGTCCCCGCCACCCAATTCAGCACACCCCATCACACGTTTCGTGGCACCTGAGGGGTCTCCACCGAAGGCCCAAAATGCCAAGGTTGCATGCGCCCCCGCCACCCAATTCGGCACACCCCTCACACGATTCGTGGCCTCAGAGGGAGCCCCACCGAAGGCCCAAAAGGCCGAGGTTGCATGCGTCGAACCGCATGCGCCGCAAAAGCGAACGAAGCGACTGGGGCCTTCGCTGGAGCTCCCTTATGGGGCCACGAAACGTGTGAGGGGTGTGCCGAAATCTGTGGTGGAACGGCATGCGCCGCAAAAGCGAACGCAGCCATTGGGGCCTTCGGTGGAGCTCCCGTATGGGGTCACCAAACGTGTGAGGGGTGTGCCGAAATGGAAGGTGGAACCGAATGCGCCACAAAAGCAAACGCAGCCACTGGGGCCTTCGGTGGAGCTCCCTACGCATGTGGCCACGAAACGTGTGAGGGGTGTGCCGAGATGGAGGGGATGCGAGAGGGAGGGAGTGGGCAGCGGGAGGAGGAAGGAGACGCGGGGCGCCGTCTCTTCAAAACGAGGACCCAACACCACAGGATGGTTGGGAAATCTGAGAACCTGTGCAGACCCAGGGAGAAGGAGCAGGGGGAACGGCCAAGCTGCTAGCAATCCGCCAGCCGTCTCGCGCTCTCTCCCACCCGCCCTCCCACCACGCTCAAAAGGGGCACCCGGATCTCGGCACAGGCGGGGGCCGTCCTCGGCAAAACCTTCGGGAAAACAAGTGCAGACGCGCCAGCCCGGTGCGGGGCGCTCGCGAGGGTGCGCCGCGCGTTCTGGGGCACCTTTCCAATGATCTCTGTTGGGTAACCGTGCAAAATGAGCTCCGGGCGCCCGCGCATTGTCAAAGATTGTGCCGCAGCGTCTTGTCCAAAAGTGTTTTCGACGGGGGCGGTGGGCCCGCACGCACCAGACAGAATGTGGGTACCCCAGCCATCCGTGTCAATGAAAAACCGCGCAACGTGATCGCGGTCCACCCGAAGAGGATCTAGATTGTGCCGCAAGGTGCATGTTGTATTTCTTTTGACACGCATGGTGGGGAGTCGCATTGGCCCTGGCTGAGGGGCTGGTAGACTAGGGGCGCAGGTGCATAGTAATTACTCGACGCGGAGATCCCCAGGGGTGCATCTCACAGTGATGGCAAATTTCGGTAGAAGGCATTGTCCTTGTCAATGTCCGAGCGTCAGCGAATCCACGTGAAAAACGAGGCCGAGAGAGACGCCGACGACTACGACGACTTGAAGTAGTTGCTTCCTCCTCCCGTCCTCCTCCTCCTCCTTGTCCTCCTCCTCTTTCTCTTCCTTTCCCTAGGAACACCTGTCAGGAAAATCCAGCCGTGAAGACGAGAACGGGCCCGTGCAATACCCCTTGGCGTTCCCCTTTGGGAGTGCTGAAACCAGCGCCTTGCTTGAGACATCATCGGAAACTGCTCCGAAAGAGAAGGATGTTGGGCACCCAAACAGGCAAACCGTCTGAGACATCACCCCAATCTGGGCGCGAACGGGCCCGTGCAATAGAATACCCCCTGGCGTTCCCCTTTGGGAGTGCTGAAACCAGCGCCTTGCTTGAGACATCCTCGGAAACTGCTCCGAAAGAGAAGGATGTTGGGCGCCCAAAAGGCAAACCGTCTGAGACCAAAAATAGAATACCCCCGGCGTCCCTTGGGAGTGCTGAAACCAGCGCCTTGCTTGAGACATCCTCGGAAACTGCTCCGAAAGAGAAGGATGTTGGGCACCCAAACAGGCAAACCGTCTGAGACATCACCCCAATCTGGGCGCGAACGGGCCCGTGCAATAGAATACCCCCTGGCGTTCCCCTTTGGGAGTGCTGAAACCAGCGCCTTGCTTGAGACATCCTCGGAAACTGCTCCGAAAGAGAAGGATGTTGGGCACCCAAACAGGCAAACCGTCTGAGACATCACCCCAATCTGGGCGCGAACGGGCCCGTGCAATAGAATACCCCCTGGCGTTCCCCTTTGGGAGTGCTGAAACCAGCGCCTTGCTTGAGACATCCTCGGAAACTGCTCCGAAAGAGAAGGATGTTGGGCACCCAAACAGGCAAACCGTCTGAGACATCACCCCAATCTGGGCGCGAACGGGCCCGTGCAATAGAATACCCCCTGGCGTTCCCCTTTGGGAGTGCTGAAACCAGCGCCTTGCTTGAGACATCCTCGGAAACTGCTCCGAAAGAGAAGGATGTTGGGCACCCAAACAGGCAAACCGTCTGAGACATCACCCCAATCTGGGCGCGAACGGGCCCGTGCAATAGAATACCCCCTGGCGTTCCCCTTTGGGAGTGCTGAAACCAGCGCCTTGCTTGAGACATCCTCGGAAACTGCTCCGAAAGAGAAGGATGTTGGGCACCCAAACAGGCAAACCGTCTGAGACATCACCCCAATCTGGGCGCGAACGGGCCCGTGCAATAGAATACCCCCTGGCGTTCCCCTTTGGGAGTGCTGAAACCAGCGCCTTGCTTGAGACATCCTCGGAAACTGCTCCGAAAGAGAAGGATGTTGGGCACCCAAACAGGCAAACCGTCTGGGCGCGAGACATCACCCCAATCTGGGCGCGAACGGGCCCGTGCAATAGAATACCCCCTGGCGTTCCCCTTTGGGAGTGCTGAAACCAGCGCCTTGCTTGAGACATCCTCGGAAACTGCTCCGAAAGAGAAGGATGTTGGGCTCCCAAACAGGCAAACCGTCTGAGACATCACCCCAATCTGGGCGCGAACGGGCCCGTGCAATAGAATACCCCCTGGCGTTCCCCTTTGGGAGTGCTGAAACCAGCGCCTTGCTTGAGACATCCTCGGAAACTGCCCCCGAAAGAGAGGATGTTGGGCACCCAAACAGGCAAACCGTCTGAGACATCACCCCAATCTGGGCGCGAACGGGCCCGTGCAATAGAATACCCCCTGGCGTTCCCCTTTGGGAGTGCTGAAACCAGCGCCTTGCTTGAGACATCCTCTGAAACTGCTCCGAAAGAGAATGGTTTTGGCCTCCCAAACAGGCAAACCGTCTGAGACATCACCCCAATCTGGGCGCGAACGGGCCCGTGCAATAGAATACCCCCTGGCGTTCCCCTTTGGGAGTGCTGAAATCAGCGCCTTGCTTGAGACATCCTCTGAAACTGCTATGAAAAAAGGATGTGGGGCACCCAAACAGGCAAACCGCCTGAGACATCACCCCAATCTGGGGCGAACGGGCCGTGCAATATAATACCCCTGGCGTGGGAGTGCTGTTGCTTGAGACATCGGAAACGCCCTTGGGCAGTCTGAGACATCACCTTTGGGAGTGCGAAACCAGCGCCTTGCTTGAGACATCCGTGCCAGTGCTGAAAGAGCAGGATGTGAGACATCAGGGCAAACCGTCTGAGACATCACCCCAATCTGGGCGCGGCAAACGGGCCCGTGCAATAGAATACCCCCATGGCGTTCCCCTCTGCGGAGTGCTGAAATCAGCGCCTTAGAATACTTTCCCCTTTGGGAGTGCTGAAACCAGCGCCTTGCTTGAGACATCCTCGGAAACTGCTCCGAAAGAGAAGGATGTTGGGCACCCAAACAGGCAAACCGTCTGAGACATCACCCCAATCTGGGCGCGAACGGGCCCGTGCAATAGAATACCCCTGGCGTTCCCCTTTGGGAGTGCTGAAACCAGCGCTTGCTTGAGACATCCTCGGAAACTGCTCCGAAAGAGAAGGATGTTGGGCACCCAAACAGGCAAACCGTCTGAGACATCACCCCAATCTGGGCGCGAACGGGCCCGTGCAATAGAATACCCCCTGGCGTTCCCCTGAAACCAGCGTGGGAGTGCTGAAACCAGCGCCTTGCTTGAGACATCCTCGGAAACTGCTCCGAAAGTGAAGGATGTTGGGCACCCAAACAGGCAAACCGTCTGAGACATCACCCCAATCTGGGCGCGAACGGGCCCATGCAATAGAATATCCCCTGGCGTTCCCCTTTGGGAGTGCTGAAGCCAGCGCATTGCTTGAGACATCCTCGGAAACTGCTCCGAAAGAGAAGGATGCTGGGCACCCAAACAGGCAAACCGTCTGAGACATCACCCCAATCTGGGCGCGAACGGGCCCGTGCAATAGAATACCCCCTGGCGTTCCCTTTTGGGAGTGCTGAAACCAGCGCCTTGCTTGAGACATCCTCGGAAACTGCTCCGAAAGAGAAGGATGTGGGGCACCCAGACAGGCAAACCGCCTGAGACATCACCCTAATCTGGGCGCGAACGGGCCCGTGCAATAGAATACCCCCTGGCGCTCCCCTTTGGGAGTGCTGAAACCAGCGCATTGCTTGAGACATCCTCGGAAACTGTTCCGAAAGAGAAGGATGTTGGGCTCCCAAACAGGCAAACCGCCTGAGACATCACCCCAATCTGGGCGCGAACGGGCCCGTGCAATAGAATACCCTCTGGCGTTCCCCTTTGGGAGTGCTGAAAACCAGCGCATTGCTTGGGACATCCTCGGAAACTGCTCCGAAAGAGAAGGATGTTGGGCCCCCAAATCCCAAACAGGCAAGCCGTCTGAGACATCACCCCAATCTGGGCGCGAACGGGCCCGCGCAATAGAATACCCCTGGCGTTCCCCTTTGGGAGTGCTGAAACCAGCGCAGTGCTTGAGACATCCTCGGAAACTGCTCCGAAAGAGAAGGATGTTGGGCACCCAAACAGGCAAACCGCTTGAGACATCACCCCAATCTGGGCGCGAACGGGCCCGTGCAATAGAATACCCCCTGGCGTCCCCTTTGGGAGTGCTGAAACCAGCGCATTGCTTGAGACATCCTCGGGAACTGCTCCGAAAGAGAAGGATGTTGGGCTCCCAAACAGGCAAACCGTCTGAGACATCACCCCAATCTGGGCGCGAAAACGGGCCCGTGCTAATAAACAGAATAGACATCACCCCAATCTGGGCGCGAACGGGCCCGTGTAATAGAATACCCCCTGGCGTTCCCCTTGGGAGTGCTGAAACCAGCGCATTGCTTGAGACATCCTCGGAAACTGCTCCGAACGAGAAGGGCGTTGGGTTCCCAAACAGGCAAGCCGCCTGAGACATCACCCCAATCTGGGCGCGAACGGGCCCGTGCAATAGAATACCCCCTGGCGTTCCCCTTTGGGAGTGCTGAAACCAGCGCATTGCTTGAGACATCCTCGGAAACTGCTCCGAAAGAGAAGGATGTTGGGCTCCCAAACAGGCAAACCGCTGAGACATCACCCCAATCTGGGCGCGAACGGGCCCGTGCAATAGAATACCCCCTGGCGTTCCCCTTTGGGAGTGCTGAAACCAGCGCATTGCTTGAGACATCCTCGGAAACTGCTCCGAAGGAGAAGGATGTTGGGCTCCCAAACAGGCAAACCGCCTGAGACATCACCCCAATCTGGGCGCGAACGGGCCCGTGCAATAGAATACCCCCTGGCGTTCCCCTTTGGGAGTGCTGAAACCAGCGCATTGCTTGAGACATCCTCGGAAACTGCTCCGAAAGAGAAGGATGTTGGGCTCCCAAACAGGCAAACCGCCTGAGACATCACCCCAATCTGGGCGCGAACGGGCCCGTGCAATAGAATACCCCCTGGCGTTCCCCTTTGGGAGTGCTGAAACCAGCGCGTTGCTTGAGACATCTCGGAAACTGCTCCGAAAGAGAAGGATGTTGGGCTCCCAAACAGGCAAACCGCCTGAGACATCACCCCAATCTGGGCGCGAACGGGCCCGTGCAATAGAATACCCCCTGGCGTTCCCCTTTGGGAGTGCTGAAACCAGCGCATTGGTTGCGACATCCTCGGAAACTGGAAAGAGAACGATGTTGGGCGTTGAGACATCACCCCAATCTGGGCGCGAACGGAGTGGCGTGGGAGTGCTGAAACCAGCGAGACATCTTCGGAAACTGCTCCGAAAGAGAAGGATGTTGGGCTCCCAAACAGGCAAACCGTCTGAGACATCACCCCAATCTGGGCGCGAACGGGCCCGTGTAATAGAATACCCCATGGCGTTCCTATTTGGGAGTGCTGAAACCAGCGCATTGCTTGCGACATCCTCGTAAACTGTTCCGAAAGAGAACGACGTTGGGCTCCCAAACAGGCAAACCGCATGAGACATCACCCCAATCTGGGCGCGAACGGGCCCGTGCAATAGAATACCCCCTGGCGTTCCCCTTTGGGAGTGCTGAAACCAGCGCATTGCTTGAGACATCTTCGGAAACTGCTCCGAAAGAGAAGGATGTTGGGCTCCCAAACATGCAAACCGCCTGAGGCATCACCCCAATCTGGGCGCGAACGGGCCTGTGGTATACCCCCTGGCGTCCCCCCTTGAGAGTACTGAAACCAACGCCTCGGCTGAGACTGCTCCGAAAGAGAAGGATGTTGGGCACCCAAACAGGCAAACCGCTTGAGACATCACCCCAATCTGGGCGCGAACGGGCCTGTGGTATACCACCTGGCGCCTGCCCTTGGGAGTATTGAAACCAACGCCTCGGCTGAGACATCCTCGGAAACTGCTCTGAAAGAGAAGGACGTTGGGCGCCCAAACACGCAAACCACCTGAGACATCCCCCCAATCTGGGCGCGAACGGGCCTGTGATGTACCCCCTGGCGCCCCCCCTTGGGAGTACTGAAACCAGCGCCTCGGCTGAGACATCCTCGGAAACTGCCCCGAAAGAGAAGGATGTTGGGCACCCAAACAAGCAAACCGCCTGAGACATCCCCCCAATGTGGGCGCGAACGGGCCTGTGACATACCCCCTGGCGCCCCGCCTGACACATCCTCGGAAATTGCTCCAACAGCGAAAGATGTCGGGCACCGAAGCACGCAAACCGTTCGAGATTTCCCAACCCTTTCGGCGCGAAGTGACGAGTGCAATACCCCCTGGCGGCTCCCCCTTGGAGGCGAAAATGAGCGCCTCGCTCGAGAGATCCTCCAAATATGCTCCGAGAGCGGAGAATGTCGGGCACCAAAATAGGCAAACCGCTCGAGACATGCCCGCCATGCTGGCGCGAACGGAGGAGTGCAATACCCCCTGGCGGCTCCCCCATTGGAGGCGAAATTGGGCACCTCGCTCGAGACATCCTCCAAATCTGTTCCGAAAACGAGGATGTCGGGCACCAAAATAGGCAAACCGCTCGAGGCATCCCCGCCATGCTGGCGCGAATGGAGGAGTGCAATACCCTCTGGCGGTTCCCCCTTGGAAGCGAAAATGAGCGCTTCGCTCGAGACATCCTTCAAATCTGCCCCGAAAGCCCGAAAGCGGGAGATGGCGGGCACCAAAACGAGCCAGCCGTTCGAGATGTCCCCGCCATTTTGGCGCGAACGGAGGAGTGCAATACACCGTGGCGCCCCCTTTTGGGAGTACTAAAACTAGCGCCTCGCTTGAGACATCCTCCCAAAGTGTGTGCGAGCCTGAGCGCGGAAGTACCAGGAGTGTGAGTGAGTCTGCATATGAGTGATCCCGAGCATGAGACACCTGAGTATCAAGAATCTAAGAGCGAGTGCATCTGAGTACGAGTGAGTCTGAATATGAGTGAGTCTACATGTGAGTGAGTCAGAGAATGATGACAGAGAACGATGACCTGAGGGTGGGAGGCGTTGAGGGTGGGAGGTTCTCTCGCGTTCCGCGCGGTCTAAGTAATTATTCATTGCGTGGAGCTCCCCATATGTGCATATATTCGCATGGACCTGTCCGCCATGAGAGTCTAGGCGCAAGAGTTTTCGAATATAAGCGGGCTTGAGTTGTGACGGTCTGGTCATGAATCCAACTTTGATCGGATTGGAGCGTGAATGAGTCTCGGTAGTACGAGCGCGTCTTTGCGCATGAGCCTGGGGCCTCTTGGGGCTTCGAGTGGCCTCCTGAGGCCTCCTGGAGCCTCGCGTAGCCTCCTGGAGTCTCCTGGAGCCTCATGGGACCTCTTAGGGAGGATCCGTGCCCCAGGAGAAGCCCGATCTATAGGAACAGACGTACATAAAACATTGCGGATTGGATCCACAGGAGAAGGACAGTCTATAGGAGCACACGTAAAACACCAAGGACTCGTGCCCCAGGAGAGGTCCAATCTATAGGGACAGACGTGAAACATGTAGGACTGTATACACAGAAGAAGGAAAATATATAAACATACGTATGACATCAAGGATTCGTGCTCCAGGTGAGGCCCAATATATAGGAGCATACGTAAAACACATGGGATTGGAGCCACTCTTGTTGCCTTCTGAGGCCTCCTGCTCCTGGGGCCTCTCGGGCCCTCCTGTTGCCTGGGCCTCCTGGCGCTTCCTGTGGCCTCCTGGGGCCTCCTGTAGCTTCCTGAGGCCTCCTGGAGCTTCCTGGGGCCTCCTGGGGCCTCGTGGGACATCCTGTGGCCTCTTGAATCTTCCTGTGGCCTCCCGATGCCTCCTGGGACCTCATGTGGCCTCCCTGGGCCTCCTGAAGCCTGCTGGAGCCTTCTGAGGCATCCTCGGGAGAATATGTTCCACGAGTCTGGCCACCAAAACAGGCAAACCGATCGAGGCATCCTCAAAATCTGGCCCCCCTGGGGGGCGAAAATGAGCGCCTCGCTCGAGACATCCTCCAAATCTGCTCCGAAAGCGAAGGATGTTGGGGACCAAAACAGGCAAACCGTTTGAGACATCCCCGCCATTTGGGCGCGAACGAAGGCCGTGCAATACCCCTGGCGGCCCCCTTAGGAGTCGCCTCGCACGAGACATCCTCAAAATCTGCTCCGAAAACGGAGGATGTTGGCGACCAAAACAGGCAAATCGCCTGAGACATCCCCACCATTTGGGCGCGAGGGCGCGAACGGAGGCCGTGCAATACCCTTGGCGGCCCCCCATTAGGAGTGCTAACACCAGCAAGCCGCTCGAGACATCCTCATCATCATCATCATCATCATCATCATCATCATCATCATCATCATCATCATCATCATCATCATCATCATCATCATCATCATCATCATCATCATCATCGTCATCGTCATCATCATCATCATCATCATCATCATCATCATCATCATCATCATCATCATCATCATCATCATCATCATCATCATCATCATCATATCATCATCATCATCATCATCATCATCATCATCATCCTCGTCGTCGTCGTCGTCGTCATCGTCATCGTCATCGTCATCGTCGTCATCATCATCATCATTATCATGAATGTGGGTACCACGAAATTGCTGTCCTCGCATGCGACTGTCATGATTGCAATGGTCCGTGATCGTTTGTGCTCATGCTTTTGATGGTGCCATGGTCCTAGGGAACTGAGGCGATACGCGGCGCCGGCGCGGAGGCGGCGAGGCTGCTGCTCGTGCGAGAGACAGCGGCCTGCCCCCCGTGGCCGGGCGCGGCTGGATGAGCACCTGACGCGGGCCCGGGACGTGGCCGACCCCAGGCGCTGTAGACGAGGCCGGCGGCACAGGGCAGTATTTCCCGGTGCCGCTCGTGGAGCAGCTCGATTTTGACATCGGCGCAGGGTTGCCCAGACGGGACAAGCTGCGAGTGAAGCGGTTGACGAATGACGCCATCGAGAGCTTGAATTGGACGCGTGGCGCGCGCTGGCGAGAGGCTGGCCGCGCGAAGCCGCGCCTGGCGACCGCTGAGAAGATGGCCGGGCTGCGGCGCGACACGCAGCGGCGGGCGCAGCTGGCCGCAGCTGGCTGGAGGCGCCCGAGCAGCACGGAGCCTACGCAGCGAGCTCTTCCACAGCTGCTGCGGGGCCAGGGTCCTTACGGGCCCGAGACCCGAGCTAACCTGGCCTCCTTCGCGCACGACCGGCTCAGCATCCCAGGCGACGTCAGCCAGGCGCCGCGCATCGACCAGTTGCTGCCGGATACGGCCCGCAATTTTTGACGGAGAACGAGAGCTAGATGCTGAGGTCGCCCAGAGAGATGGCCATGCTCGACGAGACGCTGTGGCCCGTGCGGCCCTATACCGACCTTGTGCTGCGATCCAATCGAAAGGTATATGTGCGGCTGGCGAAGAGACTCTTACGGATAGGGCTGGTGCGGCTAAGCGCCAGCAAGAAGAACGACGTGGGCGCGTTCGTGGTCAAGAAGAAGGACGGCGCGTAGCAGAGGCTGATTCTGGACTGCCGGGCGTCCAACAGGCAGTTCGTGGCCCCCCCGAGCGTCAGCCTCCTGACAGGCGAGGGGCCGGGCCGCGTCGAGCGGCAGGCCGGGGGGCGCGGGGCCGCGCACCTCGGCACCTCCGACGTCAAGGACTGCTTCCACAGGCTGAGGTCCCCCAAGGAGCTTGGACGAGTACTTCGCCTACCCCGAGGTCTGGGGCTCCGAAATGGGCCTCACCTGGTGGGAGGGCGAGCGCCTGTCCTAAGACATGGCGCTGTATCGGCCGGCGCAGTCTCGGCCCATGGACTGGGCATGGAGCCTCTACTACGCCCAAGAGGCAAACACCAGGTAGATGGAGCTGACCAAAGAACTCTCCGGGCCCCAGCTTCTTCAGGACCGAGGGCCCCCCTTGGTGCTCCGTGGAGGCGAAGGCCCTGGCGGCCAGGGGAATTACTACTACTTGGACAACCTGGGCGCGCTGGCGGACGACGAGGGCTGACGGCGGTGACCGAGACCTTCGGGGACCAGGGGCTGACGGTCCACGAGACTGAGCTTGCCTGCCAGTGCGGCGTCGCGCTCGGCGTGGAGGTGGACGGGCGCGCGGGCCGGACTCGGCCTACCGCCAAGAGATTCAGGCGCGCGAGGGACTCCATCCGGGAGCTCGTCCAGCGCGGGGCCTGCACCGGGCAGGAGCTCGAGGTCTTGATCGGGCACATGACGCTCGTGGCCCTGATCCGGCGGGAGCTGCTGTCCATCCTGCATGCGACCTATAGGTTCGTGAAGAAGCAGTTATTCACCAGGGCGCCGCTGCGGGAGAGCGTGAGGCAGGAAAAACCGCGCTCAGCGGCGCGAAGGTGTTCTTGGAGGCGAAGTGGGACGACGAGTGACTGCGGGGCGTCTACCAGACCGAGTCGCCGTGGGGCTTTGGCGCGGCCTACTCGCGGCGGCCAGAGGCGGCAGTCGCCGACGCAAGGCGAGTGCCCGAGCGGGCGCGCTTCCGCCTGGGCGCCGAGGCGGCGAGAAGCCACGCCATTGCTGCCGCCGGGCTCGAGGAGCAGGAGGACGGGCTGGCGCGGGCGAGGACCGAGCCCACCGACGCGGAGGTGCTGAGGTGGTAGCGGGACAAAGCGTTCCCGGAGCTGCCAGCCCACCTCCTCCATGGGTCCCGCTGGACCACCGTGATAGCCGACAAGTGGAGATACCAAGAGGGGATCATCCACCTGGAGGCCTAGGCTGTGCTGATGTGGATCGAGCGATTGGCCCGCAGCCAGCACGGGCACGATGCGCGGGCCTTGTTCGTGGGGACAACCCGGCGCTGACCCTGGCGCTGGGTCGGCCCCGTTCCAGGGACTTCAAGCTGCTGACCCTCATTCTGCTGACCCTCATTAGGCGAGCCGGATCGTTGGCCTCGGCGCGAGGCCTGCGCCTGGTTTTCCGCCGGGCGCCATCAGAGCTGAACAGCAGCGACAAGGGAAGCCGATTCTTTGATGAAAAGTATGACAAAAAGAAAGATGCCACTTGGATCGTGTCTTGCGCCCCCGCGTCACACGTCGACGAAGGGTCCCCAGATGGAACTGATACCGACGGTCCGAGGGGATGTTCGGGGTGCAAGATCGGGGAGTTGCCGGGCGAGTATCTCCACAAAGATTTAAGCAATCCCGAGCGCGACCGAGGCGAGCGAGAAAACGAAGCAGAACGCAGAGAGCAACGAGAAGAGCGACAAGAGCAGGAGCACGAAGAGCGATCATATGATGAACAGCGAGAGCGAGAGACACGAGAGGAGCAAGAGCGAGAAGCAGCAGCAAGCCGACAAGATCAGCACGAAGACAGACAGCAAGAACGACCGTCCGTCACCCTTGTGGCTCAAGAACCTGGACAGGGACATGCCGGCGCATCGGCAGAGAACCATGGCCATGCCCGCGCCGAAGCCCCAGTCGCGCGGGGCCGGGCACTCGCGGACGCTGGCTGCTGCAGCCGGGAGCCAGGCTCGCGAGAGGAGCCAGAGCTCGAGGCGGGCCCGAACGTTGACAAGGGCAAAGGCGTCAAGCCTTCCGGCGCGGCTGGATGCACCAGCGCTGGAGCCGACCGTCTCGCTGGAGATCGTGGCCAGGCAGGACCCGCCGCCAGCAGGCGCCGCCTTGACCGTCGAGGACGGCGAGAGCGACTCCGCCTCCGAGGAGGCGCCAGCTGGGGCGGACCGCCGGAGCGAGCTCCTGGGCAGAGCTACCTGGAGGCCGCCAGCGCGTCCGAGGCCAGCCGAGTCCGGCATCGGGACCGCGCGCGAGAGTTCTTGGCTTTCGCCGACCGGGAATGCACGTCGCTGCGCGGCTGCGCGAGAACGACGAGGTGGACGAGCGCATCGTGTAGAGGAGGGAGCCGGCACCTGCCGCGGACCCTCCGGCGCCTGAAGGGATGGAGGAACTTGTGCCCGAAGCACAGCCGCCGGCCGTTCCCGTGGGCGGCGTGGGCCGCGTTGGCGCTGGAGCTGCTGGGGAGGGGCAGGGACGGGCCGGCTTCGGGCTGCTGCTGATGGTGGACGCGTACCTGATGCCGTCCGAGCTGCTGAGCCTCCGGCGCAGCTCCCTAGCGCCGCCGGCGCGAGGAGGGCTCAGAGACTGGAGCCTGCACCTCTTCCCCCAGGAGAAGGCCAAGCGCAGCAAGGTCGGGAGCGCCGACGACGGCGTGGTGATGAACTCCGAGCGGGCGCGGTGGGCAGACCCAGTGCTGGCGCACCTGGCCTAAGGGCCCGCGTCGGAGAGGCTGGTCCCGTGGGACTACCAGCAGTTTGGCAGGTTGGTGCAGGCCGCGGAGGAGCGCTTGAAGATCGAGGTCGCGCCGCACCGGGCGCGGCACAGCGGCATCAGACTCGACCGAGCGTTCCACCTGAGGACCCAGGAGGAGGCGACGAAGAGAGGAAGGTGGTTATCATTTCTCTCTGCCGTGCGCTACGAGAAGACTGGCCACCTGAACGATGCGTGGAGAAATATGAACCCGGACGTGCAGGCACGCGCCCTCGTCTGCGAGGAGCGCCTGGTCGACGTGCACCTTCGAGGGGCCCCCCTGCCAGCTCGCCCGATCCTGTAGGCGCGACGACTTACTTCCTCGATCTCTTCTCGGGAATCGGCGGGGTGGCGCGAGCTGCGCGGCGCTGGAAGTTCGAGACGAGAGAGTACGACCTCCGTGGGGGGCCGGCGGGCGATTTTCTGAGGAGGCGCGTGCATGCCCAGGTTTTGGCGAGCCCGCGGGGAGGGTTGGTCTTGGCCGTTATGATGGCCCCGCCGTGCACATATTTCTCGATTGTCCAGAATTCGACATGCCCCATTCGAAGCAAGCAGTACCCACGAGGCCTCCCTGGGCTCCCAGCTGACCGGAAGGCAAAGGTCAGGCTGGGCAACCGCTTTCTCGATGTTGTAATTCAGGTCGTACGCGTGCGCGTGCGAGAACGGGTGCCCTTCTGTATCGAGCACCCGCAGTCCAGCTATATGTGGCACGATGAGACGCTGAGGCCACCCGATTGGCCTTCGGCTGTTGCGATGAATTCGACCTGGGGCGGTTGGGCTGCCTTTTGCAGAGCCGATGCCAGGACAAGCACGGGCTTTGCTCCGCGACTGGGCGCAAGCATACAGTGGTAGAGGGGTCGCGGGCTACTGCGGCGTCGGCCGCATGCCGCCGCGCTAGCCCAGGCCCTTCTCTCAGCATCAGTTCTGCGAAGGGAGTGCGACAACTATTTCTGACGTTGCGCTGAGAAGTACCGATTCGGGCCTCAGTCCCGGCAATCGTTTCGGGGTGCGTTTTGAATCGGTGATCTTGGCTGTACGATAGGCCTCAAGGCCTTGTCACACTCCAGCTTGACAGCAGTAGCGAAAGCATCGAGTCCAGGTCCAGCAACAGTACTGTGCTCCGCTAGCCTTGAGAGAAAGACAACATGAATGTGGGTGCCACGGGATTGCTGTCCTCGCATGCGACTGTCGTGATTGCAATTGTCCGTGATCGTTTGTGTTCAAGCGTCACATACCAGCCCCCCCCCCCATTTAACGCAGGGTTCGTTTTGAATCGATTCTCCTGGCTGTACGATAGGCCTCAAGGCCTTGTCACACTCCAGCTTGACAGCAGTAGCGAAAGCCTCGAGTCCAGGTCCAGCAACAGAACGGTGCTCCGCCAGCCTTGAGAGAAAGACAGCATCATCATCATCATCATCCACCATCCACCATCCACCATCACCATCATATTCACATCATACTCTCACCATACCATGGTCATCATCATGGTATGGGTAGGTGGTCCTGCGCGATCGGAGAGTAACAAGAACCCAATCCTTTGGATATGGGGAATAGCAAGAACCCATCCTTAGGATATGGGCAGTAAGGAGCAGTGATAACCCCATCCCATAATTGGAAGAAGGGGTTTGGAAGAGCGACTCTACCAAACCGCACTCACTAAAAGGCTGGTGTGTTTACAACATGGCGGCAGAAGACCATAAAGAGCACAATTGAAGAGCAGAGGGGGGCACCATTCTGCACTGCACATACGAGGGACCACACGGGAGGAGACCATACGGGAGACCATACGGCCAATTTCATCCAATTCAGTCACATCTCCCCCGATCCCCTTCCACTCCGCCCCATTCCATCCAGCCCCACTCGCCTCTGCCCCGTCCTACTTCCCACCCCCTCTCCTTCGCCCTCTTCCACCTCATCAATTCCGTCAATTCCGTCCCATCCGACGTCGTCCGATCCGATCCTCTCCATTCTGCCTGTACCCCATCATCAATTCAATCAAAGTTCCCTCCACTCCGTCACGCATCCCACCCCATGATGTATCATCGCATCCGATTCCCTTCCACTCCTTCCCCATCCAGCCTCATCGCAACCCATCCCCGATCCCCTTCCCCTCTGCCCCCATCACTCCTCTCGTCCACATATTGTCGAACCCCCTCTCCTCCCACCTTGTCTCTTAGTTCACACCTCGGTGTCACGGCGCCCGCCCGTGACCGCTGTGGTGGCGTGCGATTGCACTTGCAGGTCTCAAGCCTGTCCTCATCATGGGGGCCGCGTCAATCATACGCTGGCACCGGTCCTGGACGGGCCAGTCGTGGGCCCAGGACTTGCCTGGACAAGATGAGCATTGATATAGTCGGCGATTGAGCCTATGAGCCAACGTTACCGTCGCCACATGCCCCATTCTCAGCCAAGCCGCTGCCTGACGGGTGGCCATTTACAGGCAGCCGTTGCCGCAGGAGACGATCCACCGTGAGGTTCGCTCGAAGGGTTTGCAATCGGCAAGGCGGTCAACTAGGTCACCCGCAGGGGTGCAAAGATAGTCGTGCCTCGCGGTCCAGGCCGCCGCAGAGTTGTCGTGCTTCGGGTCGCGGTGGGAGAGTCAATGAGCGCAGAGTGAGGTGACCAAGATTGAGGCACGGCGTACTCTACATGGGGTGAAAGCAGCGGCAGGAGGAGGAGGAGGAGGAGATTACCAAGAGATGTGAAGAGGCCGTTGTGTGTGTTTTTTCTGGTGATGTATTGTCTCCATCCGTCCGTGGGGGATCCGCCTGTAAAGCCGTGGCCGCCCGGGCAGGAGGCTGCGACTTGCTCGTCCTCGTTGCCGTCACGGGGAAAACATCGAGCCTCGAACTCCGATCCGCTTCTCCCTTCTCGAACCTCCCCCCAGAGGCCCGAGTCACTCCCCTCGATCCTCTCCTCGAGCCTCGATCCTCGAACCCTATCTCAAGGGGGGAAAAGCCACCCGGACCCGACAACTGACGTTTACAAATCGGCCCTGGGCGTTTACTAACCAGCCCGCAACAGCCCTTCCCTGTTCGATTCCTCCCGTGGGTGCGTCTACTGCACGGCTTCGCCTGTCGGGGTGGTTATCATGGGGGGGTGTTCGGCCCTCTCCTCTCCCCCACCCTCGCGTCCTCGTTGCCGTCGCAGGAGAGACGTCGACCCGCGAAGTCCGATCCGCTCCTCCATCAATCTCGACCCTCCCCCCGGAGGCCCGAGTTACTCCCCTCGATCCTCTCCTCGAGCCTCGATCCTCGAACCCTCTCCCCCACCCTCGCGCCGCCTCCGACGGAATTCGGGCCAGCGCGCGCTGTGCTGCGCCACCCGCCACGGGGCCACCGCGGCGCGCCGCAGGGGCGGCGGCGCCGGCGGGGTCCTCGCCGCGGCCTTAGGCCGCGGCCCCCCCTTGGGCGCAGGCTGCTCGGCCTCGCCGCCCGCGCGCTCGCCGACCGGCGCCCCTGGGCAGAAGTGCGCCAGGCCGTGAGCCTCGGATGTCTCCTCCTCCGCCTCCTCCTCCTCCTCGTCCTCTTCCTCCTCCTCCTCCTCCTCCTCCTCCTCCTCCTTCTCCTCCTCCTCCTCCTCCTTCTCCTCCTCCCCTTCCTCCCCTCGCTGCACGGGCGGCCGCGGCTGCGGCTGCTCCTCCCCTCTGGGCCTCCCAGATGGGGTCGGAGAAGACGTGATCCGAGGATCGCGCCGCATCGCCGATGCATCGTCGATGCGTCTCGATGCGGAGCCCGAGTTCCTTCACGCGGACGTCGCCGATGCGTCGCCGACGTCACCGATGCATCGCCGATGCATCGCCGGTGCATCGCCGATGCATCGCCGGTGCATCGCCGATGCATCGCCGGTGCATCGCCGATGCATCGCCGATGTATCGCCGATGCGGCGGGATCCTCCGACCCTACCTACTCCGACCCCATCTAGGAGGCCTCTAACTGGCACACCCGTGATGAAACACAACACGTACGGTGCTCGAGACGTGCGTGTTAGCACGCTGCGTGCCGTTTCGGCACGTGTTGGCCCACGTTTCGGCAAGGGCGTCGCGCCAGACCTACGTTTCCAGTCTGCATGTTGAGTTCCGTGTCAACACACTTTGGGCTGCGTGTTGCGTATCCGGGCAGCTAAGCTCCTCCCCGTTTGCTTCACCTCCCCCCCCCTGGCGCGAGGCGCGCGCGCACCGCGAGGCCGATCGGCCGCGTCGCGGGCGACCCGTCTCCTCTTGCTTATCCGCCTCCACCTCTTCCATCTCTTCCCCCCATCCTCTCCAGACGGGTGGATAAGCCAGAATCCGAGAGTGCAGCAGTGCTTCAGACTCGCATTCCTTGTCTGCTTTCCTCTCTCTCTCTCTCTCTCTCTTTCCCTCTGCATCGACATACTTATGTCTGCGTGTATGTATAAAGTGAAGTGTCTTTATCTCGAACTGCGTCGGACGGGTAGGAGTATTTGTCCCTCGGCTCCGTTCAGCATGTGCATTCGATGCAGCAGTTTAGTGCCACGGGTCCCCTGGGGCGCAGGAGGAAGGGAGGACTGTTTCGGATGTGGCCTTGGGCCGCGGGCTGGCCGCTCGCCCCTCAGCCCCTAGAGCAGCGGGACGGCTTCCTGGTCCTAGCGTCTGGTCGGTATCTCCGGGGGTTAAGTTCTTGTTGCTATGGGGTCCGTACCGAAGCAGCGAACAGGGCAATCAGAACCGCAGGGACAGTAAAATCAGATTCCCTCCACCTCCACCCCCTCTTCCCTCCTCTCGATTGGTTCGGCCTGCCGCAGCGAGAGGGCTGTCGCCCACGGCGCACGATCGGCCTCCGCCTGCCCAGCGTTGCCCCTCTTCGTCCGTCCTCCTCTCCCGTCTCCTCGCATGCGGGTCTGGGTTCTCGCTGGTGTGTCGGAACTCCGTCAGGGCATGACCATCGAGTGGCCCTTCGCCCATCCCGCCACGGTGCCTGGGTAGCAAGTAGCTCAGAAGCCTCTTGGATGCCAGTGGGGATCTCTTCGGAGACCTCTTGGAACCCTTTTGGTAGCAGTTTTTGCGGGTGTGTTAGGGGCCTTTGGTGGCCTCTTGGGCCTTGATCCTAAAGAAGATCAATAATTTTGGCCTGTCGGGGCCCTCTTGGGGTGGCCTCTTGGAGCCCTCTTGGGGCCTTTTGGTCCGTCTAGAGGCCATCTTGGACGTGTTGGAGCGATCTTCAGGCGACTCGGAGGCTTCTTGGACCGTTTTGGGAGCAGCCTCTCGGGGCCCTCTTGGTCCGTTTCGGGGCCAGGGCCCTCCTGCCTCCGGAAAGTCGCGCGTGGGCGCTCCCCACTCCCAAAGCCCAGGAGCGCCCTGTACGCGGGGCTGCAAACTGCGCGTCGTGCCTCGGGGCACGGTGGTGGATCTCGGAGGACGCACGTGGGAAGCAGGTCCCCCAGTCCACGTCTGACCCGCATCTGGGCCAGAGACCGGGTCTGGGCTTATGATGTTCCAACCAATTTTAGCCTTGATCGCCAGAAAGAATTTCGAGCACCAGGAAAGTACCGAAATTGGAGGGTTTTCATGTGTCGGGCCTTGGGAGGCGATACGCGTTCGACACTGTTTGGGCACTTTTCTGGGCGCTCGCAATTATTTCTGGGATGTGGTCCTTAAGTACGATGGGAGCAACAGAAGTCTGGGCCTGGGCCTGGGCCCGCGTCTGGGCTCGGGCGCCTGGGTCTTGGCTCGCGTCCTGGCCCAGGTCGGGGTCCGAGCCCAGGCTTCTGGTGCCCGTGTGGGTGTTGATTTGGTCGAGCACGCCAGGCCGAGTCTGGCATTAAATCGGGCGCGGGACATTAAAAAATAGTCAAAAAATAGTCTGGGCACGATTTTTTCGAGCATTTGTTGGACCATTTTTCGGAGCATAGTTTGAGTACTTCTTCCTCCAGAATCCGCCTGTAGGGGGACATGGTCGACCTGAGTCTGACATTCGACAGCTTCGTCGCTCCCTCGCCTCCTCCTCGCCCCTCCCCTGCTCCCCCCTCCCGCACCGCCGTTCTGGATCGAGGCGGTTTGGCTGCGGGCATCGGTGTGCCTCTTCCTCGACTGCTTCGAGTGCGACAGGATCATCTCCGCCGATGGAACAATGCTTTCATTGCAACAAGCCGACGGCATGTTTGGTCACATGTCCGGTTTCCTTGCGGAGATATTTTGTGTGCGCGAAGTGTTGGAGTCGGCCTTGTATCGGATGCCAGACCCGGCTCCATTCGGGTGACTTCGCGGAAGACTCCGACGCCGAGTTCAACGATATTGAAGAGTTCTCTGACGTTTGGTTCGAGTTGAGGGTGCTCGAGACGATGCGTCTGCGTGGGAGGCAGCAAAAAGAGCAAGCGCTCCGTGATCTTGAGTCACGTGTGCAGCATCTCGAACAAGCGCGATTGCGGTTCGCGCTCATAGTGTTCTTTGCTGAGTTAGCTTTCTCGTAATTGACCCTACTCCTGCTGCGCATCGCACGCACCAGACGTTTCTAGCGCCGAGTGTGTCCGAGCTTTGCAGTGCGAAGCCCGCAGTTTGGTTGGAGAAGCCGTGCTACGTCTCGAGCGTCGACGCACGCATGAGGGCGAGACATCTCGTGATGCTCCCTCGCTCCGCCCTCTCCACCTTCCTTCCCTCCCTCCACCAGACGACCCCAGATAGGCCGAAGGAGGCTCCAAGACGGCCCTCAGAGAGTCCCTGGAAGGGCCCCACACGGCCCAAGAGAGCTTCTGGAAGGCCCAAGAGGTGGACATGATGGTCTTGGACAAACCCCAGGGGATTCCAACACAGCCAAAAGCGCTCCCAGAGGCTCCAACGACGCCACAAGAGGGCACCAAGAGAGCTGGTCCTCCACCCAAGAGGCCCTCGCCACGCACACCAGCCCAGGTGTTGTTCAGGTTCCTCCTGTTCCTCCTCCTCCTACTCCTCCTCATCCTCATCCTCCTCCTCCTCCTTCTCCTCCTCCTCCTCCTCCTCCATTCAATGTCCTTAAAAACAATTTCCCCCTGTCGTCCCCCCAGACGTGTCGGTATGGCGGTGCGGGCGTTTAATATGGGACGTTTTCACCATGTATGATCTTGAAGCGTAAAGTCCGCAACGGCTTGACTGATGGAGGGCAGGTGGTTTTCAAAACGTGGTTCTCGCATCTATGCCGTCCACAGTCGGCCCAAAAGTGCGTTACAGCTTCAAGGATGGGGAGACAGGTCGTTATCAAAATGTGATTATCGCATTAGCGCCACGCACATTCGTGTTACAAAATTGCAACAGCTTCACGGGTGGAGGATACGTGGCTTTCAAAATCTGGTCTCGTTTCAGCGCCGCGCACATTCGCTTCAAAATGTTGCAGCAGTTTCAATGAATCGTATGGTTGCAGTCCCAGGATGGTGTTCTGGCACGACTTAGGGTTGTCAGGTCGCAAAGGTCACGTTGATTCGCGGTGTTGAAGTCCCAGCAGTGGTGTTCTGGCACGGCTTGCAATTACCAGGACGCGATAGTAACGTTGATTACAGGAATGGCGTTTTGGCACGAGTGAGGATTCTCAGACAGTTGTCTTCCAATGGGGCCATTCCCGCAGTGAAAACAAATTCTTACAGGGAACTGTGAAGATGGAATTGGGAGGAAGGGTTTACTGCAAAATCGTTGGTGCTTCTTTGGTTTACACTGGTCCTGCTCCTCCTCCTCCTCGTCCTCCTCCTGCTCCTCCTCTCCTTTCCGTCCGTACTGCGACTGGCTTAGTGGGACAGCTGTCCACCATGCGGGCTGCAATGTCTGGAGCTTGCTGCACAGTGAGCAGTGTTGCCCATAGAGTGGCAGACTCCTTTCATCAGCGGCCAGCGCTGCAGGGGCGTGCGCCTCAGGAAGTACGGTCAGGAACTTTGGCTCAGCGTATCACGCCGCCGGTTCTGGCCCACCACGCTCTGGAGCGACACGCTATCCACGTCCAGTCCCCGAGCGTCAATGTCCCGAGCCTTTCTCAGCCTCCCGAGGAGCGAAGCGGAGCGACACGCTATCCGCTCGCAGGGCATAGCGTGTCGCCGGGGCCGCTGCTGCGACACGCTATGCAGAAGGTCCTGACCGTATGACCCCGAGATATAGCACCATGGTGTCGCAGAAATCGGATGTAGACCGTTGGTTGCGCTGATCATTGTCAGCGACTGCAGCGCCACTTGTTTTATCTGAAGGGCTTCGCCCTCTGCCGCCGACCCGCCCACCCCGTCAGACTGGGCCTGATCTGTAGGTTGTTTGGTTTCCTTGTCGGTCGGCTGGCTGGCAACTCGGCTGACTGGCGTGTTGTCTACATTGACGGTTGGCAGTTGATTCGGCATGTTTGTTGATTGGCTGGTTGCGCGCGTGTGTAGTAATTAATGAGAGATGGTGGCCTCGGGAGCGAACGAGTTGCGATGTACTAAAGATTGTGGCTCCAGGGGCGCAACTCTGCCGTATTTGACGTGTCCCAGCGCACCCCCAATAATTCCGACCCCGCGACTCTGGGAGGGTATCTCATGTTTTTTCGGGCCTCTCCTCGCGCAGATTTCAACCGTTACAGCGTTGAAGCTAGAACACAAAATTGTATATCCATGCCAGACAGCGTGGACTCCAAGCAGTGAGTTCTTGCAATATACGCGTTTCAATATGGGAGGTCGAAGCAATATGGTGCAATATAGGTGGTGCCATCCATGTGGCGCAACGCAATGCAAAGCAATGCAATGCGATGCGATGCAAAGCAATGCATCGCAGTGCAACACAATGCCTCGCAATGTAAAGCAACGCAATGCAATGCAAGGCAATGCAGTACAAGGCTATGCGATGCCATGCAATGCAATGCAAAGCGACGCAATGCAATGCAATACAAGGCAACGCAATGCAATGCAATCCAATGCGATGGAATGCAATGCAATGCAATGCGATTGCGATTCAACGCAGCGCGATTGCAACGCAATGCGATTGCAGTGCAACGGGGGGGGGAAAGCAACGGGGCGGCGGCCACGGACGGGAATGGGGCCGCCGGGCCCGCACACGGGCTGTTGGGGTGGAGGCAGGATGCGGCGACGGGGGCGGGAATGGGGCCGCCGGGGCCGCACGCGGACCCGGTGTCTCAGAAGCGAAGTAGGAGCCCCATGAAGTGCAAGCATTGCTCGGAGAAAAACTGGAAGAATTTGGGCCTCGCAGCCTGTTGGCCCCGAAGGGGGCGGCAGATTTCTGTTGCCCGCACCTGTTGGCCCCGAAGGGGGCGGCAGATTTTTGTTGCTTGTGCGTATGTCCGAGGACGGGGGAAGCCTTTGTTGGGAGCACCGCTCCACCCTGTCCCCCTCACTCACCATCTCTGATATGCATCGGGCACTCCTCCGCCTCTTCCATGTTCTTCCACCCCGTTGTTCAAGGCGCTTCTCGTCGTCGGTATCTTCGAGTGTGGACCGTCAGCACGCCAGGATTACATGCGTGGACGGTGGTGTCTCCTGTTGGATAGTCGGCGAGCCGCAGTTCCGCCTCTGGTAGAAGATTTGTGTTCAGCAGGGCCTCTTCCTGCCTGTTTTTTTTGTGATGGAGCGTGGACTGTGCGTTGGCAAGAGTGCCTGTGCCTACAGTTGCGTTTTCTGTCGCCGGCCCATACCATCGATGGAGCTTTTCCGTGCACGGAGTTTGCGATCTTGCGCGGGCTGTATGCGATGGCAGGACTGCTTGTGCCGAGACAGCGGGGAATTACAGTTGGCCAAAACATCTCCCGACATTCGGAGACAGCGGGCGAGGCGGAAACAGCCGAAAACAATGCAAAATCTATTGCAATCACCGAGGAACGTTTGTTACAGACCACCTAAGAGTCCCTCAGTGCAGGCATTGTCAGGGTAGTAGGCAGCCTGCCCCGAGTTGCACGCAGCGGTCATTTCTGATCAGAGGTGGCAGAAGCGTCTTGAGCCTAGAGGCAAAACGGCTGTGAGCCGTGGGGACCATTGACATTCGTTTGAGCTGAAGTGACGGTGGGCACCCCTTTTCATGGTCCACGCTCCTCGCAGGTGTACGAAAGACATTCGATTGGATACAGATACAGCGTAGTCATGTTTGTTCCTACCAATTGGCCCTCAAAATGGGAGGCAGCTTTTGCATCACCGCGGCAAAACCGCTGCAACTACTTTGTGCTGGGACGATGTTGTGTTAGTATATGTTGGATATTGTGCGCCTTCTACTAGCCAGGCCAGGAACGATGCCCAGCAGAACGGTGCCTGAGATGGTTCCAGTCAGCGGGCGCGCAGAATCAAAACGGAAAGAGAAAACGGAATCTTGTAGCGGAAAACGGAATTGGATTTTCCGTTGGTCGTTTTTTGTTTTCCGGTATCAAGTTTCTTTTTCTCCAGTTGTTGAATCCGTTGTTTGTTTTCTTTTCAGTATAGTTTGTCCGTATTCCGTTGTCCGTTCTTTAGTTTTTGTTGTTTGATGTCCGTTTGTTGTTTCCCAGTTTCCATGTTCTGGTTTTTACTGGTTGGTGCCAGTTTTTTGTTTCAGTTCCCCGTTTGCCGTTTTCTGGTTTCCGATTTGTGGTTTTCAGGTTTCCTATGTTCGTTGTCCGGTGTTCGTTTTCCAGTGTACGTTTTCCAGGTGCCGTTTTCCATAGCGTTTTGACATGAATCGCATTTTCATGTTATTGTTTCATTATGTTTCTCATGTCTCCCCCTTCGCCTTCAGTTCGATTCGGGTGAGTTGGCCCGAAAGCGATTCACGGTGCACCCACAGCTGAAGCCGACGCTAAAGTTGAAGTGCACAGAAAAATGGAAAGGTCCCACCCTGCAGGTTTGGTTGACAGCACATCGTCAAACGGTGCTGCAGCCTCCTTCCCTTGAACACAGGCCCCCTCCCGGAGCATCAGCCAGACAAGTCGGATTTGCACCGCCGTGCCTTGCTGGACTGGGCGCGTTTCGGCACAGCCAGCGCCGCCGCCACCCATGCGTCAAGGTCACCGATTCGGGCGACGGCGACAGCGGCAGTAGCGGTGGCCGACGCGTCCACGCTAGGCGGCCTGCGAAGCCAGATTGCGAGGGTTTCCATAACCTGTGAGCGAGAGGGGACCAGGGCGGAAGAGCGGGCGGAGACAGTCGCGGGAAGAGGGCTGGGAGGGGCCCGGCGCTCGTCGCAGGACGCGATGTTATTGACGAAGGCGAACGTTGGACTTCTAGCGCTGTGTGGTTTCGTTGATATCAACGATGGCAATATGCGTGTGACCGCGTTGGGTCTGGGTCCAACGGCCTCTTCAGTGCGAGCAAACAGCTCTCGCGCATTAGCGCAGGCATTGACATGGAATGTGTGGCACGGTTCGACCTGCAGCGTGAGGGCGGAAAGCGCGGCCTGGTCTTGCCGTCATACATCCACCAGCGCGCGGGCGGAAGGCGCGGCAGACGACACGTTCGATTTGGTCATGCAGCTCATCGCCGGGACTGACGTCGCCGAGCTGCAGATCCAGTCTGCCCCAGATCCTTTTCAATTGGAGTCCCTTGCATCACAGCCGCCCAGATAGCCGCCAAAGCCTCGCTCACGACCGTTGCTGACGGCGCCGCCACTGTTGACGGCGCGGCCGAAGAGTGCCTCCATCGCAAAGTACGGTGCCGTTTTGTTCTTGTCGTGGAGACCAAAGAGACTACGATGTCCAATTACAATGTTTTTTTGACCCCCATGTCGACGATGCTCGTCACCACCAGGAGTGCCCGATTTCCCGGCGCGACTTCGAACCCTGAAACCGAGAGGGAAGGGACATGTCGGTCGCGATGTTTGGCACGCGCCTAGCGGTGTCGTAGAATACACTACCACTGGGGTGTTCTGGCCTCTGGGCCCCTTGCATCGATGAGTGTCCTTTGGTGTCCCTTCTGGCCCCCATATGAGTCCGTTGCACCATGGCACGTAGTCCCGTCGCCCGCATTTCCCCGCCTCCCGCACGCGGCGTTCATGGGACCCCGAAGCGGCTTCTTTGGTGGGGAGGGACAGCTGCGCGAGCCCAGCCCCCCTTTCTCATGCGGGAGCATTATCCTCGCCAGTGGCCGAGCCTGGAATCGTCGCCGCCAGATGCGCCAAGTCGATTCCGTGATTACGCCGGCACACGGTGAGGGAATTTGCTTGCGCTTCCCAGTGGGTGAACCAACCAGCACAACCACGGCAAGCTCACAGGCAACGTCGCTGCTTCCGTGTACGGCCAGGGCCAGCCGCGCGCCATCATGCGCGCCGTCAAGGTTCTGATCGGGAAGGTGTTTCGCACGCGGTCGACCCCCGCAACAGTTTTGGTTCACCCTCGGGGTAGGGGGCTTGCGAGGACGACTACACATTGCAACGGTGCCCTCGTGGGGCTCGTTAGGACGACAAGTTCGGAGGTTGAACGTGGCGACCCGGAGATTGCTATCTTGTCCGAATAAGCTAGTCGACCCAGCCATGACGCCGACGGACGAGGTAGATCTTCACAGCGACTCTGGATGCCGGCGCTTGACAGGCGATGCCGATGACGAGGGGCAAGGGTACGCCACCCGCGGGGGCAAACCGGCGACGGCGCGGCAACGCGCTGTACGGCAGTGCCGGCATCCACCGCGTGGACGCATATTGCACGTCAAATCGACTCCGCGCGTCGAGCTTGTCAGCGGAAACGCTGGCTGCGGTGCATAATCTCGAGGATTGTCAACCGACGATTGTCAATCTACACGAACTCAAGACAGGAGCCACCATGCTTTTAGAAGTGTCCAAAAACGTAACAGAAGGGGATGGCCTCTTTCTAAAGCCGCCTGTTACGATCGATGCCGCATCTGTTGGCAGATTCCCATGTAGTAAGGTCTTGAAGAAGCTCGCTGACTCTACCCTACTTGGTTACATCAATTGGATGCGATGGATGATGGAGAGGATAGTCGTACATTGTGTTAAACGGTGCGACACGAGTGACATGAACTGCAGACGGACACACAAAGGGCAGCATTGATCTTGTGTCTTTGTTGCAGGCAATGTCAAGTGAGGCCGTCGTTGAATAGGATATAAAAACACGCGCCACACCGCGGCGCAGGAGGCACGGTTCTGAGCTCGGCCCCACATGGGGTCGCAGACTACGACGCGCGAGGCTTGGCGACAAGCGCTCGGCAGCGGACACCCGACGCCCGTTCCTGTGATGCTTGGCGACAGGCGTTTGGCCGCAGGATCTAACCATCCATATGTCTTGCGTTTCCTAGCGCGCGCACCTTGCCTGTTCAGCTTGGGTTGCCGATCTGCAGCCGCCTGTCCTGATCGCGCCGCTGGTGAATACCATCAGCACAATTGTAAATAGTTGCGTTTGGCAGCAGGCTATTGACCTGCTGCGGTAAGCTACACGGCAGGGTGTAGGAGGTGCGGCTGTTGGACCAGCATCGGCCGCCTTCGGCGAGGAGCGGCCTTCGCTCGCCACTTGCGTCGGTCAGTGGGTGAGTTTATACATGTTAGTACACACAACTGTCTGGTGTCACGTCTGAGCAAGACAGGAGCCACCACGCCCCCAGAAGTACTCAAGAACGCAATAGAAGGAGATGGCCTCTTTCTGAAGGCGACTGCGACGATCGATGCCGAGTCGGTCTGCAATTCCCGATGTAGTGACGACTTGAAGGAGCCGACTGAAGGCACCCCATTTGGTCGCACCAGTTGGGTACGATATACGATGGAGGGGACAATATTACATTGTGTTAAGTGACGCGATGCGCGTGACATGGCCTACAGGCAGGCACGCAAAGGGTAGTACTGATATTGCGCTAGTGTTGCAATTAATGTCAGGTGAGCAGGTCGTTCAAGCAGGATGTAAAGAAGTACGCGCCACACCGTACTGCAGAAGGTACGGTTCTGAGCCTGGCCTCACACGGGGTCGCAGACTACGACGCGCGAGGTTTGGCGACAAGCGTTCGGCAGCAGGCACCCGACGTCCGTTCCTTTGATGCTTGGCGACAGGCGCCTGGTCGCAGGCTCTAACCATCCATATGTCTTACGTTTCCTAGCGCGCGCACTTTGCCTGTTCAGCTTGGGCTGCCGATCTGCAGCCGCCTGTCCTGATCGCGCCGCTGGTGAATCCCACCAGCGCCATTGTAAATCGCTACGTGTGGCAGCAAGCTGTTTACTTGCTGCAGTAAGGTACAGGAGGTACGGCTGCTGGCGCACCAACGTCCGTTCTCGGCGAGGTGTGGTTTTCGCTCGCCCCTTGCGCCGATAAAGGAGTAAGCTTATACATGTGAAAACACACATGTCTGGTGTCATACCTGAGCAAGAGGAACGCCATGCGCTTCGTGCTCCTCCCCTCTCGACTGTAGAAGGGGGCTGATTAGTTGTGCGAAGAAGCGGGGTCAAAGCGGGAGCGAGTGCATCCGCGACCGTTTATCTTCAGATGCCGACATCAGGATATGATGAGTAAACATGACGACTAGTGGGGCACAGGAAAAGATACTTATTCATCCTGACATCGTGACACCGTGGCGCGTCTCAGTATTTCGGCACCTTTTCGGCTCTCCGCCCATGCATTGCGAGGAAGCTCCAGGCGGGAACCATGGTTTGAGAGGGCATTACAAGGATGTCTCCAACGATGACAGCAGTCGCAAGGTTTGCCGTGCGTTCGCCCCCCTGCTCGGGAAAGCCCCAATCGCGAGCGCAGCGCAAGGCGCGAGCAGGAGCCGCGCGCATTTCGCAGATTGCAGGGAATTCATGAGCGGTAGACACATTCTTCAGGCTCGCCGCGGGAATGTCGCGCGCAGCCAATACACCAAATCTTCATTATTTGATTAGTTTGCCGTGGGTTTGCCGTTGCGCTGGGGCGCATGGGATTCTTCCAGGGGCGTAATCGAGCCCCCAGACACCCCCACGAAACGCCCAAAACGGCATCCAATGGCTTCCTGTCGTCCCCACAGGGCCCCCGGGCAGCCCAAGCAGGCCCCACAGAGGCCCAAAACACGAAGTCACGTCCAAGAGGGCCCTTCATTTGCACGGCGGCTCACTGCAAAGCCGCGGCAAAGTCGTCGAACGCATACAGACGTATATTGTGTTGTTAATATCATCCGTTTCCTCTTTTGTCCCACGTGTTGTTCAACGAGTTTGTATATAGTTTGCCGTGGTGCCAGGGCGCACGAAGCTCTTTCCATGGGCCCTTGGAGGGGCCCCAGGTGCGCCCGACATGTCCTCGAGACCTCCTGACAGCCCAAACGGGCCCCAAGAGTGCCCGAGAGCCGACGAAAGTTTCAGGAGGCAGGCGGTGCCGAAGAGTGCCCTCCAACGGGCCCCACGACAGCCTCAAAGGGCCAGTTGGACGGCGGCTTTCGGCAAAACCGTTGCACATTAAAAACGAGAGAACCAACAACAAACAAAAGAAGACGAAACAACAAAAAAACGGAAGCGCCAAAGTGAGGATATTATCTTCCCCTCATCTTCCTCTTTCTCCTCCTCCATCATCCCTTCTCCTTCAAACAAAATCACCTTTGCCGCACCCCGAAACGTGTCGGTAGGGTGGGCAGGGCGGTTCGCCTGAGATGTTCCCACCACTTGCGATCTTGAAGCATAAGGTTTGCAACCGTTTCATTGGTGGAGGGCGGGTCGTTTTCAAAATGTTGCTCTCGCTTGAGCGCCGCGCACATTCGTTCTAAAACAAGGAAGAGATTCACGGATGGACGGCGGGCCGTTTTCAAAATGTGGTTATCGCTTTAACACCGCGCATGTCCGTTTTAAAAGTTTGCAACAGTTTCATTGGTGGAGGTCCGCGTTGTTCCGACATGTGGTCTTCGCTTTTAGTGCCACACACATTCGTCTTAAAAGTTCGCCTCATATTCAAGGGTGGAGGGCTGCCTTTCTTCAAAATGTGGTGTTCTCGTTGGCGTCGCTTGCATTCGTTTTAAAGTTCGCGACCGTACCGAGGGTTGGCTGATGTTCCAGGATTGATGTTCTGGCACGATTGAGGCTTGTCAGGACGCAAAACTCGCGCTGGTTCGTGGTGCTGAAGGCCCAGGAATGTCGTTATAGCCTGGTTCGAGATCGTCAGGGCGCAGCAGTGACGTTGACCCGCGGCGTTGAAGTCCTGGGAATTGTTTTTTGTCCGCGCGGTGGAAGGTTATCAGACGGTCGTTTTCAAATGTGTTATTTTTCGCAACGCAAAAAAAAACCCAACCACCTTGTGCTGTTGGGCCGCCGGTTTGAAGAGACAGCGCCCCGCGTCCCACTTCTTTTATTCGCCTCTCTTCTTCCCCCTAATCCTTCCTCTCACCCTTGCTTCGCCTTTCTCGCATGCCCATTTCGGCACATCCTTCACACGGTCCGTGGCCCCGTAGGGAGTTCCACCGAAGGCCACAGCAGCAGCGTCCACATGCGCCCACCTTGCCCACCTCATGCCCATGTCGGCACACCCTTCACACGGTTCGTGGCCCCGTAAGGAGTTCCATCGAGGGCCCCAGAGACAAGGTCCACATGCGCCCACCCCGCCCGCCGCATGCAAATTTCGGCACACTCCGTTCACAGTTCGTGGCCCCGTAGGGAGTTCCACCGAAGGCTCCAGATGCAAAGTCCACATGCGCCCATTACGCCCACTGATTTTTCACACGGTTCGTGGTCTCATAGGGAGCTCCACCGAAGGCCCCAGAGGCAAGGTCCACATGCGCTTACCCCGCCCGCCGCATGTCCGTTTCGGTACTTTTCACACGGTTCGTGGCCCCATAGGGAATTCCCCCGAAGGCCCCAGATGCAAGATCCACATGAGCCCACCCCGCCCACCGCATGTCGATTTCGGCACACCCCGCACACGGGTCGTGGTCCCATAGGGAGTTCCACCGAAGGCCCCAGAGGCAAAGTACACATGCGCCCACTCCGCCCACTGCATGTCCATGTCAGCGCACCACTCACACATTTCGTGGCCCCAGTGCGGGCTCCACCTACGGCCCATTTGGCAAAGTCCACATTCGGCTCCCCGCCCACCGCATGTCCATGGTGGCACACCCCTCACGCGGGCCGTGGCCCCATAGGGATTTGGGCCGAAGGCCCCAGAGGCAAAGTCCACATGCGCCCACCCCGACCATGGCATGCCCATTACGGCTCACCCCCCACACACACACGTCGCGGCCCCATCGCGGGTTCCACCGACAGCCCCAGTGGCACAGTCCACATTCGGTTCCCCGCCCACCGCATGTCCACAGCGAGACTGAGACGTAGGGGGAGGAGGGGGAGGAGGAGGAGAAGGAGGAGGAGGTGAAGGAGGAGGAGGTGAAGGAGGAGGAGGAGGAGAAGTGTAAACCCAAGAGTCATCAACGATGTTGGAATGAACCCTCCCTCCAAGCTTCCTTATCACAGGCCCCATACGACGATGCATTTCCACTGAAGGAAACTGCCTCGTTGAAAGACAACCGTTTGAAGACCCTGAAGCACGTCCAAACATGATTCTCGGGATTCCAACGCCACGGATCAACCTGATTTTTGCGTCGTCACAATCCTGAATCGTGCCAGAACGCCGTTCTTGGGACTTCAACACCGCGAATCCAAATAGCTGTTGCACCCTCATAATCCGGAACCTGTGAAGTTCTTGCAATGTTAATAAAGGAGTGTGCGCGGCGTTCAGACGAGAGCCACATTTTGAAAAGGAGCCGCTTTCAATCCGTGAAACTCTCGCAATTATTAGAACGTATGTGCGCGGCGTAAAGGCGAAAGCCACACGTTGATAACCACCCGCCCTCCACCTTTGAAACTCTTGCCATTTTTAATACACTAGAAAGACTATCCAGCGCTAAGGCGAGAGACGCATTTTCAAAATATTTCGGCTTCCATCTGCAAAATGGTTGCCGACAGTTGAGTTTCATTGACATAAGTGGTGAGGACGTCTCAAGGACAACGCCCGGCCCGCCCTTTCGACCGACCTCGGGGTGCGACAGGGAGAAGATGCTTTTTAGGAAAAGGTACGGAGGAGAAGGAGGAGAAGGCAGAGAAGGAGGAGGAGGAGGAGACGGTGATGCCAGGGAGGTCCACCGAAGGCTCCAGTGGCAACGTGCCAGTTTGCGGGGCGCACGAAGCGGTGCAGTGGGGAGACGACGGCCCTCGCCAGGGAGCTAGGCGTCGCCGAAATTATCCGCGAGGCCTGACCTGAGGAGCTGGCCCGCCCGAGCAATGTTTTCTCTCGATTGTCCAATCGTTTGGCGTCGCGCCGCGGGCGACCCGCGCGCGACGCTGGAATTTTCTCGGGGCGACCAGCGCGCGTCGCGGGAACTCCGTGCTGTGCTCTTCCCAGCGCCTCGCTCGCCCGTCGTCGCTCTGCCCAACGGCGAGAACCTTGCCCGCTATCAACCAGCCAACTAGCTCTCTTTGCCCCGCGCAGCGGACGACACGCGCGCGTCGCTGAGACCCTTTCGGGGCGACCATAGCGCATCGCGGGGACTCCGCGCTGCGCTGCGCCCGCAGCCTTCGACTTTGGAGCGCGCGGGCAAAAGGGGAGAAAAAGAAGGGAAGGGCCATCTTGGACGCTCTAGCTTTCCTCACGCCCCCCCCCATCGAACAGATCACGGACAGAGGAAGCCGCGCCGAAGGTTCTATAGAAAGCTCCACCGAAGGCCCCAGTGGCAGCGCCCGCGTGCCGCCGCCATCTCACTTTGGCAGACACCCCACGCGCTTCGTGCCCCTATCCTCGCATCATTATCATCGCTCTCTCAGCGTTATCTCATCATTCTCATTTCCGCTATCATCATCATCACTATCACCATCACCATCACCATCACCACCATCGTCATCATCCCCATGATGTTGTTCGCGTGCCCCGGGTTTCCCGTGGAGCTGGGGCGCATGGAGCCCCCCCCCCGAGCCCTGGGCAGCCCCAACACCGCCCCACGAGACACCTGAGATTTTTTCCAGGGGCCGTCGGCGGCCCCAAGCGCCCCCCGGTTGCCCAAAAGGGCTTTTAGATTGCCGAAGAAGGCCCCGGCACGCAACCAAAAGGACCCAGAAGGTTCCCAAAGTAACCTTGGGCCGCCTCTCGAGGGGGAGGACGAGAAAGGAATGACGAGAGTGAGGGAGAGGAGGAGGACGAGGAGGAGGAGGTCCACAGTAAACTCAACACGCATCGACGATGTTGCAAGTAACCCAAAACGCACCAACGATGCTCCAATTTCATCGGTCCCCATAAAAGTCTGTTTTCAGTACGGGAAGTAGCCCAGTAGAAGCCGTCCGATAATCTGGAAACGTCGTAACGCCGCGGATCAACCTCACTGCTGCGTCTTGGCGATATTGAAACGTGCTAGAAACCATTCTGGTGATTTCATCGCCGCGAATTCACGTGATTGTTGCGTCCGAGCGATCTTCACTCGTGGCCGTACACCGGTCCTGGATTTCCCTTGAAAAGTTCGCGAAATTTCCAGTTCTGGCGAGGGCAACATTTTGGAAAGGAGATCCTTGAAATATTACAGCAAACGTTTATGACGAACGCGCGGGGCGCGAAGCCGAGTGCCACATTTTGAAAGCCACCTGGCCTCAATCTGAGAAATTGTTGCAATGTTTGAAACCGAACGTTCGAGCCACATGTTGAGAACCACCCGCCCTACATCCGTGAAATTCTTGCAAGGTGTCAAACATCAGGGTCGTAACTGGCGAGGATATCGCAGAGGCTTCCAGCTTGCGCCGCCGATCCAGGACGCTCCGGGACGTTCCGTGCGAACTCATCTTGTTTAACATTTTGTGAGCTTGACCTCGAGAAGGCAGGAGGGAAGATGAATAAAGAGGAGGGACAGCAGGGTGTTGGCAGCCGCCGTAGGCAGTATGTGTTGAAAGGAATGTTTGCCTCGTGTCCGTCTTTCGAGCGTGTTGGCGGGCTAGTTCCCGGACGGTTTGGCTCGTTGGTGGGTGGTTGGGAAGATCGTAGCGTGAATAGTTAATCGTATCATGTTTTGTAGCGTCGTTTCTATTTTCTCTTATCTGGTAGCATCCGGCCCATCACGCCACTGTGCCTGGCTTGTGGGCCCGAGGCTTTTTGGAGGTTCGTTGGGATCTCGTGGGGAGCTTCTGGGGGACCTCTTTGCGGCAGGTGTGAAGCCCCTTGGGGGCCGTTTGGGAGCCTTTTGGGGGCCTTTTGGGGACCGCTTGGGGCTTCTGGGGGAACTTTTGGGAGCACATTGGGGCCTCTCAGGGGCCTCGTGCGCCTTCCTGGGGGCCCTGGAGCGGAAGGCTCGAATCGTCGGTTCATGTTCCCCCTCTTGGGGCCGTCTTGGGGCCCTCTCGGGCCGTCTTGGGGGCCTATTGGGCCGTTTTCGGGCCCTCTTGGGGGCTCTTGGCATTGTTTTGGAGGCCTCGTAGGCCATCTTGCGGAAGCTTGGAAAGGCGACAACTTCAAAAAGATTGGAAACCCTATGGAAAGCCCACGTATTTTTGCCTTTTCGGGCCCTTCTGGGGGTCCTCTTGGAGCGCTCGTGGGGACTCGCAGGGCCTCTTGATCCGTCTTGGGGCCATCTTGGGCGCATAGGAGCTCTATTGGGCCGTCTTGGCAGCCTTGGCGGCGGTGCCCCCCTCGTTCCCCCTTCGCGGCCAAGCCGCCCCCACATCCTTTCTTCTGCGGCGCAAGAGCGGCCCCAGAAGTGGCAGAACAACACCCCCAAAACCACGTTCCCCTGGAAGAGCCACCCCGGCACCCTTCCCAGCAGAGATGACGCTCAGGCTGTAGCTTTTTAAAACTCACACGCCAGATCGGCGGATTGTTATACATATATATATATATATATGTGTAGATACGTATATATATACACACACGTGTATATAACTATACGTATACATACATATATAATTATGAAAAATGTATAGCGATGGAGGAGGAGGAGGAGGAGGAGGAGGAGGAGGAGGAGGAGGGCAAGTGTAAACCGAAGAGTCATCAGCGATGTTGGAATAAACCCTCTCACCAAGCTCCCTTTTCATAGGCCCCTACGACGCTTCATTTCCACTGAGGGAACTGCCCTGTTAGAAGACAACCGGTTGAAGATCTTGAAGCATGCCTTAACATTGTTCCCGGTCAACCTGATTGTTGCGCCTTGACATTTCTGAGTCGCGCCAGAAAGCCATTCTTGGGAATTCAACACCGCGAGCGAACGTAACTGTGGCACCCTCATAAGCCTGAACCCTCCCAAGACAGCAGTTATGGTACGTTGATCATGGGAATCCGTGAAAGCCTTGCAAATTAAAAATCGCAAGCGCGGCGCTGGGGCGAGAGCCACATTTTGAAAAGGAACCGCCTTCGATCCGTTAAACGCCATGAACACGAATGCACGCGGCGCTTAGGCGAGAGCCACATTTCGAAAATGATTCGCCCCCAATCCGCGAAATTCTTGCAAATGTTTAAAGCGAATGTGCGCGGCGCTAAGGCGAGACTTACATGTTGAAAACGACCCGCCCTCCATCTGTGAAACCGTTGTCACTGTTTAGCTTCAGGGTCATGAATGGTGAAGATGTCTCAAGCGGAGCGCCCGGCCCGCCCTAAAAACTCGCTTCGGGGTGCGACAGGGAGAAGTTCTTGATAAGGAAAAAGAATGGAGAAGGAGGAGGAGGAGGAGGAGGAGGAGTAAGAGGAAGAGGCAGAGGAGGAGAAGGAGGAGGAGGAGGAGGAAGAGAAAGAGGAGAAGGAGGAGGAGGAGGAAGAGGAGAAGAAGGAGGAGGAGGAGGAGGAGAGGTAGGAGATCCTCTTCTTCCTTTCCCAGTCAGTTTGACGTGATTTTGCCGTGATGCGGAGGCGCACTAAGCCTCTTTCGAAAGCCCTCTTTGTTTTACCATGAGCTGTAAAAAGCTTTCTCTGGCCACGTCGTTGGTTTTTTTGTTTAACTGCAAGCTCTTAGAAAATGGGGGAGGGGAGCGGAGGAGGAGACGAGGAGGAAGCCCTCTCGCTTTCCGCATGTCCCGGACGGAGTCGGTAACGATAGTTTCATGGCCCAGCCGATCTCCCATTGCTATGTACCCGCGATCGTTTTCATGATGATTGGCGATTGTTGGACACATTTTCGATTCTTTCAGCGCGTGCTTCATTTGCGGAATTTTCAGGTTCACTTACAGTTCGAGTCGGCCAGTGCATTTGTTGACATGTATAAGTTGATTTGTGATGTTGGGAAGTGCAAGGATGCGAATGTCAGTGTGTATCCCGTGCTGCTGTTTTCAGGGAGCACGCGTGTTCATGCATTGCACGCGCACCATGAATCAGCATATAATAGAAAATATGCGGATGTCCTTGCGCACGGAAATACAACAATGGCGGGCATCACGCAAGACAAGCACCCAAAGCAATGGCATCAACACGCATGATACGTATGCGGACGTAGTATCGCAAAGCCGGCCAGACACAAGCAAAGCCTCGCGGTTTTCGTATCGCGCGCCCGTATCGCTTCATTGTTGTATTGCCGAAGCCTCACAGGATCGTAATGCGAGCTTCTCGTTCTCATCATCCCCCTTACATTATTCGACTGGTTTGCCACGTGCCGGGGCGTATGGCGCACGTCCAGGAAAGCCCCAAAGGTATGCGCCCCCCCAAAAAAAACAAAAAACAACCAACAAAAAAAACGACGGCCCATTTGTCGCCTTGAGAGCGCCAACAGCCCCAAGCGGGCTCCGAAACGGAACAAGAATGCTGCAGGAGGCATTGCAGAAGGCCGAAGAGAGCCCCCAAAGAGCACCAAGACAGCCCCAAGAGATCCTATTCCTCCTCGTCCTCCGCCTCCTCCTCCTCATCCTCCTCGGCAAGGCCACGTTAGAGCTGGCGGAAAAAGGAACGAAGGAAAGTATGGTCATCCGTTTCCTCCTCCTCCTCTTCCGTTCGCGCCTGGATTGTAGCGACGTCTCGAGCGAGTCGCTCGTTTGGAGTCCCCGCATTTGCTTCTTGAGAGCCTCGTGATCAAATCAATGTAGCAGGCATTGCACTTTCGCACCCCAGGAGAGGGAGACGCCACGTTGTAGGGCATGTCCTCGTGCACGCCCGATCTCGAGCGAGGCGCTAGTTTGGAGTCACCAACACCTGTCACGTGAGAGCTTCAGGATCAAATCGATCGAAGATGCCTACGGCGAATCATCGCCGCCCCCTGCCTTTTGGAAGCGCCTATGTGGCCGAACGTTGCGGCCCGGCCCGAGCTCGGCCAAGTCATCGGACTATGTGCTCCCCCAGCCGTTGTGGAAACCATTTGGGGAACACGTGCAGGGGAAAGACAAAGAGGAGGAGAGGGAGGAAAAAGGAGGAGGAAGAGGAAGAGGCTTTTTGGGAGATTCGTGGGGCATTCTTTGAGCATCCTGGGAGTTTCCTGGGGTTCTCTGGAAGAGGTCCTTTGCCTCTTGGAGGCGAAACGTGTAAGGGGTGTGCCAAAGTGAGGGGGGGGAGAGGGGCGGCATGCGTGCGCAGCCACTGGGGCCTTCGGTGGAGCTCCATATGGGGACACGAAACATGTGAGGGGTGTGCCACAGTGACGGGGATGGCGGCATGCGAACGCAGCCACCGAGCCTTCGGTGTGGCTTCCTATGGGGCCGCCTTGAGCGTCGGGAAGCCGCCAAAAAAACAAAAGCTAATAAATCCGGGCAAAGGACCCAGACATATGCAGGTGTGAATACCGCCGTTGTGAAAATCGCCTTTGGTGGAGCTCCCTACGGGGCCACGAAACGCGCGAAGTAAGCGCCGACATGCGGCGGGGCAGCCAGGCGGGGGCTGCCGCTGGGGCCGCCCGCAGGAGACGCGGAGATCAGACGAAACAGGTTACGTGCTGATGGGACCCGCTGCGGCTAACAGGCACCCGGGGAAGCCGGAGAAACCCTGCGGGCGCCGCCATTGGGGCCTTGGGTGGAGCTCCCCATGGGGCCACGAAACGTGCGAGGGTGTGCCAAAGTGAGGGAATGGCGGCATGCGTGCGCAGCCATTGGACCCTTAGGTGAAGCTCCCTATGGGGCCGCGAAACCTGTGAGGGATGTGCCAAAGTGAGGGGGAAGGGGGGGGGGCGCCTTGCGAAGGCAGCCACTGAGGCCTTCGGTGGGGCCCCCTTATGCGGCCACGGAACGTGTGAGGGCTGTGCCAAAGTGGGGGGGGCGGCATGTGGGCGCTGTGGGACCACGAAGCGTGTGAGGGTGTGCCACCGTGAGGGGGTGGCGGCATGCGGTTGGGGCAATAAGTGGAACTTCCTGTGGGGCCACGAAACGTGTGAGGGCTGTGCCAAAGTACGGGAGGTGGCGGCATGCGAGCGCAGCCATTGGGCCCTTAGGTGGGGTTCCCTATGGGGCCGCGAAACGTGTGAGGGGTGAGCCAAAGTGAGGGGGGGGGGGAGGGGCGGCATGCGAACGCCGCCACTGGGCCTTCGGTGGAGCTCCACATGGGGACACGAAACATGAGAGGGGTGTGCCACAGTGACGGGGATGGCGGCATGCGAACGCAGCCACCGAGCCTTCGGTGGGGCTTCTTCGTTGGCGAAATGAAGGCATGGCGGCATGCGAACGCAGCCACCGAGCCTCCGGTGAGGCTTCCTATGGAGCCACGAAACGTTTGCAAAACGAAGAGGTGGCGGCATGCGGGCGCAGCCACTGGGCCTTAGGTGGAGCTCCCTATGGGGCCACGAAAAGTGCGAGGGGTGTGCTAAAAGGAGGGGGGGGCGGCATGCGGGCGCAGCCACTGGGGCCTTAAGTGGAGCTCCCTATGGGGCCACGAAACGTGTGATGAGTGTGCCAAAGTGAGGCGGTGACGGCATGTGGGCACTGCCGCTGGGGCCTCAGGTGGAGCTCCTTGTGGGGCCACGAAACGTGTGAGATCTGTGCCGAAATGAAGAGACGGCAGCATGCGGGCGCAACCACTGGGGGCCATGAAACGTTTGAGGAGTGTGCCGACGGAGACACGTGAAAGAGGAGGAATATGACGGCGATGGTACTGTTGACAATGATGATGACGATGATGATGATAATGCTGATGCTGATGCTGATGCTGATGATGATGACGACGATGATGAAGATGATGAAGATGATAATGATGATGATACTGATGATGATGGTGCTGATTATGTTGACGCTGACGAGGATGACAATGACGATAATACAAGTTGAGATGCTACTGCTGATAACAAGTGTGATGACGATGATGGTGATGAGGACATACGGGGGGCAGAGGCAAGGGAGTATGGAGGGAGAGAAGGAGAAGCGGAAGGGAAGAGAGTGACGCAGGGCGCTGGCTCTTCGAGGACCCAATTCAACACAAGATAGTTGGGAACTGAGCAAGATCAATAGTTGTGGCCCTGGTCCATCTTGATGCCATCTTGAAGGTCTTGGAGCGATCCTTCGACGGTTCGGAGCCCTCCTGGACCGTTTTGGAGGCCTCTTGGGCCCCTTTTGGCCCCTGTTTGGCCTCCCGGTCCGAAGGAATCACGCAAATCGGTCAAACGTTATTCCCAGAACCATACATACACACATACATACATACATACGCATGTCTATGGTGATGTGTGTATATGTATGTTTATATACGCACTATTGCAATGTAGTGAAATGTGAACTATATACCACCCGGTCTCTCTGCGGTTAATAAGGAAATTTCGTATGTAGAAGAAGCGGCATGCGCTTCTCGACGAGGGGAAAAGAATCGAGACGAGAATGAGCGTGAGGATCAGGAAAGCGAAGCTCGCGAGGAGGAGGATCAGGAGAGTGAGAGTCACGCGGGTAAGAATCCAGCGAGCGTGGAGCAGGAAGGTGAGGATATGGAGAATGAACACCAAGGGGTCCTCTCCACGCCTCCTTGGGAAGGCTCTGGGGACGGGTTTTCTAATGATGTCCCATGCGAGGGCGCCGGTTTGGAATTCATTGCCAAATTTTTGTGATCCCGCCGGATTTCCCGAGTTTCGCTAGAAACGGAACAGGGGCGCGTCTGAGGTCTTTCTTCCGTGGGATCGGTTGTTCTGAGGGTGTCAAAAGCGAGGGCGCCGGTTTGGAATTCGTCGCCAGACTCGCACGATTTCCCGGATCTTGGTGGAAACGAAACAGGGGTGCTTCCAAAAGCTTCTTTGCGAGGCCATTCCCCTCGCGTGTTCCACGCGAGTGCGCGAGTTTGGAATTCGCCGCTGGATCGCCAGATTTCCTGGGTCCCCCTGGAAACGGAACAGGGAGGCGTCTGAGAGGGCCTCATTGGGGAGGCTCGGGGGGAATTTTTTGTGAAGATGCCCCACGCGAGTGCGCCAGTTCAAATTCGTCGCCCCATTCGCCAGATTCTCCGGATCTCGCCAGAAACGGAACAGGAGTGCTTCCCACACGAGGGCGACGGTGCGGAATTCGTCATCAGATTCGCCGGTTTGCCCGGATTTCGCCGGAAACAAAACAGGGGAGGGGTTGAATGCCTCTTTGCAGAGGCTCCAAGGTCGGCGGGGGCATTCCTTCGCGTGTCCCACGCGAGAGCGACGCTTTGGAATTCGTCGCCGGATTCGCCACGTTTCCCAGATTTCGTTGGAAACGGAATTGGAGGGCCTCTGAGATGTTTTTTGGGGGAGGCTCTGGGGGCCGGTTTTTTTCAGCATGTCCCACGCGAGGGCGCCGGTTTCAAATTTTCAAATTCGTCGCCAGGCTCGCTGGATTTCCTGGATCTCGCCAGAAAGCAAACAGGGAGGTTTATGAGGGCCTCCTTGGGGAAGCTCCGGGGGCTAGAGAAGGGCTTCTGACAGCCTCCTTGGGGAGGCTTTCGGAAGCGGTTCTTCTGAGGATCTCCCACGCGAAGGCGCCGGTCTGGAATTCGTCGCCCGATTCGCCGGATTTCCCCGATCTCGCCGGAACAAGGGGTCTTTGGGGGGCCCCATTGGGGGGGCTTTGGGGTGCTGGTGTTTCCGAGGATGTCCCACGCGACGGAACCCGTTTGGAATTCATCGCTGCACTCGCCATATTTCTTGGATCTCGCTGGAACGGAACAGGGGACCTCTGAGAGCCTCCTTGGGGTGGTTTTGGGGTCGGCGAAGCCATTCCCTCGCGTGTCCCACGCGAGGGTACCAGTTTAGAATTCCTCGCTGGGTTCGCCAGATCTCCCGTATGTCGGCGGAAACGGGACAGAGAGCCTTCTGAGGGCCTCACTGGGGAGACGCGAAGGCCTTGGATCTCGCCAGAAGCGAAACAGAGGGGCCTTTGAGGCCCACTTTGGGGATGCTCCGGGGTCGGCGATGGGCATTCTTTCGCGTGTCCCATGCGACAGCGCTGGTTTCGTTCTTCACCGGATTCGCTGGATTCCCCGGATTTCGTTGGAAACGAAACAGGAGGGCCTCTGAGAGGGCCTCCTTGGGGAAGCTGTGATGGCCAGTTTGTCTGAGGATGTTCCACGAGGGCGCCGGTTTGGAATTCTTCCCCGGGTTCGCCCGATTTCCCGGATCTTGCTGGAAACGAAACTGGGGGACCTCTGAGAGGGCATCCTTGGGGAAGCTCCGGGGCCGGTTTTTCTAAGGATGTCCCACGCGAGAGCGCCAGTTTGGAATCCATCGCCGGAGTCGCACGATTTCCCAGATCTCGCCAGAAGCGGAACAGAGGAGGTTTTTTGTGGACGTTTTGGAAAGCCGTTTTTCTCAGGATGTCCCACGCGATCGCGCTGGCTTGATATTCATCAACGGTTTCGTCGCATTTTTTTGATATCGTCGGAAAAAACACAGCCTCTGAAGGCCCCATTCGGGAGGCTTTGGGGCCCAGTGTTTCTGAGGATGTCCCACGCGGGGGCGCCGGTTTGTTATTCGTCGCCAGATACGCCCGATGTCCCAGATAATGCCGGAAACGGAACAAGGGAAGATCGGCGGGCCCATTTCGTCGCGCACCGGGGGTCCGGATGATTTGAGTTTCACAGAAATTCGGTCAAACTTTAATGTGTGTGTGGGTGTGTGCACGATCGGTCTTGCATTGTCGCAAATCACAAAATCGAACTGCACTAGAGCACATCAGGTGTTTCTGAGAAGTTCAAGATTCTTGACAATGTACATGTATAGACATACGTATATATATACACACACATACATACGTACGTACATACATACATACATACATACACATTTTTATATATATGTATATATATATACATATATATATATGTACATATACATATATATATACACATATACATTTACGGTTACATGTACAGTTACATCTACATTACCATTTACATACACATACAAACAAATATACATACATATGTATACACACATATATAAACCGACATATACATACACATGCACATACATACGCACAGACAGAATGTACGTGTCTCCATATATATATATAGATATGATATATAGATATATATATAATATATATACATATGCATCACAGTATACATACACATCATATATAATATATATATATATATATATTATACACCCCCGAATGTAATGTTGCTGTGTTGGCATATGTTTGCTCGACAAGTAAATTACTATCAATTTGGTCATTAGTGATTCAGTTAGGGCAAAGTCACTGTCATTGCGTGTAAATATGAATATAAATAAAATGTATATATATATATATATATATATAATAATATATATATATAGACTCATATTAGTTGCTGCTTCAAACCCCAATATAATATATAATGTCGAAAAAAAAAAAAAAAAAAAAAAAAAAAAAAAAAAAAAAAAAAAAAAAAAAAAAAAAAAAAAAAAAAAAAAAAAAAAAAAAAAAAAAAAAGTCCGAGTTTTGTCAGATTTGAAATCAGATTTGACGATTTAACATTCCAAGCTATCGGTATTATAAACGGTTCGGTTTTTGTAAGCGTAGTTTTGTTTCCGATGGGCTGGTCACCGTATCGGCATTCGGATCGACATCAGCAGTGCAGAAATTCCTTATTTTGTTGACGGCAGTTTTTTTTTTTTTCAGGGGGGGGGGGGGGGGTGCTGATCTGCTTTCTCTAGTTGCAATCGCTTTGCTTACTCCATATATATATATATATAACATATATATTTATATATATATATATATTCTGATATATATATATATATATAATCTATATATATGTGTATATCTATACATACCATACACACATACACACATCAATACACATATACTGCATACATTAATACACATGTATACATATATATATATATATAATAATATATATATATATCATATATAATGCGTTTGTGTGTAGATAGATTAGATTTAAGATGAGTATAGATATAGGGATATGGGGGATTATAGAGATGTGTAAAAGATGGATGATATATCATATCTATATATATAATCTAATATAATATATATATATATATATATATATATCGACAACACTTGAATCACGAGTTACAAAAGAATTAATTTGTGAGTTAATATTTTTCATCTCGTGTGTACATTCCCCTTCAGAAAAAATATTAATTCGCGAGTTAATTCTTCTTATTCCACCGACGAGAAAATTTGCGAGTTAAGTCGTATGTTATCCAAGTATTAACTCGCAAGTTCATGGTTTTTGGCAGTGGTGAGAAGATTAGTTTATGTTTTGTTTTGTTCTCGTTTCTGTTGTTCCGCAGTGTTTCCGCGTATCTCACATGTTTGCTACGGTTTTGCATCTAGTTTTCTGAATCATAATCAGATTTCGAATTTGGTATTATTATATTAGAATTTTTGCATAGCAGTTTCAACACATTTGTAATTCCATGTTGTTGGTTGATTAAGTAACACCGTGCCCGGCAAAAGCAATTGCCCGGCCGCGAACAGCTAACACGCGATTCTGCGCGAGCCTCACAGCTTAGAGAAATGTAAAGCGATTTAATTTATGCCGACAAGACGCATCCATTGAAAACAAATATTCCTTGTCCACTTAGAATTTCTCTTACGGAAAGAAAAAAAAAATATCAACTCAAATTAAATTATTCTCGGGAAAATAAATGTAATTTTCGAACACTTAAATTTTTGTAAAATTATCAGTAAAAAAAAATTGGTTGCGAAAAATTATTGAAAATTCTAGTAAAAATTTGGAAATTAATTAAAAAAATCTAATCAAGATTCCATTGGAAGTAACAAATTCTCCAGCAACACAAAAGGGAAATCACAGTAACGCAATTCAAGCATTTTTGGTGGCTGAAGATTGCCTTGAAAACATCGTTTTTTTTTTTTAAAAAAAATAAAAAATGAAAAACAATTGAAATTGTTTTGCACCGTTTCGGTGTTGAAAGTTATGGCGTAAATCAGTTCTAGTATCCTGAATTACATTTGGCGCTTGAATCTTTTAAATTCTGCGAAATCAAACAGATCACAATTATAGACAATCAAAATAATTTAATGCATACAGTGGGGTATGCATTCATTGAAAAAATGAATCGGTATATTTCTGAAATTGAAATACGTTGTAACAAACAAAAACCCAACAGACATGCAATTTTTAATTCAACTGTTATTAAAGGAAACAAAAAAAACGAATGTTCGAAAAAATGAATTTCATATTAATCTGAAATATAGTGTTGCAAAATAACATAAAACATGTTGAAATTGAGAACCAAGATTTGTTTGATGGAAACAAAATATTTAAACCTATGTTGCATGTATACAACAATATTTCCGTAAATACAAAAACAGAAATAAAAACAATTCAATCATTCCCTATGTTTGAATCTTCCAACAAACGTTATTGTTTTCCGAAAAAAAAAACTAAAATTCTCATACAACGTTGTCGTGCTCAAATTTGTGGTTTTTCGATGTGCCCCATTTCGATATTCGAATTTCTGTTGACGTACCCTAGTCACATTGTTTGTTCGAAATTTGAAATTTCTCATATTTTTTTTGTTTTTGAATCTGACATATTTTTTACAACATTTCGAAACACAAATACATTAACGTTATTGTGTTACAACAGTTTGATGTTGAAAATTATGTTTTTTTTCTATGATTTAAATTGCTTTTTGCAGGATTCAGAAACCAAAACGAGATTGGTTTATGCTTTACGAGACTGTTGGGACTGGCGTCCGCCCTGAGCCGCTGAAGACTGAGATGGCCGACCTTCGTTCTCGGTTGCACGTTGTTGAATCTCGCGATGCACCCGGGCAACATTCATCGAAAGAGCTCGACCTCTTGAACGCCCTCGACCCGGCGCAGCGCTAGTTGGCGTTCGTTGGTTTCACTGACGCCTTCACCCCGGAGACGCGGATAGCTGGGATGGAAAAGTTTTTTGCTAGTGTGCCGAACCCGCCCCCGAGAGTCTCGAGTGGACATTTTTGGAAAGGCGTTCGCGGGAGTCGCTCGCTTTCGCCTGCTAATTCTGAGTTTTCAGATAGGAATTCTTTGCAGATTTGGTTCGATGGTGTCCGCCCCCGCTCAGAAGAACTTCGTGGCGAACGGCGTCACAATTAAGGTGAAATTCGCCACAACGAAAGTGAACCAGCAACGCAATCATGCCATGCGAATTGCTGAGAGCAAGTTGAAATCAGCTGCTTCCGGAAAGTCCGTTACGGCAGACTGGAAAAATCGTAAGATTTCCGTTGATGGCGAGCTTGCGTTTGAGCAGGCCCGGGCGGAGCTCGGAGGCAATTTTTTGGTTTCGTTTGCGCATTTAAGGCTTGATTCTAAATAGCGGTCTTGGGGGGCCGCACCGGGCTTGACTGTTACTGATGCTGTTTTCTCTCCCTCCCGTTCCTTCGCCCTCTCCTTAGGAGATAGTGTGCGGCCCCCGGGAACGCGCAGAAATCGACGGCGAGGTCCGAGATCGATGGAATCGATTTCGCGCCGGTCGAATCGTTGTCCGCCTCTTCCTCCCTCTACTTCGATATCTTTTAGTTCGGCTTTTCCGGCCCTTGCTGTTGGCAGTTCGATGTCGCTTATGCCGTCGTTGCCTGTCGGCTCTGGCAGTGCAGTGCAGAGAAAGTCGCAATTGTCGACTTTGAGCGCCCAATCTGGTCCTCTCATTCCTGTTTCTCGTATTGATTTCTCTCAGAGATCTTCCCTCGTGTCACCGAGCCTTTACCTGTAGTTTCAGTGCCTCAAGGCGGATGCCTGCGAGAATCCAGGCCTTTACCGCCTTTTGTTTCACATCATCTTACCATTCTTCACGTGAATCTCGACGGATTCTTTTCTCACAGCGCTGAGCTCGAGTGTCGTTTGTCGCTTCTCCCTTTCCTTCCCTCCCTCGTTTTCTTGAACGAGACAAAGATTGATAGCAGTTGCTTGCACCCACAGCTGACTCACTATCATAGGTAGACGAGATCGTCACGCGAACGGAGGCGGAGTGCTTGTATTTTGTCTTGATTCTTTAGTTTCGTTGTTCTCGCCCCTACCGAATTGCATTTCAGCAGAAATTGTTTGGATGTTGTACCATGCAGACATCGGTCCGATTTTGTTGGCGTGTTGGTGCAGACCGCCGTGTTACGGAGATCTCACTGCCATAAATAGTTTCGGGGCGGATTGGGCTCAGCATTCGGCCCTTTGTGTAGGTACAGTCGTCATTGGCGATTTAAACATCCACCATAAGCATTGGTCGAAGTTTTCACGTATTGTCAGTCCGGAAGGCATTGCTCTTCGTAGTTGGTGTTCGTTGCACGGTTTTTCCCAACGAGTTCAATCGCCGACCCGGGGCGAAAATTTGTTGGATTTAGTTTTGACCGACTTGCCGGACGAAGTGTCGGTTGCCGTACTACCAAAGCTAGCTGATCACGATATAGTTGTATCTTCCATTTCTTTTTCTCCAGTCTCTGTTTCGAGTGTGTCGCGCGAGTGCTGGAGGTACTCTCAAGCGAATTGGCGCGACCTCAGGCGATACCTCAGTGAGACACCGTGGCACGATGTAATTGGCACTAGCGTAGACGATGGAGCTCGAGCTTTCTCTGATCGTATATTGCACGGCATGCGCCGATTTATTCCTCGAGGCACGGTTGCAAAACAGGGTTTCCACCCTTGGGTGACTCAAGATTGTCTCCAGGCAGTTGCCCGAAAACAGAATTCTTCTTATACTGCCGAGTTTCCTTTCGCAGTTCGAGCGTGCAGCCGTGCGATGCTGGAAGCCTTTCGATCGTACGTCGCTCGCACCCGTATCAAATTGCGATTTCTCCGGCCTGGGTCGAAAGGATGGTGGCATCTTTCTCGCGAGTTGATGTGCAGAGCATCGAAGCCCACCTCTGCCCCTCTCCGAGATTCTGCCGGAGCTTGGGTTGTCCAGCCATCTCAGAAAGCTGACCTGTTTGCGACTTCGTTCGAACGCAGATGGCAAGTTCCGGTGTTGCAAGACAACGTCTACTTTGCCCTTCCCCCTCCCCCTCCCTCGCCTCCCCTTCTCCCTCCTCTCCGTCTCCGTCTTGCTCGCCAGGTTCTGTCTGCGCTTCGTGAAGACAGTGGCACTGGACCAGATTTAGTCTCTGCCCGTGTTTTAAAACGATGCGCTCGCGAATTGGCAGGTCCTTTAATCGCACTTTCACGTTTAATTTTAAGATGTGGTAAGTGGCCGGAGTGTTGGAAGGTCCATTGGGTGTTTCCTCTGTACAAAAAGCACTCCCGGCACGAGCCGGACAACTATCGAGGCGTTCACCTAACAGCGCAGATTTCGAAAGCAGCTGAAAGACTTTTCAGTATGCTGTTTGTTCCACGGATGTGTCGCGAATTGCAATTCGGAGAGTTTCAATTTGCTTATACGCCAGGCCGCGGTGCTCGAGACGCATTGTTATTTTTAGTTTTATCCTGGCTCCGAGCCTTCGCGGCTAGAAAGCGTGTGGCAGTTTATTGCTCGGATGCGTCCGGCGCTTTCGACAGAGTCTCGTCGCGCCGTCTTTGCGCCAAGTTGGCAGCGGCAGGAATGCCCGCCTCCTTGCTAGCTGTTCTTGCGGACTGGCTCTCCCCAAGATCAGCGCACGTTGTCGTGAACGGGGCTCAGTCTCGTGCCGTGCGGATGTGCGACATGGTCTTCCAGGGCACAGCCTTGGGGCCACCATTGTGGAACATTTTTTATGCTGACGCCCAGGACCCGATTGAAGACAGCGGTTTTCAAGAAATTGTGTTCGCAGATGATTTAAATGCTTTTCGCCTGGTAGACGCAGGCCTTACCGACGACGAAGTTTTCAATCTTATGTCTGTCTGCCAGCAGAAGCTACACTCCTGGGGGGAAGCAAACGGAGTCTGCTTCGACAGTTCAAAAGAGAGCATGCACATTATGTCCGCGAGCCGGCCGTTCGGTGAGAATTTTAAGTTGCTAGGCGTCGTGTTCGATTGTAAACTACTAATGCAGGAAGCGGCGCAGACTTGTGCTTGTGAGGCAGGCTGGCGTACGACGTCTCTTCTCCACTCGCGGCGCTTCTACTCTGTGCGCGAGATGCTTCTGTTGTACAAAAGTCACGTGCTCTCATACATTGAATACCGCACCGCTGCATTGAGTCACGCGTCAACCACAGTTCTTGGTCTTATCGATTCCGTGCAACACCGGTTTTTGTCTGCCCTGGGAGTGTCTCCAGAGGACGCTTTGATTCGGTTTGCTCTCGCCCCTCTGGCATCACGTCGGGACATTGCCGTCCTCGGTTTGATCCACAGAACGGTCCTCGGCATCGGGCCTCCTATGTTCTCTCAATTCTTCGCCCTGGAATCTGCGCCTCCTCCTCCGAGGCGCGCTTTTCGCCGCCACCGCCATCACTTGGCTGACCCCTGCGAAGTACGCTCTCCGGATTATCTAATCCGTTCTGCCTTGGGCGCAGTCCGGGTTTATAATATCCTTCCCGACAGTGTCGTTCAGCAGCGCAGTGTGCACGATTTCCAGCGGCGCCTTCAGGAGCTGCTGTGCCATCGTCTAAGACTCGGGCACGACGAGTGGCAGAAGACCTTCGATTGGCGCGGACCAATGGCTTTCCATCCGCTTCTGGCCCTCCGCGGTTGGAGACCTCCACCTTGAGGACTGCTTTCTTTAGTTGAAGCTTTCTGTAACTGCTGGCTGCCATTCATGTCCTCTTGCTCTCCTCCCTCCTCTCCTGTCCTTCCTTCTCTCTCTCTCTCTCTGTTTCTTCCTAGTCCGTCTACACGAGAAGCGTGCGTTAGTTTCTTCGAGCGGCCGTTTACCGCTGCGGTGAGTTAGGCACTTGGTAAGAAGTTGTGGCATGTCCGAGGCTGATAAAAAAATAAAAAAAATAAAAAAAAAATAAAAAAATAAAAAAAATAAAAAAATAAAAAAATAATAAAAATAAAAAAAATAAAAAATAAAAAAAATAAAAAAAATAAAAATAAAAAAAAATAACAAAAATAAAAAAAAATAAAAAAAATAAAAAAAATATTTAAAAAAAATCTGGTGTTTCCGTGCTCAAAATTGTTCCGATTTTAACGCTGGCTTGCGGCGTTTTCTGCTCCAATTATGTGTTTCCGGAATTTTTGTCGGCCACAAATGTTCTATGTTGGTGTTGCGTTGATATTTCTGAAATTTTGATTTTTTTTTTCGCAAAAAAAATATATAGCATTCCGAAGAAACAATGGTTTTAAAAAACTGGAGATTTTTTTTTTTTTTTTTTTTTTTTTTTTTTTTTGAGACAAATAAATAATTATTGACAGCACATCTATCAAACAAACATTGAAAACATACGGCAGAAACAAACCCTAGTTTAGAGAAAATTTGCACTGCCCATATTGAAACAAATCTATTTTGACAGTCATTCAGCAAACGAACTCATCCAGAACAACATTTTTTTTTTGATGATTCGTTTTTAGGGGACAACGTGATAAAGAAAAATTTCAAAATTGCGCGCGGATTCTCAATTCAACCGTGCTTTCTTGCGTCTGCCGTTCTGACATACAAGCAAACAGTGTATTCATGATGAACAGCGTCACAAAGAACACAATTAGATGGATCACTTGCAGAACGCAGTTGTGCATTGCCCAACGAAATCGCGAATTCTTCCCGTTCGCGTTTCGCCTGCTGAGCAAGTACTAAAGCACGCTGAAGCATTGGTTGGGTTTTACCAATGTTTCCTGATTGGCGAGGTCTGCAATTTGCTTTGCATAAAACGTCCAGGAATGTTTGTGGAAACCTGACCTGCCTTTTCCGTGGTTGTGCTTTCGTAATGACACGAAACTTGACGTGGTGCAGCAGCGCAAAAAAGGAGTTTTTGTTTCTATGCACTTGATTTCTCACCCTGTGATGAAATATACTCCATAGCCAAATCACGAACAGGGGGTCGCAACATTTATTTTAACTCCATGGATGCCTTTACCTTCGCTTTGGACCTCATCCTATTTTACAATCTCGAATTTGAAGGCCTTAAGGGAATGTGGTCAACAAAATGCTTCGTGTGAACATCTTTGATGAATATCAATGTTCAGAATGACCTGCTCCTCACAGATAATGAGGTGCACATCTCTGTATGTTCCCTCTATTGTGACGTAAACGTACGTGTAAGAATTTCGTAGAAACATGTGCCGAAACATATTATACGTACTTTCTTCCAAATCTGCGCATGCGTTCCGGACGTTTGATCTGCTTGCTTGCGCCAATTTCATCATTGCTTCCATGTCACGGGGATTTTCATGAGGACGATTCAATTTGTATTTCGGCATGACGTAAACATTCTCTGTTTTCTCGCCTGTTGATAACCTCACAGAAGATGATTACATCAAATACGTTTTCTGTGGGCCATGCTCTCTGTAGTGTTTCAAAATACTAGAGAAATCCAAACGTATGTATCAATTGAGATGATCAATCTTCTGATATTGCGTCGTGTACGTCGTCTCGACTTGAAACCTTTCGTTTTGGCCATATTCATAGACCCGACCATGATTTGGAAATTCGATCGACTAATTATCGTAACGGCCCTTTATAATTCGGACAGACATTATTTCATATACTTGTGTCATGAGCTCGGCTGCATTGAATTTCTCGTATTCGACGTCGAGCAAACTATTTTCTAGATATAGAATTAATTCGCAAATACTTTTCTATACGTGATATATGTATACACACGAACCAAAAGTATTACCTCGCAAGTTAATACTTTCTATCCGGGGTATATGTATACCAACGATCAAAAAATATAAACTCGCAAGTTGAAACTTTTTAACTCGTGATTCCAGTCTCTTCCATATATATATATGGATGTGTACTCTCTCCAACGGAGCAGACCGAAGGTTCAAATAACGGTGTGATAATCATAGTTGAATCTTGAACACTACAGATGAAAAACAGTATATCGAAGGAGAATTGGATGAATGACGATGTAGACATTCTGTTCCTTTGCCTGTGCCCTACGGACGCTCGCGCGTGGGATTTGTAAGTTGAATTCAAGAATTTCCGCAGAGGTTTACAGATTTGCAGCAATTAAATCAGTAAATTTAGCAATATTTAATCTTTGCCGCAATTCTGACCCAAAGCCGCTACAAATTCTCTGTAGGACACGGGCATGTGAGCTCTGGGAGGGCAATCGATCCGAGACATAGTTCCGGAAGACGAGGCAAACTCTCCTGTGCGCGGACTCTCGCTCTGATTCATCAGAGGTTCAGCCTCCGCGCTCCGGGAAAAGCGCCTGCTGAACGGCAGCGCGACGCGCAGCAGGTCGGGCGAGAGTGTCCGGCTTCGAGTCGGTTTCTGCGCCAGTCGATGGTGCAGCAAATCCCAAAGCCGTCGCGAGATGCTCTGGGAAGCGAACTGGTAAGTAGATTGTAGCGAAGGTTCCTACAGGAGCTCATTGAAGCATTGGTGCGTGAGAATATGGTGGTTGACCGCTTCGATGAGATAGCTCGTGCCATTAATGGCTTGGCCTTTTCCTTGAGCAAAAATGCAACGTATGATATATCAGGGCACAGTGTTGGGGCCGCCACCGTGGAATGCATGGCTGCGCGAGCCGCCAGGTTTTCAATCACTGAGCTACGCAGATAATTTTAATGCGTTGCGTGTCATCGAGAGCAGTGTCACAAACGAGCAGGGTTTCCGCATGTTTGGCCAGTGCTAGACCCCGTCACAGGCTGCCAACCGGGTCATTATTGATCATGGGAAAGAGAGCATGCATATTGTTGCCGTCCTAGCGGTTCTTTTTCAAGACACTTGGTATCGTTTCTGACGCATCTCTTTTCATGCGCGATGCCATCCAGGTTTGCGTGGGCGAAAAATTGCGATGTTGTTGCATTTGTTTTGATTTTTGTCTGAGCCAACATGGGACATATGATATATCAGGGCACAGTGTTGGGGTCACCGTTGTGGAACGCTCTCCCTCTCTCTCTCTCTCTCTCTCTCTCTCTCTCTCTCTCTCTCTTTCTTCTTTTTTTTTTTTTTTTTTTTTTTTTTTTTTTTTTTTTTTTTTTTTTTTTTTTTCTCTCTCTCTCTCTCTCTCTCTCTCTCTCTCTCTTTCTCTTTCTCTTCGTTTTTATGTTGTTTGTTTTTCTTTTTTTTTCCCCCTCAGACTCGTGCATGGCTGTGCGAGCCGCCTTGCGCTAATGCGTTGTGTGTGATCGAGAGCAATGTCACAAACAAGCAGGTTTTCCGCGCGTTTGGCCAGTGCTAGACCCCTTTCACAGGCTGCGAACCGGGTCATTATTGATCATGGGAAAGAGAGCATGCATATGGTTGCCGTCCTAGCGGTTCTTCTTTCAAGCTGCTTGATAGCGTTTTCCACCCTGGTTTTTTAATGCGCTATGCCATCCAGATTTGCGCGGGCGATTGCGGTTGGAAATTGCGGTGTTATTCATTTTTTGGTTCTATATAAACATATATAAAATTAGTACTTAACAATCATTTATTGATGCTAGATTATTGTTTCAAGCCTTGATTATGATGCATTCAGTGCCGGACATGTGCTGGTCTTTTTTGCTTCCTTTCCTTGCCTCGCCCCCTTGGACGTTGTTCAAACACGTTTTTTTCGGTCTGTTGCCGTTGCAGAAGAAGTCTCGTTACATTTTTTGAGCCCGTCTTGCAAGCAGGCGTGACATTGCCATTTTCGGGGTAATTTATCGCGCCGGTCTTGGTCACGGTTCCGGCTTTTTTTCCTCCTCCTCCCGCTTCGCCCCCGTCCTCGCCTCGCTCCCATCGCCGCCGCTTCCGGTATTTGGAGGGGCCTCTCCATTTGCGCCCCGGAGTTCGCTCGTCGATCTGTGCTGGGCCTTGTCAGTGCTTACAACATTCTTCCTGAGAGTGTTATAGCGCCCGATTAGTTTCAGACTTCGAATCGTTGTTCCAGGCTTTGCTTTGCGATGATGCAAATTCGTACCTGAGTGGCAGGAGTTTTACAGTGCGAGGTGCGTAGAACAAATATATCAATTTTTAGGTGTTGATTTAGAGTCCAAATTGAAATTTCAGATGCCAGGCGGTTTTGCATGCCCAACGGTGGTCGGAAGCTACGGTCGCGCGCACTTGTCGCTTCTGCGCAGGCGCTAAGCTTGTCCGGCTGCATAGAGCACGCGTTAGCGTTTCTATACGCGTTTCTTCTCAGTCTCGGTTCTCTTTTTTCGTGCTGCTCTTTGCCACTTATGTCATTTTGTGGATTTCGCCTGGTTCGGGCTGAAGACGATTTCCGCGCCTGGCCCGTTTGTGCAGTTTGTTGCTGGGCGTCTGCCGGTTCCGTTTTGGGCGCCCTTTGTCTTTCACAATTCGCGCTAAATTGGTGTCCAGCTGTTTTGTGTTGCTGCTCCGTTTTTCTGTTTCTTTTCGTTCCCTTCTTTTTTTTTTTTTTTTTTGCTCCTTTGCGCGTTTGCCGTGGGCTCGCGCCCCCCTCCCCCTTTTCTTCCTGTTTGTTTTGTTCTCTTGTTGTGTTCCCGCCGCCCTGTCCTGCTGGAAGTTTTTTTGTGTATGTTTTTTTTGTGCTGGATGTATTTGTTACGACCGCGTCAGTTGGCGCGGTAATCTTGAGGTCCGACAGAACCAAACATTGGCGTGATGTGCGCCCCAGAGCCCCTAAAGTCGTGGGCGCATTATTGGTGGGTATTCGTCCCGCGTTTGAAGCGCATCGGTGTATTTTGTCCACGCCAGTTTGCTTGTCGTGAGTGGCGCGTGCCCCGACGCAGTTTTTTCCAGGTCTTCATAGGTTTGCGCGCTACATTTTGTTCATTTGATGTTCAGACTAAGTTTGTCGATCCTGTCGCGAGTTGGGGCCGCCCTCGCTTTGCTCGCGTAGTGAAGGCCAGCCATCTGTGCACGTTCCATGCGAACAAGGTTTATCAATGCGCATTTTTGGGTCTTTTTTTGAAACGCGTTTTTCTCGGATTCTTTTTTTGCGACGGGCTCGGTAGGGTTCGAAGAGGTGAGGCCGCATCTCTTTCAGTCTGTTTTTTGATGAAGGGCGAAGATGCCGTCTGCGCGAATGTTTTTGCGTGCTTGTTGGTTTCGACGTGAGCCACGCGTCGTTTTCGGTGATTTTTTTGTGGGCATATTCCAGACGCGATTTTACTATTCGCCCGGTGGTCAGCTTTTTCGCAGACAGCGAGGCTAGCATTGCATATCACGGAAAACGTAGGAAGAGGAGCGGGGCGGGGGGGGCCGCGCAGTTTTGGTTCAGGACCGGAGGGTCTAGGTTGGCCAGGGCCCCTTCCCTGGTTTTGCCCGCCCTCCCGGGTCAGCCATGCCGGCCCCGTCCCCGCGCCGGTCGGGCAGCCCCAGCGACCGGTCCCGCCTGCGCCGGAGGCAGCCGCGGGCAGCGCTCCAGCCTCGTCGGTCGCGGAGGCGAGGGCGTTCACGTTCAGGCCGCAGGGCCGAGGAAGTTGATTCAGGCCGCAGGGCCGAGGAGAGTGCTGCGGGCCGTAGGGCCGAAGAGGTTTACGAAGTCTTGCCATCGCCCGCGCGGGCGGCGCGTTCACCTTCGAAGGAGGGTCGCAGGACCCCAATTGCAGACTACGAGTCCGAGCCTGTAGAGCCTATTTTGCGTCGTTTGTGCCCCCCGCGGGTCGAGGAAGGGGACTTGCTCCGCGTCGCAGGGCGCCTTGAGGATGCGGGTATCCATTCCGGTTGGCAGCTCCGCTTCCTGAATCCAGAAATCGTCAAGGAGGTCTGCAGGGACCCACGAGAGCGCGAGGTGGACACCACGGCCTTCTTGCTCGTGTCTGCTGTGGTCGAGCGGATCCAGAAGCAGCCTGCGGAACCACCCCCGGCGGGTCCGACGAGGGCGTCGGATGCGTTCAATGAGGCATCCGTGAAGGCCATGGAGGCTGTCGCCAAGAGTGCCAGGCGCGCCACGCGCCACCGAAGGGGCCGGTCCCGGTCGGCTTCCTCTTCGGACACGAACGACAAGAAGACGTGGTCTATCGACGTCTGCAAGGCCCTCGCGAAGTACGGCTTGGAAGGGCTCCCTCTGGAGAACCTCCCCAAGTCTACCACGCTCCAGCCCCTCTTGCGCAAGGCCAGGAGGAAGGCGGCCCACGACCGCCTGCCTTGGGTTTCCGGGGACTTGGAGCACACCTTCGAGCCGCTCCGGCGGTCGGTGGACAGCTCCCTCCGAAAGGCTCAGAAAGGTCAGGAATACGCTTCCTTCGCGCACTTCGCTTCGTGCTGGTGGAGCCGCTCTCTTTCCCAATTTGTCTTGCAGGCCGAGATTGGGGTCGAGTCGGTCTCGATAGAGAGGCTTCTCCGAAGGTTTTTGGATTTGTGCCATTTGGCACAAGAGAGCAACGTGGCCGTAGTCTACGAGCTGGACAGGCGCGAGTGGCAGCATTTGGCCACCCGCCTGGAGAACAGGGACCCGCACGCGAAGCCGGCGGTGACCTTCGAGAAGGTGGACACCCACGTGAAGTCGGAGGTGCGGGACCAGGTCTCCCGGTCCAAGGCGCCGGCAGAGGCGCCGTGGCAGCGGCAGTGGGCTCACTCCAGCGACGGTGCTGCCAGCGGCGGCAGGGGTAGGCCTCGGGGCAAGGGCGGCGCGCCGCAGGGGGCGGCGTCCCGGCCGCAGCTCCCGCCGCGGCCCCCGCCGCCGGCGGCTCCGCCGAAGGGCGCCCGCAAGGGCCACTGAAGCGGCGGCGAGGCAACGCGCGCTTGGATTTTGAGGGACATTCCACCCGTTGGGGAGGAGCCGCTTGCGAGTGAGGCCGCGGCTTCTTGTCGTGACAGGAGGCAGGCTGAACGCCAGCTCTTTTCTCCTGCGGGCAATGGCGCCTCGGGTCCACAGGGTCTTCTGCGCTCCTCCGCCGCCCACCTCTCCCCTCCTCCACCTCCCCCTCCTTGCCCCTGACTGCGCCCTTGCCCCCGCCCCTTCTGCTCTTCGCAGCGGGCGCAAAGCAGCCCGCAGGGGCGCAGCAGACAGGCACGCGCGGTTTCTTCTTGCTTGCCTGGCGTCAGCACACGGTTTCTTCTTGCTTGCCTGCACCAAGCATCACCCCACGTCGGTGCAAAGGTCAGCGCGCACCATGTCGGCAGCCGCGGGCGGCAGGCGAGCGGCGCCGCAGCCGGCGCCCCGCCGCTGCAGGCCCCCCGCCCCCCAGCTTGAGTCTCGTTTTCCATTTTTTTTCTTTTTTCTTGCGTTGCGCCGCTGCCCTGCGTCGCGCCCCCGTGACTTGTTATGCTCGCAGCGGGGAGAGCCAGAATGTTCATCGAACAATGATAGTTCTTTTAAGCGCAGGGCGGAACACTAGCGTCTTCTGGTGTTTTCCACAGAACAGTGTTCGGGCCTGCCATTGTTGTCCCCCCCGCTTCTTCCGACTCGCTTCCTCCGCGCCCGCCGGCGTCGTTTGTTGTCGTCCATGGGTTGCGTCGTCTTCTCCCGGTTTTCCCCCTTTCTCTCCTCTCCGACCGCCCTGTCTGCAGCGCGGGGCGCGCGCGTCCTGCGGCGCCGCCTTAGGGCGCGGCCCCCCCGCTTCTGTCTTTTTTTCTTGGTTGTCTTTTGCGTCTTGCTGCTCTTCCTACTCTCCCCCTTCCCGCCCTCCTTCCTCCCACTTCTCGCTCCCTGCCCCCGTCGCGCCCTTGTGTGTTCGCTGCGTTTTGCCGGCCCGTTTGGCCGGATTTCTTTTGCCTCGCTTGAGGTGATCCCAGCGTTCTTCGTTTTGTCACCATATATGCCGTTAGCCGGCTCGAACATTTTGTATGATATTTGGTTCTCTTCCCCCCCCCCTCGCGCCCGAGCGCTGCCTGTAGTCTTTCCTGCGCCTGTGAGCATTGCAGGCGTCGCTTTTGCGCCTAGGAGAGGCGCCGCAGGTTTTTTCGGGGCGACTGCGCGCGCGGGGCAAGATGTCTGCGTTGCATGATATAAAACGTGAATAATATAGCATGTGATGAATAAGGAACCCGTGGAACGTAAACATGTCAGACATTTTTTGCGAGCGTAACCTTTTCAATATGATATGACTCTTTGCATATGTTCGCGATGACGAAGCAAGTGTCGCCATCGCATCACCGACGCGCAGTGCGCGGCGACGCGTCCACCTCCCGCGCCCGCCAGAACTGGCAGAGGCCCAGTGGGTGTCGGCTTCGACGCTGAAGCCTGGGGAGCTCGTCTTGGCGGCCGCCGACGCCGCGACCCTCGAGCAGCAGAGATCTACCAGAACGAGTTCCGCCAGACGAACATATTGTTTCGGGTGATACCGTTGCTGGCTGACTCTTCAGTTCACGTTCGAGCCGCGTATTATCGTGTCTTGAATGCAGAGCCCCCGTTGTTTCCCGTGCCCCCCCCGTCCTGGGCGCAATTCAGGGGGTGTTTTCTTTGGGCGTCTTTCCCTGGCCAGACATTGCTATGCTTGGGCCCATCCGCAGAGCTGCGCTCGGGTTTGGACCTCCCATGCTTCAACAGTTTCCTTCGCTTCGGCCCGTCCTCCCGCCCGCCCCGGCCCCTTCCGCCCTGCGCTCGCGCCGTGGCGATCGCGGGGCGCGCCGCAGTTCCGCAGGACTGGGCTGATCCCGCCGGTCAGCTCGATGAGGTGGCCGCCTGGTCAAGGGGCCGCCGGCGGAGTCGCGTAAAAAGTCGCGAACTGCATGGCTGCGTGTGGCGTCCTTCGCGTGCGCGGCTTCAACGCGATGCCGCCGGCCCGGGCGTGGAATGGTATCGAGGCGCCCGCGCAGGGCGCCTTCGGGTGAGGCGGCGCGAGTGGTAATGTGGGCGGCCCTTGGTTCTTGCCCGCCCTGTCGCCGCCGCGGGGCGCGGTTGTCTGTCCCGGCTGTGGCGTCGCCGCCGGGCGCCCTCGCGCGCCCGCGTCGCCCCCCTGTTCGTTGTCGCCCCCTTCTGCCGCCCCCGCTGCTCGCGGGGGCGCCTGCGCGGGCGGCGCGCTCCGCGGCGGCGCTGTTTCGCGCGGCGAATGCGGCTCGCAGCCGCGGGCGCCGCCGCGCGGAGGGCCCTGGCGGTCTGGCGGCCGCGGTCGGGCCGGCGCGCCGTCTGCGTCGGTCTGGTCCGACCGAGCTTGATGGCGTCGCGCGCGCAGCGCCCTTCGGCAGCGACCCTCGCCCCTTCGCTTCCAGACGGGCCGCCCTGCGGAGCTGGTTTGCGTGCGCCGCGGGCGGGCGGGGAATTCGCTTGCGCCGCTAGGGGGCGAGACGCGTTTTGGGCATTGCAGTTCTTGCCACAGGGTAATTCCAGCACTTATGCGACCCAGCTGACCACGCCGCTTGCTCCAGCTTCGAAGCGGCGCTTTCCGAGGTCCTTCAGTCGCTGGGGCCGAACCGGCCATTGCAGAGCGCGGCCCGCGGGCGGGCCCCGCGGCGCTGCACTGTGTGCTCGGATCATTCGCGCACCCTGGCTTCCTCGGAGGGCCTGGGCACTGCAGTGCGCCGCGCGCGTGCGCCATGGAGGGCGTCTTCAGTGGCGCGGGTTTTCGCGCCGTCTCCATCTTTCCGCGCGAGCGCGGCGCGCCGGCGAGCGAGGGCGCGCGCGCGCGGGCGCCCTGGGGCGCGCTTTCGCTTTGGGCCTGCTTATGAACGGGTGCCCTGGGAGTGGGTCCCGCGCGCGTGGCGTTCCTGTCTCCCTGTTTGCGTTGGGTTGCGCGCGGGCGGGGCCGTCGCGCGCGCGCCGCAAACGCCTGCGGCCCGCTTGGCGCGGGGCCCGCTTTCGCGAGCGCGCCGAGGGCGGCGCTTGCGCGCCGGTCCGCGCGGGCGGGGGTCCCTCGCGGCGGGCGCGACGCCGGGGGGTGGGTGGGCCGGCGGGTTTGTCCGTTGGCAGGCGCGACCATGGAGCCCGCGCGTCGCCTCGCAGGAGGGCTCGTTCGCGCCGCGCGCGACGCTGCAGAGCTTTGGTGATCTCTTTGGCCGCGTCGCTTTGTGCGCGCGCGTCGCCGCGCGCCCGGCTGGTTTTCCCGCGCGTGGGCCCGCGCGGCCGTCGTGGCTGCGCGACTGGGGGGCAAGGTCGCGTCGCCTCGCTCCGCGGCGCGCAACGATCGCGCCGCGGCGGCGCGCCCGACCTGCCGACGTGCGTTTTCCCTTTCCCGCCCTGCCCGGCGGGGTTGCGCCGGGGCGACGCCGTTGCGCGCGCGCGGCGGAGGGCGGCGGCCCGCTTTGGGGGGGGGGGCCGCGTTCGCGAGGCGCCACCGGCGGCGCCGGCGCCCTCGTCGCGGGCGCGGCTCCCGCGCATCGGGCGCGAATGGCGCGCCGGACGGTTGCGTGCGAATTCAATTTGCCAGTTGTTGTGTCCATGTTGGTCCACGGGCCTCGCTGGAACTTTTTTGTTTTGCCCCCCGTGTCTGGGCCGCGGCGCTGGGCCGCATTGCGTGCGGGCGCGGGTTTTCAAGGGTGGTGTTCGTGATGGTCTTGCGGAGCGCCTCAGTTTCTTGTTTAGTCTTGCAGCGCGGTGATGGCTGGGGCGCTGGTGTCAGCGCTAGCCTTCCTTGTGTTCAATTAGAAGGGCAGCGATGGACCTCGACCGTTACAGAGAGGTGCAGACGCCGCAGATGTCGACAGTAGTCGAACGGCTGCTAGATTCTTTGTGTGTGCTTTGTCTGGGGAGATCCGGTGCGCATGGGCCGTTGCCGTTTGCGTATCAACAGGAAGGTGGGGCTGTGGATGTCATTTTGTATACTATTTTGTTTTGGCTTGTCGCGTTGTCGTTGGGAAAGATGTTTGCGTTGCGGTGGGCAGATTTGCGCGGGCAGAGAACGCGTCAGTTCCGGTGTAGTTCTACGCAAGTTGCTATTATTATTTTGCTGAGTACAGTTGTATGACAGTTGCCAGCTGCGGCCCGGGGTAGGCCAGGTGGTGGTGGGATCACAGCCTATGTTAGTGCAGGACGTGGCGTGCCTGGGAACGGTATCAGGACCACCGCCGTCGAATTACCACCACGCAAACAGTTGCATATCCACGCGTCCTGCTAATTTTGACGAGTTTTTTTTGCCCATGACCTCATCTTCTGGAGGGCGCTGTCGGCTTCCATCGCGCACGAACCGCGATTGCGCAGCCGCGAACGTGCTAGCCAACCTAACGCTGGCATCGATGATTCTCAGATTTTATCCCGCGCCATCGGCTGGAGACACATTCCATGATTTCAGGTCAATGTTTAATCCCAAATCGAATATGTATGATGCGGTCGAGAGTTGCGTGGCTGGGGTTTCCCAAGACGATCGTTTAATGTGCACTCGCGTTTTGATTGCGACCCAGGAAAGGTAGACTTAGATGAGTCGCATGTTTTGTCAAACATCGAATATCGTACGTTTGTGATTTATCGGTCGTCTTTGTCTGTTGCTGCTTTTGTTGATGGCCTTCAGGCGCGGTTCTTGCTGTCTTTGGGGACCTCGCAGAGAGACCCGTCATGCATTTTCTCCTTAGGCGCACGCGCCGACACATCCGCATCCCAAAGGTCATGCAACGTGCGCGCCGGGGCTGTGGATGTCCGTATTTGTCACCGTTTCGTCCGCACCGGCTCTCTGTTTTTCTTCGCGCATGTCGGCGGCGCGCGAGCCACGTCGTTGATTTGTCTGTCACAAATCCAAGTTTTTTGCTTCATCCCGCAATCCGTGCCGCGCGAGTATGTAATTTGCTGCCAGATTTCGCTATCCGTGCTCGTGCGTACTTTACCTTCCAAGGAAAACTCTGGCTTTGTGTGAAGGATCGCGTGTCGTTGGAAGAATGGGAACGGTGTTTGGCTCCGTTCGTTGGCATTACCGCGCATCGTGGGGGCACAGACCTTGGCGACCACGATACTAACGCTTTGGTGCATCACTAGGTCTCGCCCAGTAGATTCGGACAATACTTTAATCTGTAATGTTCTTGCACTTTCCGCTCTGTCTGTCTGTCTGTCAGTCAGTCAGTCAGTCTGTCCGTCCGTCTGTCCGTCTCTCTCTCTCTTTCTCCCTGCTCCTCCACTCCAGCCGTTCTGCGTGGGATGCAGTGTGCTCGCCTAGCGCTTTGCCGCCGCAGGGGCTTGGCCCTCCCCGCTCGCCTTCTCCTCCTTTCACTCGTTGTCAGCAGCTACAGCCCTATATCCTCTTCTCTTCTTTCCCCCCAGTCTCCCCCCCTCCTTCCCGTCCCTTCGTTCGATTCCCTTTTCCCCCGTGCTACGCGATCCCAGCGCTCATCAGGGCTGGCAGCCAGCGTTTCTGGCCAATTGAGTGCGTCTGGAGCTTTGGAAGCGGACGTTTTTGGTTATAGTTTTATGTCTTTTCCCTCGTCCTCCCCTTCGCCGCTTTTGGATATACCAACTCTTGTTGCTGTTCGCGTATTGATGCTGGGCATGCAACGTGTTGCCGACGTCGTAACACAGACAAGCAAACACATGAAATTACATGTTACGACCCGTGGGAACACAGACAACGTACACTTACTCATAACCTATACTACATTTTTTTGGATTTTCTATGATTACGCCGTCTTTTTTATGATCTTTGAGTGACAGTGCGGCAAACGTGCGCACACTTATTTCCATGGTGATCTAGGTGGCGAAGCCGCGTGGTTCGTAATGTTCGGCAGCGATTGGTGCTTCCAGTTGGAGGTGACCGCGAAACATTTCGAGAGGGTCCGCGTTGTTCTTTCTCGGGTACATTGTTCTCGACTCATGCGATTGAGGCATCCGTTGAAGTTATTGACGGCCTTGAATCGTATGGTTGAAGCCTTGCTAGGGGATGCCATCCGTGGTGTCTGCCCAGGACTTCTCGCCATATCACTCGGTCGCATGCTGGTCGAGCTGAACAGGCGTGATCATTTCTTTGCTACACGCATCCCATTCTGTTGCGCATCGCATAGAGCTGAAGCCTAACGCGATCTCACTTTACTACGTTTCGCGAAGGCACAACTTCTGTGACGACGCTGCATGTCAGTACTTTGTCTTTGTGGGTTGCCTTCAGTCTCGTTGAATTGTGATGACTTCCTTATAATCGTTTTGCATCCGCGAGCTTTGGGTCGAGCTGACGCTGCTCTGCATCGCATCGGTTTGTTGTACTGTTCTTTGAGTTGTTTTGTACAGCGTTGTTTCCATTGAGTTGCTTGTTTTGCATTCGAGTGGCGCAAATGTTGGCGCGCTTTGCTTTGTGCTGTGTTGCTTTTCGCATTTGATAGGTTTTAGTGGTTTTGTATTGTTCTGCTTTGCAGTTGTAGGTTTTGTTCCGTTCTGCATTCTGTCATTCTGTTTTCATTATTTCGCAGAGTTGTTTTGCGCTGGTTTGGATTTCTCTGCATTGCATTGGATGGTGCCGTAATGTTTTGCTTTCGCTCAGTGTTGCGTGCGGCTTCAGTAAGGACGGCCCCGTACACATCGTTCGTTGTGCGTGGATGTTTCTGGATCCCCAGTTCAATCTCCTTGAAGCATCTTCTCACTTCGAGAACCGATGCTGTCCGCCTATTACCTGGGCGGGCCCTGAATCCAATGTATTCCAACCGCCTTCCTCATAATGCTTCTAGTGCTTTTTTTCCGAACGGTGGTGCAGTTCAAACTCGCAAGCAATTTTTCAAGGGTGCCCTTGTATCCTGTGTATCCTTGCCTTTCCGCCCCATGTTCAGGCATGCATTGAAGGCCTAGGTTTCGCCCGTGCGCTGCCCGAGAGGCTCCAATTCGGGTGCCCAACGGCTGGCGTCCTTACCGCACATCTTTACCGGGAGTTTTGACAGCAGGCTTTCGGACGTTCGCGCAGCAGTTTTGAGTCGGTGCTGTGCCTCCCTGCCCCGCATTTCTTCTCTTCCTTTCCGCGTCCTCTGCTGCTCCGGTTTTCTTGTTTGCTACTGTTTTCTGTGATGTTTCTGTGCTCTCTGCTTTCCCGTGTGCTTTGCTGCTCCAGTTCTCCGTGTTGCTCCCGTTTTCTCTCCTGTCCCAATGGCCTGCTGCTCCCGTTTTCTTTGCCGCTTCCGCTGTTTGTGATATCTTCGTGCTTTCTGTTGCTCTCGCTTCCTCTGCTGCTCCCGTTCTCTCTCCCGCTCCCGTGCCCTGTGCTGCTCCCGTTTGCTTTGCTGCTCCCATGCCTCGGGTTGCTCCCACGTTTCGCCAGACGACTCATGTGGAACGTACCGCATGCGCGTTTCCCGAGGCGTCGTCGATCCTCGATCTAAGCATGGTACGGTGCATAGATCTCCGGCCGCCAGCGCCGAAAGAACCTCTGCACTGTACCGTGTTGGAGCGGGGCCCGATGGGAGTCCAGACGTGGTACGGTGCATAGCCGCCGTTCGGCGGCCATCCCGGGGCGGAAGTGAGACGGTGTGGGCCTTCTCAGAGAGCCGGGAAGTCCCACAGCCTTCTGAGAAGTTTTCTAAGCCTTCCCCAAAGAGAAAACCTCTCAGAAGGCCGGAGGGGTTCTGACAAGCTCCGGCGCCTGCTGAGAGGGCCTTCTCCTTCTCACTTCCCCTTTCGCTCGCCGCCGAACCGTTCTCGTATTCTGGTGTTCCCGTTTGCTCTGCTGCTCCCGCGTCTTTGGTTGCTCCCGTGTTCTGTGCTTTTGGTCCCGTGGCCTGGGTCGCGCCTGCCGCTCCCGTCGCTGCCGCCGCCTCGCGCCTGGTGCGCCGCCGGGTCCCCGAGGGAGGAGGAATGAAGGAGGAAAGGAGAATGAAAAGGAGGAAAGGAGCAAGATGAGCAGAGTGAGAATGAGAAGGAGGGAACCACGATGATGATGATGATGGTGGTGGTGGTGGTGGTGATGGTGATGATGGTGGTGATTATGATGATGATGGCGATGATGATGATGATGATGATGATGATGACGATGATGATGATGATGATGATGATGATGATGATGATGATGATGATAATGATGATGATGATGATGATAATGATGGTGATGGTGATTGTGATGGTGATGATGATTATGAGGAGGAGGAGGAGGGCGAGGAGGAAAAAGAGGAAAATGAGTAGCAGGAGAAAGAGAAGGAGAGAACCACGAGGATGATGACGATGATGCTGATGATGATGATGATGTTGATGATTCTAATGATAATAATGATGCTGATGATGATGATGGTGATGGTGATGATGCTGATGCTGATGATGACGAGGAAGAGGAGGGCGAGGAGGAAAAAGAGGCAAATGAGAATCAGAAGAAGGAGAAGGAGATAACCACGAGGAGGATGACGATGATGCTCATGATGATGCTGATTCTGATGATGATGATGATGGTAATGGTGATGATGCTGATGATGATAATGATGATGACGACGATGGTGATGATGGTGGCGATTATGATGATCCTGATGATGATGATGATTCTAATGATGATGCTGATGATGACGATTATGCTGCTGCTGATGGATGGTGATGATTATGATGATGGTGATCATGCTGATGATGACGACAATGATGATTGATACTATTAATACTGAGAGGAACATGAATAATATGACAAAAAGAGAAAGAAGGATGATAAACACAGCGCCGGTACACATAATATTTTATTCTGAACAAGACGAAACATAACTAATGAGTAGAGTAAATTAGTATAATGATCAAACTAAGAATACATAGTAATACTAAGAACAATGAAGTTATAGCAATATGACAAATAAGCATGACAAAACGAACAATCAAACACAATGATACTCATGTTGATATTTGTGAGACTACTTATAAGACAAACTAAATATCACTACGAGTAAGAACAATGATACTAGTATTTAGAAAAGAAATATTGCTACTAATAAGAATAATGAAAAGAACATGATTTATCATATATCCATCATAATACAAAGGATAAGAATAAACATAATCGTAATGAGGAACAAATAGTATTATATAGAATATCAAGAGGAGGAGGAAGAGGAAGAGGAGGAGAAAGAGGAGGAAGAGGAGGAGGGGGAGGGGGAGGAAGGGGAGCAGGAGGATCAGGAGAGCAGGAGGACGAAGAGGAAGTGGTGGAAGAGGAGGATGAGGAGGAGGAGGAGAAGTAGAGTCATCATCTGAGTCCAGGATTACATGGATCTCCCTGACGCTCTGGGCAACTTGTTTTAAATGTAGATTGAAATTTCCATCCTTGCAGCAGCAGTAAATCATGTTAATCTAGACTTAACGGAATCGTGTGTGCGAGCAGGCATACCGGCGTGTAGAGCATTCAAATCTAAATCAGAATCAAGAGCAAATCTCGAATTCGCTGCCTCCTGCTCTTCTGCACCTGTCGATTTGACATGCTGACTCCGTGGCAGCCGTTTGGCTTTCCGGCGCTGCCCCCCAGGGGGGGGGGTCCAGGCGGCGCGCGCACTGCGGGGGCGATGCGGCCGCAGCTCTCCACTTGGGCGGCCCCTGGTGGAGGGAAGGCACGCTGCCGTCGGGGCATAAGAGCCCAATGATAATCAGGATGGGGAAGATGAAGATGAAGATGAGGAGGAGGACGAGGATGGAGGTGGTCGTGCTGATGATGTTGATGTGATGTCGATAGTGATGATGATGATGGTGATGGTGGCGGTGACGGTGGTGGTGCTGCTGATGATGGTGATGATGGTGGTGGTGTCACTGATGATGATGATGATGATGATGATGATGATTCTGATGATGATGATGATGATGATGATGATTGTGTTTGTGGTGTTGCTGCTGCTGATGCTGGTGGTGTCGATGATGAATATGATGATGCTGCTGTTGATGATGATGATGCTGATGCTGATGCTGATGCTGATGATGATGATTCTGATGGTGGTGATGATGATGATGGTGGTGATGGTGGCGGTGACGGTGGTGGTGGTGCTGCTGATGATGATGATGGCAATGGTGGTGTTAATGATGATGATGATTATGATGATGATGATGATGCTGATGATGATGATGATGATGATGACGATGATTGTGTTGGTGGTGGTGGTGCTGCTGATGCTGGTGGTGTCGATGATGATGATGATGATGATGATGATGATGATGATGATGATGATTGTGATTGTGTTGGTGGTGGTGGTGCTGCTGATGATGGTGGTGTCGATGATGATGGTGATGACGACGATGATGGATGATGAGGATGATGATGATGATGATGATGATGATGATGGTGATGAGTCGTATTATGATGCTGGTGCTTATGCTGATGCTGCTGCTGCTGATGACGATGATGCTGCTGATGATGATGCTAGTGGTGACGATGATGATGATGATGATGATGATGATGATGATGATGATGATGGTGATGATGATGATGATGATGATGATGATGATGATGATGATGATGATGATGCCGATGTTGCTTCTGATTATGATGACGATGCTGATTCTGAGGATGATGGTGGTGGTGTCGATGATGATGATGATGATGATGATGATGATGATGATGATGATGATGATGATGATGATGATGATGGTGATGATGAGGATGATCATGCTGATGCTGCTGATGATTATGATGACGACGATGATGCTGCTGCTGATGATGATGACGATGATGATGACGATGATGATGCGGTGCAGCTTTGCATCGTGCAATGTCGGTCTTCATCACCATCTGTTCGGGGTTGCGGACCTGCTTTGATATATCCTTGTTCGGCTTGTGAAGCGAACGGCGCCCGCGGGAGCTAACAGAGCAGGCGGTCGTGCCCGAGAGACTCTTGCGAACCATGTAGTCCTTGCTGCACGTTAGAAATGACGCATGATAGTGATGATGGTGATGGTGGTGGTGATGCTGATGATGTTGTTGATGTTGAGGAGCATAGGTGAGATGATGATTCTGATGATGCTTATTATCGTGATGATGAGAAGAAGAAACGTTGGAGGGATGGGGATGATAAGTGCGTTGGGCGAGGAGACGAGGGCGAAGGCGGCGGCGGATAGGGAATGGGAAGAGGAAGAGGAAGAGTAGGAGGCGGAGGAGAGAAGGATAACTAACAGGAGGAAGAAGAAGATGAGGAGGAGGAGTAGGAGGAGGAGAGAAGACAGAGAAGGAGGGAGGGTGGGAGGGAGGGTGGGAGGGAGGGAGAGTGGGAGGGTGGGAGGGGGGCGTAGAGGAGGGAAGAGGGAGTTGGGCTGGCGATGTTGCGTACGGAGTCATCTGTACTGCGGGGTGATTTGGTGGGCTGCATGGGGCGCGGAGAAGACAGCACGACAAACACATGAATGTGCGCCAGGTCGCGCAGCAGAGCACCGCGCCGAACGTGCTAGACGCGCGAGCGCGCGCACAGCGCAGCCCTCGCCCACGGCGCCGTCCCCGCCGCTTAGCTGACGGGCCCCGGGCGATCCGCGCCGCGGCCAGCCTTGTCACCCTCTTGCGTCTGCGCCCGCCGTGCCTCGGGCCACCAGCCATTCCGCACTTCTCGTGCGCCTGGCCCACAGCCGGAGGCTCGCTGTGCTGGCCCCTTTCTCGCCCTTTTGGGGCGGCGTGACAAGCACACCGCCACTCACTCAGGACCGAGGCGCTCGTGGTGGGCACGTGGAGGCCTGGCAGCATGCGCCCCCCCCCCCCCCCCGCACCAGGCGCGCGGGTTGTCGCCCTCGCGTCCCTCTTGCTTCCGCGCCTGTTCCCTTTCGGCCGGCGGGCTCAGCGCAGCTTTTTTGCACGCCAGCTTGCGGTTTCCCGCCTGCCCTTCATCCATGACGCTGGGTGATTTGTTACTTTGTCGTACTTTGCAGGACTTTGCGACATTGCCGCCGCTTCGCTGGAGGAGGAACATCTCTGGCGCTTGCGGCATTTGGGGGCGGCGCTCCCCCCCAGGCCGCTCAGCTGCCCTCCATTGAGTTCCCGAACAGCTGCTAGCCCACGATCACGCCAAGCGCACGGCTGGCATGCACTTGGCGTGTTCGTCCTGTCCAGGCTGCTCGCGCAACTCCTTGCCAATTAGGGGCCGCGCGTATTTTCATGCCGAAGCGCCGTGCTGGCTCACGGCTTCTGGAGAGAAGCTGGCCGGCGGGGGCGGCACGCTGCAGACTCGCCCGGCGCCGGCCCACGATCCCCGCAGTGCCTCGCCCGAAGATTTTTGGCGCCCCCTGCCCTCGCGGCCGCCGGTGCCAGCAGGCGTGACCGGGGTTGAGCCGCGCGGGGCCCTGGGGGCCGTGGTTGAGCCGCGGTTGAGCCCTGGCCACCCCAGGGGTCGTGGTGGAGCCGCGCGGCCTCCCGCCGTGTTCCGCAGCCGCGCCCGTCGAGGCACTGCGCCCTCGCCGCCCTGCCCCTCTCCTCCCCGACTGCAGTCCACGGGTCCGAGCGCGGTGGGCGGCCACCACTGCCGAGGTCGGGGGAGAGGGCGCGGTCCGTTTTGGCGCAGTCTGGGCTCTTGTGGGTAACCGTTGTCGCGGCCCCAGCGCGGTGGTGGTGCGTGTGCTCTTGGTTCGGTTTCTGGCCGCTGCATGTTTCGCTTGGAATTACGGCTCCTATTTCACACCACCCATCGCTTCATTGACAGTGTGCGTGCTTTCTACATTGTGCCTTTGACAATGCTTGATCGCAATGAGCACTTCCATCTGCTGCTCGCGCCTGAGGATCCTCTGCGCCGCCGACTTACAAAGTGTACTCTTGTCTGCAAGAGGCCCCGATTATTGTGCACCATCACCATCACCAGGAATTTCCCTCCCATGGCGCCTGTGCGCCGCGGTGCGCTCCTGTTCGCCGCGGAGACGTCGTGTCGTCTGGCAGAACCCAAATTCATTTCGATTTTCGATAATTTCTTTTGCGGGCGGTGGCGGTGTGTATACATGGGCTTCGAAATTGGGAACTGCTGAAGGCCCCCGACAGAGGTGCGCCGACGCAGTCGAGGGCTACGGCAAGCACTGAGGCGCTCACGCGCCACCGCTCCGTCGTTTCACGGGCGACGACAGGGGGATCGTTAGGCTCAGGGGGGGATGGATCGACCCGCGATCACCCATCCATCGGTGATAAGGGCCTTACAGCCCACCCCGCCCAGGACCGTGCGGATTTGTTGTCGGGGGCCTATCGCCGATCTATCGGCGATGTATCGCCGATTCCAGGTCGAGGTTTCATCCCCCTCCCCCCCCGAGCTGGTCCTCCTTTGTCTTTGCCCGTCATCCTTGGACGACCCCGCCTTGGCGCGTATGTGTTTGCCCGTCCGTCCGTCCGTCCGTCCGTCCCCTCCTTCGGGGGCGTCCACGAGGGAAGTGCTGACCTGGGGTGCGTATGGACATCATGGTGGAACGCCGTGGCATCCCAGATCTCATGGCCCCGTCCCCTTCCTTCAGCACGTGCCCTGGTCCCCGCTTTGACCGCGCATGTGCCCCGCGCCATGATTCGCACCCCCCCCTTCTTGCAAGCCTCCATCTTGGACGCCCCCAACTCCCCGCGCCCGCCGATTTCGGCGCGCGTGGTGTGGTCTGCGATCGGCGTCGTGGGGGCTCAGAGGGGGTCACCGCGTCGCGCCACATGCCCGGTGAGCCCCCACCGGGGCGCCGCAAGGGCCTCTGCTGAGGTCTCCGCTCGCCGCCCCCCCCCCCTTAGGCGCAGTCTGCAAACCGCACCCTCTTCAAACCACACCCTTCGGAGTGCCCGACACTCCCCTCCGCCCCGTGCCTGCCGCCCTCGGCGCGCGGGCCGCGGCCGGGTCCTGGCCACGCTCGGGCCGCCGCGGGTGTGCCCCGTCGGCCCTGTCGCGGCGCACTCCCGCGGCCCGCGCAGGCCGCGCCTCGGCCGCGGTCGGCTCGTCGCCTGCGGCCTGGCCGCGCCCTCCCGTGCCTCGGAGGCAGAGGGCCTCGGTATCGTTTCAGCGATCCCTTCCCGTTTCGTTTCGTACTTCGGCCTGAAGCCCACCTAGACTAGCCGGATACTGTACTGTGCGTTCTCTACCCCTATCAATCAACCGCTAGCCTGCTCAATCCATCTCCATCCCCATCCCCGTGTCGATCCCCACCTCACCGCCCCAGTCTGGCACGTGCCTCTCGAGATTCCAGGGGAGCAGCCCATGTAGCCCAGGTAGATCGGCCAGTGGGGCCCAGGCCACGCCAGTGAGGAAGGCGAGCGAGCGAGCGAGCGAGGTGCCTGTGCAGGCCCATGCTGCGATGCGCGTGTGCCTGTGCCCGCTTGGGCAAGGCGCGTGAGGCCGCAGCCCCTGAAAGCCCTGCAGACCTCTGACACCGGGCATCGGACATCGGCCTGCATCATGCACCGCGTGGGTGTCGCAAGGTCGGTGACACTGTGGCTAGGGGTACTTAGGGAGGAGGAGGAGGAGGAGGAGGAGGAGGAGGAGGAGGAGGAGGAGGAGGAGGAGGAGGAGGAGGAGGAGGAGGAGGAGGAGGAGGAGGAGGAGGAGGAGGAGGATTGAACGATGCTCGTGTGCTCTGCTCTGGCTGCGCGGGCGGGGTGTATCTGTGTCGCTCCGCCTCGTGGGGCGCGCCGCCCTCGGACCTCGAGGAGTCCCTCGCGGGGTGGTGGTGGGTGCTGTCCGCCCGCGCCTCTGACCGGGGGCTCGTGGAAGCGGGGTCATCGCAAGGCGGGGTCAGGGGCAACGACAGGGGGCAACGAGAGGGGGCAACGAGAGGGGGGATGGGATCAGGGGGGAGGGCAAGGTCGAGGATCGAGGGGCGAGGGTCGAGGTTTTCGGAAGTGTTCGTGGTCTCCCGGAGGTTTCCCTTCTTCGTGGTGCGTTCCAGCGGCTGCGCCTCGCTGAGGGCGTTCCCGGGGTGTTCGAATTGTCCCGAACGGCCGCTGGAGAGCCAAGTTATGGCCCGAAAACCGCCGTGCACAGGGATAGGCTCAGGGGGAGATGCATGGACCCCCAAGCGCCCATTGATCGCCGATAGGGGCCCGATAGCCCCACCAACCTGACCAGGGGCCTGCGGATTCACTATCGGGGGCGTATCGCCAATCTATCGGCCATGTATCGCCGGTTCCAGGTCGATGTTGTCCCCCCTATGCCCATCCCTCCTACCGTGGCCCATCATGGGGCTGGGGGACGAACCCAGCTGGATGCTCACATTTCCCTCTTCTCGGGGCCGTCTGGAGCGATTATCCTGCAACCCCACATCCTATCCTTTTTTGTTGTTGTTGTTGTTGTTGTTGTTGTTGTTGTTGTTGTTGTTGTTGTTGTTGTTGTTGTTGTTGTTGTTGTTGTTGTTGTTGAACATTATTACTTCTAAAGAATAATTATTGTTGGGACCCCTGGTGCACGCCCCCCCCGCCGCGCCTAGGCCGCAGCCACATTTTCATCATTTTCGTGAGGAAGTCTCAGGCAAAACGGGTTGGTCCAGATCCGGTTGTTTTGTTGTCCCCCGCTTTCCCTTGCAAAAAAAAGGTAAAGTGGACATTTCTTGTTCTAACATAATCAAACTTCAAGAATCCCTTGCAAAAAATAAGGTAAAGTGGACATTCGCGCGCGCAAGACGAAATCCTTCCAAAACCTTAGTTTTCGTAGCGATTTTAACATAAAAACATCAAAAAACCAATGGTTTTTCAAAAAAAAAATGTCAAAATTTCATCCCGCGCGCTCTTGCGGATTCGTAGGAAACCCAACACTTTTTAAACATTTCTGTCAAACGGGCTTTTGCGAGCAACTTTTTCGAACTTCTGCAACAACGGTTGCGCACCTGCCAGGGCCATCATCCCTGTCAAATAATACCATGCGGGACACATTCGTTTTTTCTTCGCGCGCGCACGCCGTCGTCGTCGGCCGCGGGGCCCTGAATAGTAGCCACGGTCGTCCGCATGCCACGAAGTGAAGTGTCCGAACGTCATAGGGCGGGAAGCTGGGTGTGGGTGGTGGCGAAGAGTCGTTTGGAAATTTGGTAGAGCTTGAACCGGCCCCCCCACAAAGTGGGGGTATTGCCCGCCTCCTATGAAAACCCTGGCACTGGTGAGAACGGAGTGTCCCCACGTGCTAGTAATTGTTGTTGTTGTTGTTGTTGTTGTTGTTGTTGTTGTTGTTGTTGTTGTTGTTGTTGTTGTTGTTGTTGTTGTTGTTGTTGTTGTTGTTAGTAAGGGCGGGGCGCCCCGACCCGTGTCCCACAACACCCCCCCCCCCCCCCACAACACTCACAACAACCGGGGGGGGGTCCGGACGGGCAACCGAAAGTTTCGGGCCCATTTCGGCGCACCCCTCACACGGTTCGTGGCCCCACAGGGGGCGGAGCCGAAGGCCTGGGGCCCATTTCGGCGCACCCCTCACACGGTTCGTGGCCTTACAGGGGGCGCAAGCGAAGGTCTCGGGTCCATTTCGGCGCACCCCTCACACGGTTCGTGGCCCCACAGGGGGCGCAGCCGAAGGTTTTCGCGGCCCCACAGGGGGCGCAGCCGAAAACTTCGGGCCAATTTCGGCGCACCCCTCACACGGTTCGTGGCCCCACAGGGGGCGCAACCGAAGGCTTTCGTTGCCCCACAGGGGGGGCAACCGAAGGCCTCGGGCCCATTTCGGCGCACCCCTCACACGGTTCGTGGCCTTACACGGAGCGCAACCGAAGGTCTCGGGTCCATTTCGGCGCACCCCTCACACGGTTCGTGGCCCCACAAGGGGCGCAGCCGAAGCTTTTCGCAGCCCCACAGGGGGCGCAGCCGAAAGCTTCGGGCCAATTTCGGCGCACCCCTCACACGGTTCGTGGCCCCACAGGGGGCGCAGCCGAAGGTTTTCGCGGCCCCACAGGGGGCGCAACCGAAGGCTTTCGCGGTCCATTTCGGCGCACCCCTCACACGGTTCGTGGCCCCACAAGCCCGCAACCGAAGGTCTCGGGTCCATTTCGGCGCACCCCTCACACGGTTCGTGGCCCCACAGGGGGCGCAGCCGAAGGCTTTCGCGGCCCCACAGGGGGCGCAACCGAAAGCTTCGGGCCCATTTCGGTGCACCCCTCACACGGTTCGTGGCTCCACAGGGGGCGCAACCGAAGGCCTCGGGCCCATTTCGGCGCACCCCTCACACGGTTCGTGGCCTTGCAGGGGGCGCAACCGAAGGTCTCGGGTCCATTTCGGCGCGCCCCTCACACGGTTCGTGGCCTTACAGGGGGCGCAACCGAAGACTTCGGACCCATTTCGGCGCACCCCTCACACGGTTCGGCGCCCCACAAAGGGCGCAACCGAAGGCTTCGGGTCGATTTTTGCGCGCCCCTCAAACGGCTCGTGGCCGCACAAGGGGCGGAACCGAAGGCCTCGGGCCCATTTCGGCGCACCCCTCAAACGGTTCGTGGCCGCACAAGGGGCGGAACCGAAGGCCTCGGGCCCCACAGGGGGCGCAACCGAAACCCTCGGGTCCATTTCGGCGCACCCCTCACACGGTTCGTGGCCGCACAGCAAGCGCAACCGAAGGCATCGGGTCCATTTCGGCGCACCCCTTGCACGGTTCGTGGCCCGACAAGGGGGCGCAGCCGAAGACTTCGGGCCCATTTCGGCGCCCCTCACACGGTTCGTGGCCGCTTACAGGGCGCAACCGAAGGCTTTCGCGGCCCCACAAGGGGCGCAGCCGAAAGTCTCGAGTTCATTTCGGTCATCCTTTTACTATTATTGTACTAATACAACACTACTACGACGACACTACTACGAACTACTACTACTACATACTATTACGACCACACTACTACTACGACAGTTCGACACTAACTACTTGACGTCGTGAATTACTACTACTACTACCTTTACTACTACTACTACTACTACTACTACTACTACTACTACTACTACTACTACTACTACTACTACTACTACTACTACTACTACTACTACTACTACGACTACTACTACTACTACTACTACTACTACTACTACTACTACTACTACTACTACTACTACTACTACTACTACTACTACTACTACTACTACTACTACTACTACTACTACTACTACTACTACTACCATGACTACGACTACGACTAGAAGTACTAGGGCTACTACTACTACTACTACTGCCACTACCAGTAGCACTACGAGGTCGGCGCGGTAGCGGGCGCATACTTGTAGCTGGTGGGAACGCGTGGGCTGCCGTAAGGACCTCGAAGCTTTCCTAGTGGATTCCTATGCCTTGGGGTGGCAGGAGGGTCGGTCACCGTCGCGCCCCCCCCCCCCCCCCCGCGCACGTGCGACGCCGCGTCGCGTCGCGCGTCGCGTCCGCGGGGGGGGGGGTACGGGGTCGCAGTGCGGGCCTCTGCCATATAGCGGAGGCCCGCACTGCGACCCAGTGGGACGGGGTCGCAGTGCGGGCCTCGGATCTGTACAGGGCCCTATACAGTCTGTATCGGATCTGTACAGGGTCCCATACAGTCTGTATCGGATCTGTACAGGGTCCCATACAGTCTGTATCGGATCTGTACAGGGTCCCACACAGTCTGTATCGGATCTGTACAGGGTCCCATACAGTCTGTATCGGATCTGTATAGGATCCGATACAGTCCGTATCGGATCTGTATATGATCCTATACAGTCCGTATGGGATCTGTAGGGGGTCCTATGCAGTCCGTATCGGATCTGGAAAGGGTCTTATGCAGTCCGTATTGGATCTGTGTAGGATCCTATGCAGTCCGTATCGGATCTGTGTAGGATCCTATTCAGTCCGTATCAGATCTGTGTAGGATCCTATTCAGTCCGTATCAGATCTGTGAAGGATCGTATACAGTCCGTATCGGGTCTGTATAGGATCCGATACAGTCCGTATCGGATCTGTATAGGATCGTATACAGTCCGTATCGGATCTGTATAGGATCGTATACAGTCCGTATCGGATCTGTATAGGATCGTATACAGTCCGTATCGGATCTGTATAGGATCGTATACAGTCCGTATCGGATCTGTATAGGATCGTATACAGTCCGTATCGGATCTGTATAGGATCGTATACAGTCCGTATCGGATCTGTATAGGATCGTATACAGTCCGTATCGGATCTGTATAGGATCGTATACAGTCCGTATCGGATCTGTATAGGATCGTATACAGTCCGTATCGGATCTGTATAGGATCGTATACAGTCCGTATCGGATCTGTATAGGATCGTATACAGTCCGTATCGGATCTGTATAGGATCCTATACAGTCCGTATCGGATCTGAATGGGATCCTATACAGTCCGTGTCGGATCTGTATAGGATCCTATACACGGACAGGACATTCTCACGGATCTGTACAGGTTCCTAAGGATCCCTAGGACATTCTCACGGATTCCTAGGACATTCCTAAGGATTCCTAAGAATTCCGAAGGATTCCCAGGTATTCCTAAAGATTCCTAGGAATTCCTTGCTTCGCCGGTGCACACATGCTTTTTGCCAGCAGGGATTCGTTGGTGCCAGAGAGGAGGTCCGCAGATGTTCACACAAATCGAATTCAATGGCGTTGTTGTGGGTGTTGTGGGGGGGGGGGGGGGGTCGTTGTTGTGGTTGTTGCCGGGGGGGGGGTCCCGACGGGTCGGCGCTGGCCGCCCTTGCCTTAAGCCAGGGCGGCCAGCGCCGACCCGTGACGGGTCGGCGCTGGCCGCCCTTGCTTTGTTGTTGTTGTTTGTCGTCGTCCCACCCGCAACCCCCCCCGCGACCCACCCGCGACCCACCCGCGACCCACCCCGCGACCCACCCCGCGACCCACCCGCGACCCACCCGCAACCCACCCGCAACCCACCCCGCGACCCACCCCGCGACCCACCCCGCGACCCACCCCGCGACCCAACCCGCGACCCACCCCGCGGCCCCCCCGCGGCCCACCCCGCGACCCACCCGCGACCCACCCGCGACCCACCCGCGACCCACCCGCGACCCACCCGCGACCTACCCCGCGACCCACCCGCGACCCACCTTCGACCCAAACCGCGTTCAAAATACAAACCACAGTTTTCGGCGCTTGCGGCGGGCTTTTTTGCATTCCTTCCAGGTGGAGAGCCCGCGACACATCCCGTGACCAACTCGCGACCAACCCGCGACCCAAACCACGTTCAGGGTACAAACCACATTTTTCGGCGCCTGCGGCGGGCATATTTTGCATTCGCTTCAGGTGGAGAGCCCGCGGTCCACCCGCGACCACGTTCAGGGTACAAACCACAGTTTCGCCGCCTGCGGCGGGCATCTTTTGCATTCGTTCCCTGTGGAGAACCCGCGCCCCACCCGCGACCCAAACCTCGCTCCGTTTACAAACCAATTGGTTTGGCGCTTGCGGCGGGTTGTTTTTGCATTCCTTCCAGGTGGAGGTGGAAAGCCCGCGACCCGCCCGCGACCTAAACCACGTTCACCGAACAAACCAATGCCGCACAAGCGCGGCGGCGGATTCTTGCATGCCGTCTGAGCCCGCCAGGACCTCTTCACGCTCCGCGCATCCACGCCAGCCCGTCCAGCAATGCCCTGGCGAGTTGCCTTGATCAGAGAAAGCGGGGAGCATAAAGTGGAAAAAAGGATTGCGTTGCAGTTATCTTGGGAAAGGAGGGGGAAGCAGGATGCGTAAACAGGGGACGAGGAGAACGTGGAAGAAGAGAAAATGTAAGGAGAACGTGGGGAAAGAAAAGGAGGAGGAGCAGGAGGACGAGGGGGAGGAGGGGGAGGAGGGGGAGGAGGAGGGCGAGGAGGGGGAGGATGGGGAAGATGATGATGATGGGCGACAATGGGAGGACGATGATGGAGGCCGATGAGGGGGAGGACGACAATGGGAGGACCATGATGAAAAGACGAGGGGGGGAGAGGGATGACGAGGAAAAAGAGGAGGAGAAGGAAGACGAGGACGAGGTGGAGGAGGAGGATGACGATGACGATGAGGACGAGGAAGAGGAGGAGGAGGAAAAGGACGAGGAAGAGGAGGATAATGAGGAGGAGGAGGTGGAGGAGAGCGCCATCGACAAGGAAGGTGGGGGCCACGAGGTCCGCCGGCTCGACGACGCCCGCGTCGCCCGCGCCCGCCCTCTCACTCTTATCCGCAATTGCGGGGTGCTACGTAATATGTGTTTCAACGTTTGTTGCATGACCCTCTCTATAGTAACAGACCCACGTTGGAATTCAACATTCCACCGCCGTCGGCAAGTACATCGTGCTCACCGCCTTCGGCGCTGTGGTTCACCATCAATATCCGTGCTCACCGCCTTCGTGCACCGTCGTTTCTCCACAGGGGGAGGAACCCCCCCCGTCCGCCTCCACGATCGGCGGATGACGTCGTGCACAACACGACATAGTTCAATTCGTACAAGGACGACGCCATCGAGCTTTACAAGGACAGCGGCGCCCAGCCGCCTTTGCACGCTCTCGTCTTTCCCAAGGCGTGATCTCACTATGTCCGGGCATTTCGCGGATCTCACGGCCACCTGTCCGCCCATGGGAACCACCCCAACGGCGGATCCAGTCGCCTATAACGAACAGTTGATCCATTGAGTGTTCGCATCAGCGGCGCCAAGCAACAGCCCCGACCTGCTCGCGTGTATGCCACGAGAACCATGGGACGAGCAACCGCAAAAGAGCAGGAATTCCGAGGACGGTTTTGCTACCATGCCTCAGCGATTTAAGGGACGGCGGAACAAACCTGTGATTATCTGTTTTCGCTCACGTGGAAGATGACTTATCGCTGCACCCATTGAGCTTCAGGTGGTTTTCAGTATGCTGCCCCCCCTTCTTTTTCTCTCCATTTGGCGGTGGATAGGGCGGTTCCTAGAACCTCTTCCTCCTCCCCCCTTCCAAAATCCTCATGTTCCTCCTCTCCGTGTCGTCGTCGCGGGGCAAAACAATGCCATTTTGTCCCTATGCGCTGGGCCCCTATCCTTCAATGAGGCCGCCGAAACACATGTCAATAGTTTCCCCCCATCGGGGGTGGGGGTCGACCTACTTCTCGCGATGTTTATTTGCAATCTGGCAGGGCGAGATCTCTATGCGCACCCCCATCGACGATCGCACAGTTGGCGGCTCTCAGTGAAGTGACGATGCGTCGCACGGCGAGCACTCTCCTAACTATATTGTGGGATGCTCTGGCTGCCGAGAGCGTCGCAACCGCGCGACGGAAGTTTGCGCCGACTGCGATGACTAGGAGGAACACATTCGGGCCAAGTGTCCACGTCGTCCCGAGGCCCACGGTCCGAGCAACGCCCTTTGTGGGCCCCCGGCCACCAGCGCCTCCTGGACCTATGGGTTGACCGCCACTCCGGATGGAAGGCCATCGGAGTGGGCGCGCTTGCCCTGGCGAGCTGCCCATCCTGCATGGGCGCAGGCGGCGGCCGCGGCGACGACGCGCGATGCCTCCGCATCTGGGGGCCCGAGCAGCCATCTCAAGTGCCTTTCCAGCGATGGGCGCGACAGGTGGTGACATGGCCAGCGACGAGCTCACATTTGAACGAGTTCCGCCAGGCAGCCTACGTCACGCCACGCCGCCCCTGCATGGCACGTGAGAGCGCGGACGAATGGCCGACGGCTGTCCTGATCCAAGGAGGGCGCATCAACGGCAACCCAGCGCCACCGATGACGCCCCACGGTCGCAGCTCGGCCGAGCGACAGGAGCGGCTGGACGAGGGCGCGCGCGCCGCAGCAGCCCCATCACCCATGCACTTCGACGGACTGCCTCAGGAGCGCGCCGACAACCTTCTCGCGCGCTGCGACGTCGCGCGCAATCGAACGCAGCAGGCCGGTCAGTTCACGCGTCTGCGCTGCCTCCTTCTGCGCGCGGTCCGAGCGCCGAACGCCTTGTTTCTGTGTTCCCCTGTTGGGCTGGACCTCGCGCCCCCGCGCGGGCGCGCGCGAGGTCGGCCTGGGGACCGGGGCCCAAAGCCCGTCAATCGCCCAGCGATGCGCAAGAATCGCACAGCACTCAAACATGGCCTGCCCGATCGACGCAGCGCGGCTCATGAGAGCGACTGGCCCCGCGCGACGCCGCGGGCGCGCGGTCGTGGGATCGCCGGGAGACGTCGCCGCAGCTCGGCCCAACGGCAGATTTCCTCGCTCGCGGGTGCGCCCGCGCAAGATCAGGTTCGGATGCCGCGGTCTGGTCGGGCGGCGGCGGCTCGGGCGCGCGCGCCGACGCCGCCGGCTCGCTCGGCGAAGAGACCGCCGGCCCTTGATTACGCCGCGCTCTCGCGGAATAGCGCGGCGTGCGCTTATATTTGCCTGGCGAGCGCGCCGAGGCACGGCGGCGCATCTTCAACGGAAACGCAGCGCGCCGCGCCCAGAGGGCGATCGATCGCCAAGGCGACGGCGGCGGCGACGGCGACCGCGACTTCCTGGCTAATCTGCCCGAGCTAGACCCCGGAGAGACGCTGGCGTCGCGAGATTCGGGAAGGGCCGCATTTCAGGGCCAGCGGCGCGGGTTCGGGCCGTCGAGGCCGCCCCGTGGGCCCTGGTTGGGAGCGCATCATGTTTCGCGGGTGCGACTCAGAGGCGCGCCTCGTGCGCCGGCGCTGCAACCGCGGGCGCGCGCTCTACCTCGACGCCGACGCTCTAGCGCTCGCACCCGCGCCAATCGTGCACCTCGGACAACAGTGGCCACCAGCCCAGCAGACGGACGCATGCGCTGTCTGGATGGCCTGGGCTGCCGCCGGATTTCCGCGGCCCATGACTGCGGGCTCCGGTGACAGCGACCTCGCGCGGAAAGGTAAATCTTGGATGTGCGAACGCAGCCAACGCCGGTTTCGTAAGTGCAGCTGCCAGCGGCAGCAGCCAGCGCCCAAAGTTCGTCGCCCGACGACTGGCGGCAGCAGGTTGGCCATAGCCAGTGGTCGCGATGGGTTGGGGCAGGATCTCTATCGTCGCCATCGCTACCCAACCCGCGCGACGCTGGACTACGACGATCGCGACAGGCGATGCCTGACCTCATGGGCCACGCGCAGGCCTCCACTCAGCAATCGGGCCTTGCGACTAGTCGCGCGCCCGAGCGGCAGGGGCGGGGGGGGCGCCGCCGGCCGCGCCGGCAGCTCCAGCGCCAGCGCCGCCGCATACGGCGCCACTACAGGGGGCGCGAGTAGGCGGTGCATTCCCAGCGGGGCTGGCCCAAAGGCGCGACTCGTTTGTGGGCCTCAGCGCGCGAGCCGTTGCGCCTCCTGCCCCGACTACTGACGCGCAGTTGTCCGGCTTGGCACGCGCGCCGTCGGTGGCCTCGCGCGGCTCCAGCACGCCGCGCGGATCGAGTTCCACGAGGCCGCCACAATCAGCGCCGGCGCCCGCGTCACCACCAGTGCCAGAGTTCCCCTATGGACCGGCCCCATCCAACCCCGACAGACCAGTAGACGTGAGCTCGCCATCTGGGAGAGTGGCCACATGGTTCGCCGGCCGCAAGGCTTGAGTCTTTGGCCGCGGCCGACCCGAGCGCGGCGCGCACGCCGCTCTCGAATGCGCCCAACGACGACGCCTCGATGAGCTCCACGGCACCCAGAAATAGCATTGGAACAATTACGACAGCGCGGCGGGTAGCAGCGCCGCGCCGCACATCGGTGGAAGGTTCGCCCTGGGCTCTCTTTCGCCCCCGAGGCTCCAGGGCCTCCGCGCGGCCTTCCAGGAACGACCGTAGTCGGGCTAGCGGCGATGTAGGTAACGGCGATGTAGTTCCCAGTGGAAGCTTTATAGATCCCCCTCCCGCGCCGGCTGCGGCGCCCGCTGCGCCCCCCCTCCGTGTGCGTTTTCGCCGGCGACGACGCGGAGTGCCCCATCTGTCTCGAGGCCATCGTGCACGGAGGCAGGGTGGTGCGTCGACAGGGCCGACGCATTTCGCGCCGCGCTCGCCGCCGCTTGCCGATGCTGGGCGACGACGCCAGCTTGGCCAATTGCCCGGCGCGCCGCGGACCAACCGCCGTCATCGCCGACTTCCGCGTGACTCGCGCGCGTCGCGTTTCGACGGGTCCGACGCCGATGGCGCCGTCCCGCGCGACAGATCGCGACCCGACGGGCCCGACTCCAATAGCGCCTGCCCGCGCGGCGCCGATGTGGGCGCGCCGACGGGGGCCCCGCGCGCAATCGCCAGGCAGCGCCTCCAGTTTCGCTTCGGTAGTAGATGCAGCGGCGCCCTGCGACGCTCATTTGGATTCGAATATGCCCCCATGGAGGGCATCTCTCCCGCGGTGGCCAGCTTCGCCCGGCGCAGGTTCGAGAACATTGTACGATCCGCCGTGCTATTCGGCAAGCGCTGAATTGCCGGGCGGCCGTTGAGGCGCCATCGCTGGCGCCCAGGCCAACCTTCGGGGCACGCGTGCCCCTGCGAATTTGGCCCGGAGAGCCCAGCGGGCATATCTACAAACTGCAGAGGGGGCGTCGTCAACCCCATTGTGCGTACTCGGCGGGAGATGGCAACCGATCAGGTCGCTGAATGGGAGATCCACTACCCCATTACAGCGACCTCCCGCGGCGGCCGCGCGCTCCAGCTGAGGGGGGCGCAGGCGAGCGTCTCCTTGCCTGCGTGGGTCGGCCCATCAACGCGGTGGCGGAGACGCGCGACGGCCATCGACTGGGCGGCGGAGACAGGCGTGAAACACAAACGCCTCGCGTTCCGCAGACGCGGCTGTGCAATCAAAGAGCCTTGGCGCTACTCATTTCGACCCCGAGTAGGCTCCGCGCGTGCATCTATGCGTCCCAGTAAACGACCTCGGCAAGCTCCAACCACGTTCCGGGGGCCTGCCACCCGCGCAGCTCGCGCTGCTGGCGGCGCGCAACGACAGCTTGGATCACCGCGACGCCGACGGGCGCGAGTTCATCGTGCGGAAGTTTTAGCTCCTCAGTCCGAATGCGAGGGCGCCTTCGCGCGGCGCCGGCCGGCTCCGCAGGTTGCGGCCTTTACGCCTGTGTCGACGTCTATCTCGCGACCGATGGTCGCGCGTCGGCGTCCGCAGGTGCATCGGCCTTAGCGCTACCGGGCACAGACGCTCACCCCCAGGACTCGTTCTCAAGAGCATCGTCGCCGTCGGCGCGGCGGGCCCCGACTACCTCCGCGAGATCTACGTCATCGCGCGCAACGCCAGTCCGCGGACGCACGTGGTCCAGCAGGGCCAGCGCGTTGCCCATTTCATCCAGGAACGATGCGCCGAGGATGCCAAGGTAGTAGTCGTCCCCAACTTGCCCCGATCTTTCCGGGCATCCGGTGTTTTTGTGGACAGAGTTGGCATGGCGCACCTAAGCCGCGACGCCATCCCGAGAGAGACGGTCAATCCGCCTCCGAGCGTCCTCTCGGCGCCTATGGCGCCGAAGGCCTCGAGCGCAGACCCGCGAGGAAATTGCCGGGCTGGCCCGCCAGGCTGACCCGGCCGTTCTGCGCCGGCAGAACCGGGCAGCAGTGCCATGACATCCCGCCTAGGCCCCAGGGAAAGGCCAGAACAGAGAATAGGCATTGCAGGATGACAGCTACGACGTCGACGATCCGCATGACCAGCTTCGCGGGCGCCGTCAGGTCGTTGATCGACAGCGCGTTCCCCGGCGCCAACTATGGCATGTTGCGCATCACGTGCGACATGAACATGGGCGAGGTCCACCGCGCCCTCAACTTCATGTCCGACTGGTGTTCGCGTTGGAAGGACGCCGGCGCCGGGGTCGCGGCCCTCGCGCGACTCGCGCGGGCCCCAGCGCAGACGCCCAGCCGGCGTGGGCCCCAGTGGAGACGCCCAGCCGGCTGGCCAGCTGCCGCCTCGAAACAGGTGACCGACGCGCGCGTGGCCCCGTCCGGAAATGCCACCGGGCTCGTCGAATCGTCGGGGTTGTCGCAAGTTTCTGGCCCAGAGGCCAAGCGCAGCGACTTGTCCTTCGCGGCGCTTGCCGGGGGGGGCTGATGGGAGAGGGGGGCTGCGAAGTGCCTGCTACGTTGGTCGGCCACCGGCGGCTGTCGCTGCAAGGTCAATGCCGCAGCAATCGGATTGAGAGCGCATTTTGGCGCGGCGCCCGCAGCGCGAGAGCAGACTCCATGACCGAGGGCGGCGCCGGCGAAGAATTGAGTCTCGGCGACGTTCAGCTGAGCGAGGATTGCCACGAGAAGCTTGCAGCTCTCAGCGTAGCAGTCTCACCGGGGAAAGGGAAACCATAAGGGCGAAGTCGCCGTGTCGCCCCGCACTACGGGCAACGCCAGCTTGAGCTTGCAACGACGTAAGTCATCGAAGCTCGCGCCCCCAGCGATGGCAGGGGAGGACGCACGACGAAGAACCACGCTCGCGAATGCGACGCAATGAAGCATGCAAGCGAGAGGGCTGCTTCCATGAACTACGTTCGTGGAGCAACGGGCGGCAGACAAGTTGAGCAGGCAAGTGAGTGAAGCACTGCCCCATCGAATTGTCTGCTGCCAGCCACTTTATATAAGGCTCCGCTGGTCTGCGCATGGTTTGCATGCGCTGACCGACGAGACGCAACGGTCTCGTTTGAACACCAGATTCAACATGCACCTCTTTCTTAGGTTCCTGCCTGGCCGCTGCCATTTTAGGTTCCCTGCGCGTGCCCGCTTTCATACACGTCTGACTCACTGTACATCCGTTTGACGCTCCGCGTGCTGACACGGGCGCCTATCCTTTTACTTCCCGCATTTCTAGAAGTCTCGTTTTCCTCCTCGTCCTCTTCGGTCGCCCTCCTCGACGGCGCCGCTCCCCGCCCCCCCTTGCGCGGGGCTTGGCTTGCAGGCTTTGGGACCAGTACGAAGACGCGGACCTCAACAAGGACGGATGGGTGCGCTGCGCGGGCGCCTGTTCGTCGACGTCGTGTCCGTCGTCTCCGTATTCGTTGTCGTCGTCGTCGCCGTCGTCTCCGTCGTCGTCGTCGTCGTCGTGATCCGAGCGATTTGGTTCGACATCGTTTCTGGCCAGCTCATTCCGTCTGGCCCCGAAATGTCAGCGATCCGAATTGACCCGATGCTAGCGCGGACTTGTCGCGCATGCTGGCGCGACCGATCCGATTCGATGTCGATTTCGTGCCGGTGCCATCCGATCCGTTGCACATGTCGATGCAATTCGATATCCCGATCCGATGATGACTGATCCTTCCGATGTGAACCGTGGAGCGAATGGTGGAAAAAGAGGGGTTGATGGAGGAGGAGGTTGGCGGAAGCGCTGGCTGCAGCAGGTTGCGCAGTTCTTGCGCACCGCGGCGGAGCCGCTGTGGGACCGCGGGCTTCCGATCTGGAGAATGGTTCAGATGCTGGTCCCCTTTCTGGTCGCCCTCCTCCTGGACGTGGTGCCCATGGGATGTTGAAATAAGTATATGTGGGCTCCCGTGCCCCAGTCTATGTTCTGTGCTTTCCTACTTCGAGGGCCAAGCGATTGTCCGTTTTTGTTTCTAGTCATTGGGCGGGCGGAGATCGAATCCATTTCCAACGTCGAAAGGAAAAAAGGGTTTATTCCCGTTCTTTTCGGCCGACGGGTACTCTAGGTCACCGGCGGGGGCGCGACAGTCATCTCGATTCGCGCGCCGCGGTCTGGGACAAATCTGCGGCCGTTTTCCAAGGGGGCGGCGCGAGGGCGCCAGGAGCGCGATGACGACCAACCGTAGCACATCGCGGGGCATGATGCGCGATTTCAGGTGACCCAGGTACTTGTGAAGCGGGGATTTTGGACGGGAAGGTGCGCTGCAGCATCGCAGCACCGTTGATGCACCCTGGGTTTACTCTGGACTTCCCTTTTCCGCCAGCAGATGCTTGATTTCCATTGGTATATGCATATGGCAGGCATGTTTGCACCTGGCCTGGAAGAAATAATCTGATTCATTGGCGACGCAGCGGTTGCGCAGCCTTGCGCGCAGCTGCAGACGGCGTGGCCTGCAAAGCTAGGCCTTGGCGATGTCTCGCCCGAGGACATCATGACCACCGTATTTAAGAAGCAGTTAGTCGGACGCGTATCGTCGCCCCCATGTACTTCAATACGCCTGTATAAGGTATCATATGGATGGTGCGTTGGTTACACCGACGTTTCCCAGCCTGGAAGCTGAAGCCGCCGCGACGAGCATCCCTTACACGTTTCGCGCATGCCCTTCAACGGAAAGTCAGTTGTGGTCTTGGCTCTTGGTGGGGACGTTCTCGTGTGGGAACCGCGCCCGATATGGTAAGATTCTCACGCGCTTTGCTCCCCACGTGGGACTCCAGCTGCGGTCCCACTGGGGGCGCTCGCGTGTGGCCGCCGCGATACTTTCGAATCATGTGGCCGCCGCACCCGTTTTTTACGCTTTCTTCCACCGTTTCGTGCCCAACCACGTGGGCCCCCCGCGCCACACCCAGCTGCGAAGTGTTGCATGTTTCGCTGGCGACTGTACCAACCATCCTGTGTGATTTGGGTGCTCGTTCTAAAGCAGCAGCACAGCACTCCACCTCCTCCACTTCCTCCCGTTCATTCCTGCGTCTGCTTTCGGCAAAATCGCCACCCCTCAGATAATGAATTATTCACTGCGCGCAGCTCCCAGCATGTGCATTTATTTGCATGGACTTGTCCGCTGTGGGCGTCTAGGCGCGAGAGTGTTCGAGTACAAGCGGGCGTGAGTATCGACTGTCTGGGAGAGAACCTAATTGTGAATAAGTTGGAGTGTGATTGAGTCTCAGCAGTACGACCGAGTATCTGGGCATGAGCCTGGGGCCTCCTGGGGCGTACTGAAACCTCCTGGGGTTTCCTAGGGCCTCCTGGCGCCTCTTGGGGTCTCCTGGGGTCTTTTGGGGTTTCCTGTGGCCTCCTGATGCCTCCTGGGGCCTCGTGTGGTCCCCTGGGGCCGTCAGGAGCCTCCTGGAGCCTCCTGGGGCCTCCTGGGGAGGATTCGTGCCCCAGGAAAGGTCAACTATATGGGAACAGGCGTGCATAACATTTTGCGGATTGGAAAAGGGCAACCTATAGGAACACATGTAAAACACCACGGAGCCGTGCCCCAGGGAAGACCCAATCTGTAGGAACATACATAAAACATTTGGGATCGGATGCAGAGGAGAAGGGGAGTCGATATAATACACACCTGCTATTACGAGTATTACGACTACTACCACTAGTAGTACTACTACCACTAGTAGTAGTACTACTACCACTAGTAGTAGTAGTAGTAGTAGTAGTAGTAGTAGTAGTACTACTACTACTACTATTACTACGACTACTACTACTACTACTATCCCGGCGACGAATACTACTACTACTACTACTACTACTACTACTACTACTACTACTACTACTACTACTACTGATACTACTACTACTACCACTACTACTACTACTACTACTACTACTACCTACTTACTACTACCACTACTATTACTACTACTACTACTACTACTACTACTACTACTTCTACTACTACTACTACTACTACGACTACTACTACTACTACTACTACTACTACTACTACTACTACTACTACTACTACTACTACTACTACTACTACTACTACTACTACTACTACTACTACTACAAATATGCTCCTGTCCGCCTCATATTCAATTAGAACATAACTTGGGTAGCATGCTTTGCACTGTCCGCGTGAACTGAAGCTGCGTTTCCGCAGCCATACGACTGCCGACCTCGGCTGGCAGGAGAGAAAAGGAGCGCGCTTGGGTGCGTGGGCGGCTCGTCGTCATCCGTCCTCGGCCGGCCGCCTCCCCTCATATTCCTGATAGAGTAGTCTTGCTTAACGGATACTTGTCTTATCAATGTCTCATCCCGCCTCCGCTCTTCCTGAGCAGAGTGAGCATGAGATCTTAAGTCCTTTGTCATCTTACCCCGACTCTCAGAGGAAAGTCTGGTTATCAGCCGAAACGCGCGACTCAGTCGACGCGGGGCCATTAGATACACAAGAAGATCTTTCAGTCGTGCCCCGCGATTCAGTCGCTGCGGGAGAGAGATACGATAAGACTGATATCGTGTCTAATATCTCGAGAAGCGCCGATGGGCGCGTTGAACAACATGATGGACACGATACAGACAGAGACGGTCCTGTTCAAGACCGAATCCTTCCTTCAAATGTCGCCGATCGGGCCATGAGGGGGAGAGGCGCCGAGGGGGTAACCGAAATGTCGGTAGACGTATCCCCCGCAGGGGCTCCGATAGGAGATCGTGAGCAAACCCCCGATCCTCACGGGCGAGACGGCGTCGCGCCAAGACCCAGGCGAGGTGCATTCTCGTCATGGAGAGCCAAATCGACGGAGTCAATTAGCTCCATCCAGAATTCTCCACAAGCTACTGCCATTGCCGCTGGCGGAGCCAGCCGGCCAGGGGAGGTCCAAGGGAATCTGAATACGTATCCTGGTATCCCCACGGAATGGGTGGGTACGCATGTTAGCGCCCCGACCCCTTATAGCAATTAACGGGCAATTCGGTCAGGATAGTGATGGTCCAATAGACAAAGATCATGAAACATATTCCATGGAGGAAGATTTTGATAGTACCAACAATGATATCTCACTGAGCCGAGCATTGTCCGTGATGATAGAAGAAGACATTTTTGCTCAAGACGAAAGGTGGTCTCCGGATGAATCCGACGAAGGCACTAGTATCCTGGCGCCTCAGGCGGACAGGACGGAGACTCAGATGAAGCATGAGAGGGAATCCACTGGACGAACTTCTGCGCCTAACCTCAAGAAACAACGGAATGAGGACTATGAGCTAAACGTCTCGCCATTAAAGGAAGGCTTCTTCCGTAATGCCACCACCTCAGGTGAGTGGCAACCCACTATTCCAGCTGTTGTTGAGGATGAAGAAATGGTCGGACAACAAGATATACATGCTCAGCTAATATCACAAGACGAAAAGGATGAGGAGCTCTCAAATGCGCCCACACCACCAGACAGTTCTTTTACTCGCCCCAGATCGAATGCTTCGAGCAGGGGAAGACCCAAAATACCAAGATCAGGGGCGAGGTCTACTTCAAGGAGCAACAGTACAGTTTCGATGAGGGAGGCACGTTGGAATCCCACTCCTGGCCGTGCGCCGCAGGCGGAGGACAGATGCCCGGGAACAGCCGACAAGCCTGAAGGCGCACGTAGGAACCCAGTGTGCAGGAGTTGCTTGGGCGTGTGCAACAAGTGTAACATACAATGGCTGTGCGCAGAGTGTTGCCCGATGGACGAGCATAATTGCACGTGCCTCCTCGCGCAGTCTATTCAGGACCAGGCCAGGCTAGCAGAGGCTAACACTCAGAGAGAGTTTCTGACTAATGAGGCGCATCTGGCTGAAAGGGCTCGATTGGACGCAGAAGAATTTGCTGAAACTGTGATCGAAGCTAGAAACACGTTTGAGGCTGAGCGGATCGCCCTGGCCATGGCTGCTAGAGAGCGTGAACAGGCGCTGATAGAACATCTGCACAATCAGACTGAGGCCGTGAAATGGCAAGTGGAGAGGGAAACAGAAACTAATTACAGATAATTATTGACTTCGGAGAGACGGGCCGTCATGATGGCAAACGAAGAATCTGCCGACGCCCACGCGGTTGCCGCTGCCGTCGCGGTGGCCAAGATAGAAGGATAACAAATCGCGACAGCCGTGGCGGGACGAGAAAATCATGGATTACAAGAAGAGCTCACAGCCGCCAGGCTGGAAGCAGACAACACCCAAGCTGTAGCTGCGAAGATAACCAAACAGAACAATCTCTATCTGGAAGAGCTTAAATCGCATGAGGAAGCCAGATCGTCTCTCCAGCGCGCAATTTCGAGCAATGCTATATGCCCGCCGGCTAAGCCGATCGGGTCGAACATACGCCAGTTATCGACGGCCCAGTCGTCGAGCATTGTATCTGCCCCTGCGCAATTCGATCAGACGACCGTGGCAAATGCGGGAGCATCGACCATGCTGGTGGGAGATGCAACGCGCCCTCCTCCCGATGGGAAAGGAGACGCGCTTCCCGTGGATAAGTGTTGTGCCGTTTGTTTTCGTCTAGAGACAGACAACTGCGTCGGATGCGGCAGCTCGGCGCGCGACGAACATATCGATGCGGGTACGAGGAGATTCTCTGGATGCGACCTATGGAAGAGTGAAAGGTCAGCGGCTAATATGCGAGAAGAAGAGATTGCTTCGAACGCGGCTAATATAGAGAAAGAGGCTTAAGACTATCATCACCGACCCGACTCCGCACACTGAAACTAAACGCGAAGCCAGACTCGCATCGAAGTCGTTCGGATTTCCGTTGCGTTCGCAAGAAACCCCCGTGAGGCCGCTGTTGCGTCAACATTATTCTGTTCCAGGCCTTGCCCTAGAAGGTCCGGCTAAGCCGAGCACCGCTGAGAATGGACTCCCGGCAGGGATGAGGATAACTGGACTTAACGAAAAGAACGCTCTCGCCAGTCTCCGCCCAACCTATGGTGACGGTCCTAAGGGAATGACGGCGACTAAGTCGTCGGGCAATGCAGGACAGGGCGGAGAGGGGGACGACAAGAGCGACGCTCCCAACACTGAGATCGTATCCTCGCACGAAGATGATCGTGGTAGAGGACCACGTGGGTCGCCTCCGGGAAGTCCAGGGGGGTCAGACTCCTCTGGTGGGGGTGGGCGCAGGGGGCCCCAGGGCCCCGGCGGACCGCGCGATTCGATAGTAATTGACGAGAGTACACCGTTAGATCAGTGGAGACAAGTTGGCAACAACCAGAAGATTGATTTGATGGACATCCCTGGTGTAACGAACATTCGTGAATGGAAAACGCACGCAATACGTGCAATCGCTGGATCATCGCCCGAGAGCCAGGCAGCACAGCACTGGATTGCCGCGGCTATGGATCCAGATGTGGAGGATGAGCAACTCAAAGATGCTGGACGATTCCAGCGTCTCGACCTCATGGTCGCAACGAATCTTATCGACAAATTCAACAAGATGCGAAAGAGTCGATATCAGCCTGCTCATCATACTCATTACCTTCAACTGGTTACTCGCATGGAATTGAGCGCCCAGGCCGAGGGAAGGCTCATGACTGGACGCGAAATGGTGCGGGCAATTTGTCACTGGTGTTCGGTAAGGTCGGAGTTGGGACAACATCGCATTTCACGTGACTTTTTCAAGGTGAAGATAGACCCGCACAAGCCTGATGCTGACCTGCATCATTTCTACAATGAATGGACAGACGTATATCAACAGCTTTATGGCGCCAAGCCTCCGTCCGATGAGATGAGGGCCTCAATTCATGCGCACTTTCTGGAACAATACAGAAAGCCGAGCAAACTGGACGTTGTATGTAAGTTATATGACTTATCAAAAGACAGAATGGGAAAAGGTGTAAAGACTTACGAGTGGCTGATGGAGCAGATCGAAGAAATGATGATGCAAGAAAACGAAAAGTGGAACATCAGCGCGCATGAGGGGACCTTAAACCAACGTGCTAGGCAAGAACGATTCGGCGGAGGCGGAGGCAATGACAATCGGAGGAACGCAGGCAGTAAAGCCGTTCCGGCAGAGATGGCTGCCAAATTGGGAAACTCTTCGGATGTCATGGAAAGCGGGAAGATAAGGGCGAAACCACGTGCAGATACGTGAACAAGGGCGAAGCTTGCCCGTGCGCAGGAAAGGGTTGCACCTTCAATCACAGGAAGCCCAGGAATGCCGCGCCGGCTCAGCCGAGTGCGGGACGAAAGTTCAGTGCCGTCTTGCCCAGGATAAGAACCCTAGAGGTAGATCGAAGGACAGGGGCCGAAAGGGGCAGGGCCGATCCCAGACCCCGACTGGCATCCGTGGAAATGGAGGACAGCACAATAATAGAAGTCAGTTACGTGGGAAAGACAGTGATATTCCGCGTTGCGCATACTCCCGAGACCCCAAGAATTGTCGAGGATCAGAAGACGGATGCCGCAAAGCCCATAGAAGGCTAACCGACGTTGAGAAGCTGAAGCGTGACAAGTGGGAACAAGCGAAATTTGACGCTGGACAATCATTGGGATATGAGCGTACATCCAAACAGGCCAATGCTGCCGCTGCCAATATCTCTTCGACGGGAAGCAATAGTGGCTCCAGAGCTACTAGTGCTGATTCCGATAAACGCAAAAAGGATGGGGAGAAAAAAAAGACAAAGACGTGGTCTGTCGCCCTTACAGAGAAGCGGGAAAGTGCTCACGTGGAAAGGAATGCTGGTTCGCCAAGACCACTCCAGGTCATCCAGTTACGCGGCAATGGCTCCACACTGGCGGCTCGGCCGTCAGTGCTGGAGGAATGACAAACATAATTTTGTTAATTGCATTCTTTCTGGCCGTCCTCGTTCGGCAGACGTGGCGAAGCCTGCGTCGGTTGAGCAGAAAACGGGGGGGCTGGAAGAGACCCACTGCTTCAATCAGCTTGGGTGCCGTCGCGCGCCCCGCCCCATTATTCCGGGGCTTCCCAGGGCAGAAACAAAACAGCCCTAAGTTGTTGATTATTGCATCTAGTTCCAATGGAGGAGACTATTGGGATACCTCCAAAGGTGAGTTTCAGCAGGACAGCAGGAAACAGGTCGAGAGTCTCGTCAATGTCCTTGCGAATTTCCTGTGCCCTTTTTCTCGGGGCGCGATCAAAAAGTGCTGGTGCGTTCCCCCTAGTAAGAGTTGCACGCGACATCGGGATAGTAACCGATGCAATCTCCGCGTCCGTTTTCACCCCTCCACTGAGGAGCCGACCATCACTTGGAGGAAGGCGCGTCGCCACGACTTGAAAGAGTTGCCTTCAAGTAGCAAAGATAGATGGAAGTTCCCAGGAGAAATACGTCGACAGATGTCGATACAGTCAAGGGCGTCTGTCGCTGAAGCTCCTAATCAGAGCATCAGACCTGCAAGATCATGTCTGGCATCTCTGATTGAAGGACGAAGAGGGGGAAGAAAGCCCGCGCGGCTCAGCCGCTGCTGGATGCACAGACAAAGACGCTGCGTATCTGGGGGCATTGAGCTTCATTATAGACACTGGGTGCGGGTACAACCTAATTGCGGAGAAATACATTAGGAGCGCAGGTGCAATGAGATTGATGCGAAAGCTTCCGCAATCGATCACTCTGAACACTGCTGGGGGAGAATCTAATGGCCCTCGGTTCAGTTTGCATCGCGCGTTCTAAATTTAAGGGTGGTAGTTTTATCGCTTCAGTCATGCCGGAGACCCCGTGCGTGATTCCGGTAGGAGAGCGGTGCATGGATCACGGCTTTAGTTTCTTTTGGCCAGCAGGCCAAAGGCCCTACCTATTGTTGCCCAACGGCCAAAGAGTGGACCTAGCCGTCGAGGGCAATATACCATACTTGACCCTATTAGGCAAAGAGGCGCTGGGTCAGTGGATGTGCGCGGCTGCCGCCGGAAGGAGCGAGCCCCTCGAGCGGTGGTGTTGCGTGACGCCGGGCGCCAATGCATTCCTGGACAACGTGGAATCTGCGGAAGGCCCTCCGCCCCATGCTGTCCAGACTCGCGTAACCATAGACCTGCATGCACATGAGCTGATTGGTACCCACAGCTACGCTGATGGGCGGCCGACTGAGATCGCGCCCGTTTCTCCCGTCTTCGATAGACTCTGCGGATACCATCACCTACTTGTACTATTCGCCTCAGTTGGCCAGCGAATGCGGTTGGAATCGGACGCCGACCGGCATTGCTGCCCCTCAAAGTCTTTCAGCTTTGCCCGACCACGGTCAAGCCGTCGGTCCATTCGACGAGCAGCCCGGCAAAGCCGAGGCTTGCGCCGCCGCATATAGATGCCATTCTGGACGTGGAGTTTCAGGGTACCCCCCGTACGAAATGAGTAAAGGATTGGACTCCGATGCGTGCAACGCGGCCCCAGCGCCCGAGGAGGGCGAGGTTGGAGACGCTGACGGTGTCGACTTAGTCGACGTCGACGCACCGCCTCATTTAGACCCAGATGTTGCGGAGGTTGAGGTGTCGGAGACCCTTGCCGAGCGGCTCAAAAAGGCTGCAGCCTCCCTGCCGCACCTTCTAACTCATACTCCCAAGTAAACATATTGTCCAGTGTGCAATTGGGCCCAAGCTATCAGAAAGCAACAGCGCAAAGCGCAGAACAAAGGGCTAAAGGTTCCTCGCCCATACGCTAACCCCACTTCGTTCGGACAACTGACGACGATGGATCATTGGTTTGCGATGGATGAACTCTCACGGGGACTCCACGACGAGACCGCGTGTGTGAGTTTTTGCGACCGAGCTACGGATTTTCTCGCCGCTCAGGGTGTACACGACAAGTCTGCGGCTCACGTCTGCAATTTTTCTAGTAAACCTTAGAGCCCCGGAGGAAAAGTTAGAATACTGATGGTGCAAGAGAGCTTGCTAGGGCATGTTGCGAGCTCAATATTGCACATGATCCTACCGTCCCAGGAAATAAGAAACAAAATGCTGTCGCCGAGCGTGGGAACGGCGTTGTGCAGATGGGAGCCAGAGCCTTACTCATGCAGGCTGGTCTTCCACCGCCATATTGGACCTACGCAGTTTGATGTTTCTGTTTATGCTACAATGCCAGGACCCCTGCTGAAGGGCAGTCCAGCTGGGAAAGACGCTTCGGATGCCAGTTCAATGCTCCGCTCCTTCCCTTCGGATCACTTGTCCGTTATGTGCCTCCGCCTGAATCCCGTTTTCGCACTGCCAAGACTGGAGCGACGATGATTCCAGGGATATACTTGGGGTATGTGCACAAAGCGGGGGGGTTGGTTGGACCTGATAGTTACGTTATACCTCTGAGACAATTAGACGGACCGAATATGGAACCAGGACGTACACCAGAGGGAACACGACTTACGATCGAGAATTCTGATCAAGTATACAGCAACATCTTAGATGGTACTGCTGACGACCAATCGCCTCAGTTTCCCTGACGAAAAGCATACGAGAAAGCGGCGACGGAGGTACGTTCCGTCACAATCCCAACAGAAATAGGAGAAGGTGCGGCCGTCTCAGACAGACCACAACCAGCCACAGGGATACGACCGGATAACATGTCTAATGCTGATGATCCTGCCATTCTGGTGCCGCCGCCTTCCCAAGGAGGCGAGGACGCACCACGTATTGACTCTGAGGCCGATCTTGATGATGACGGTCCTGGGGGTTTGTATGTGGGTGATGTGCCTTTGGTAATTGACGGCAGGGACCCTCAGCGCGACCCCCATCCTGCAGACAAAAATCAGAAATTGGGTTTCGCACAAGTTGAGTATCGTTTGGACAGACAGTCCAACTTCTCAGCGGCTAAGCCGCGTGAGAAAGTTCTGGGGAAAGGGCGACTTCCTGCTCGAACAACTCAAAATTTGGATACGATGGAGTACTTCGAAGATAGGCGGATTGTTGCTGGACTTGCAGAAGATGAATTTACTCAACAACTCCCGTTGACAGGTCGTCGAAAGACACGTAGCATACGAGTTGTTCTTTGTTATGACCCCGATTATGCGCCTATAACCCGAGTGTGGGTCGCGGACCCAGACCCAAAGTACAGTGCCCAATGGTTAAAGAAGTTACCTGAGTCTACCAGTCCCGGCCTGCATCCTGGACGATGGTTCAACATGACCCAAGCACAGCGTCGACAGGCCGTGGAACAATACAAGGCTGAAAAGAGAGGATTCTTCGGTATAGAGGATCCCGGTCCTTGCCCCGGTCTTCTGCGTGATATTGGTCTAGATGTGGGTGTCCCACCGACTCCGCCAGATCCCGCTGTGGCTCAGCCACTTGCGGCTCTCCCCGAAGCCAGGCTAACTGCACCTGAGGTGGCTGAGCAGCTACGTCGAATACAAAACGGCAGCCTGCGCTACACCCCTGGCAGCGGGCGAGGAGCGGCGTCGCGAAACACCCAGGGTTGGCAAGCCACATCTCAGACTGACGATTCATCAGAAGAAGATGTTCATAACGAACACCTGTCGGATGACGAGGACATTTGGTGGAAACAGACATGGTATGGAAGCGCTAGTGCAAGAGACGGGTTATCCTCCGGCTCAGCCGGCTGGGATCTTGTCCGCTGATGGTAACGGAAAATCAGAGGATAACGAAGAGGCAAGTCTGACCACGAGTCCGGCGGCCGCCGCGTCGCGGCCAAACGTGCTTCGAATGCCGTCACAAGATAACTCATATATAGATATCAGTCATCGTGACAAAGAAAGATTTTATGTGCAATATTTCTATAAACCATTTACCGATTTAGTATCGTCGTCGATTAGCCCTTCCAACTTCCCAATGACTGGCAATTCGCTCGCATAGATGCCGCTGTAGCCAGGTCTGTCTCGAAAGACGAGGCGAAGGCAAACGAAGACGCTCGAGCGGCCTTGAGGAAAGAGTGGGGCATGCTGCGAGACATTGGCACGTGGATCGAAGATGGTGTTAGGGAATACCCCGATGTTTTTGCCGAGCTCAAAGGGGAAACGGCTTTTTTTGGCCGTTCGTTTGCGATCTTTGTTGAAAAGAACTCAGAGTTACGGCTAGGACATAAAGACCACAAGTACAAGGGTCGGGTGGTCTTTGACGGTTCAAGTGTTAGAGATCAAAACAAGGACGCGGCTCTATTTCATGAACTTTCTAGCAGTCCTGCAACAATGCAAGCCAGCAGAGCAGCCGATACCTACGGGCTGTTTGCAGGCCATAGTTTCGATCAAGCTGATGATCGACAAGCTTACGCGCAATCGAAATTGGGAGGCGCTCCTACTTGGGTTTTCTTGCCTCGTGACGAATGGCCCAAAGCATGGTCCAACATCAGGAAGCCTGTGCGCCCACTGTACTTATCACTGTGCGGACATCCTGGTTCGGGCGGATAGTGGGAGCAGCCTTGTGGAGGACACGTCACGGCTAAAGGCTTTGTGAAATGTAGCCCGTGGCGTAACTGTTATTTCCACAACAAATTGCAAATTTTTTTGATCACTTATGTCGATGAGTTCAAATTGTCGGGACCTGCCGACGAGCTGGCCCAGGGATGGAAGTTACTTCAAGAACCTTCGGACAATTGCCCTATGGGCGTAGAAATAGATCCCCCAACAGCTGTTGGACGATAGTTAGGACGCGGGCATAGACTATCAACTCAGACAATTGAGTGGCACGGGGAATTGCCTACGGCACCTGACCCGCCTCCTCCCAAAGTTAAGAAAAACGCCTCCGTCGCAGACGAGAGTAGCGAGGAGGAAACGGGGGGTGACTCGGCGTCTCAGACGACCGAGCTATACCAGCCGAGAGAAACAAAACTAGTGAAAGTCATCGAATACGATATGACTGAGTTCTTGGATTCCTGCGTTACCTTATACGCACAATTGACGGACACACACCCGGCCACATATCTGGCCGCGGGTACCCCGTTCGGCCCAGAACTTACTGACTTTGAAGACGGACAGGGCGGCCCCAGAGGAGAAATTTACCCCCAGCTGAGGAGGCTATAGCGTCAGCATTACAGATCAACTTTGACACCGGCCCTCCTGACAAAGAGATAGAGGTGCTTGGCCTTGATGCCGCAGCAGCTAGCCCTGGTGACCCTGAGCCACCGACTCAGTCGGGAGTGCTTCAACCCATTGCAGCAAAAGTGTTGATGAAAATATTTTACGGGGCTAGAATGGCCAGATGCGACTTACTCCGTGCCGCGTGTCAAACTGCCAGTTGCATCGCACAATGGACAGAACAACAAGACATGGACCTATTCCGCCACATTTGTAACATAAAATGTACATCCCATTATCGCATGACCTCGTGGGTGGGTGATAAAAAGGAGGATTTTCTGTTGAAGCAATACTCTGATGCAGATCTGGCGAGTGACATTCGAACGCGCAGGAGCACGAGTGCCAGCTATCAAGCAATATGGGGCCCGTATACACGGGCAGGCCAATCGATGAGCTCGCAAAGACAAACATGCGCATCTCACAGTGCACTTGAGGCTGAGATTGGCGCGGCCGACCTTGCGTTACGCAAGGAGCTGCTTGCGGCGTTGCCGTTGTGGGCGATCCTGATGGATAGACCTGCGCGATGTTTATTCTTGGAAGATAACCAAGCAGTTTGCAAAGTCATCAAGGCAGGCGGGTCGATGAAATTGATGCATCTACCAAGAACGCATAGAATCGATGCAGCAGTTGTGCCCGAACAATTTTCTCGGGGCCTCGTCCTATTACAATGCGAGAGAACGCAAAACGAGACTGCTGATATTGGAACAAAACGATTCGTTGACCCAATGGCATGGGTCAAAGTTTTATACCTTGTCAACATAGTGACGCCTAAGTTCTGGGCCGCTAAGCGGTGCCAAGATTATCTCGACTCAATGTTTTCTGACGGACTTCCCCTGAAACCCGGGGGGATTCTCAAGCCCCGCCTGGGCCCTAGTTTGGCCTTGCGGAGAGGAGCTGCCATGCCTAGCAACAAGTCAAACAAAAAGAAAACACGCCCCAACAGAGGCAAACCCGTTGTGGCTGCCCCCGGCCAAGCCGAGGGGTTGTTAACGACGAAGAATGCAGTCAGTTCAGCTGATGTTTCAGGCAATGTCACTCTTCGGATGGGCAAAGAATGTCACAGCAGAAGCCCCGAGAAAACGAGAGCGATCGAACGCGCAAAAGAAGCTCCGATTGTGAGATGAAAACCATGTTTGGAATATCGGACAGCGAAAGCGAGTCAGAGCCTTCCATGAGGCCTGAAACTATGGAGGTTGTTTCTAACGAAGATCTCCCGCTTCGCAATCTGCACTCCGCGGTGGCTGCCAACTTCTCTGACAAAAGGCATGAATGGATGAGACAAGGACAGAGTTTGACACGATATCATTATTGTCCGAGACTTGTCGCATTTATTCCGACAATCGGGGATTGTCCCGTCGAGCTTGATAAGCTTGATGATAAACGTCGCACATATGCCGTCATTTCCCAACAAGGTTTGACGATATATCGCATCGATAATTGGCGTGATGAAGAAAGCTGATATCATCACCCATTTGAATACGACTCAGACGGCGATTCTAGCGACGGTGATTATTGCCATAGCAAATGGACGGGATAAACAGAATTTAAATCCGAGAAGATTGCGCCCCTGCCGCTCAGTGGACCGGGGAAAGACTTTTATAAGAGTACTGTTGCGGCCCCAAAGTAGAATAGGATACCCGAAGAATTTCGTTGATACTTCATGAGGACGGATGAGGGATTCAAAATAGCGTTAAACGACATAGCTGCGTTCAAGGGAAAACATATTACGTTATGGGGCTCAATGCCGTGTACTGGAGGCCCCCCTTGGCAGCATGTGAACGAGGCGCATTATTTCCGCACTGGAAACCACAGGGCCATGCGCAGACTTCGTGGCATTAGAACTGACTTCCGTTTTCTGTTTGGAAATTTCCGTGAGATTGCCCGTGCTGTGCACAAAGCGGGGGGCGTTGTGCGTGCTGAGTGGCCTACCCAGTGTAATTATTGGAGAGACCCTCAGGTAAAGAGTTTTCTTCGAGAGTTGGGTTTTGCAAAGACGGTGTTGCACGGGTGCGCATGCGGATTGAAGGATAGCAAGGGTAATTTCATGAAAAAGCCCTGGGCGATAGCCACCACCTCTCCCATTGTTGCGGAGGGGTTAGAGCGTAGATGTGATGGAACACACGATCATGTTGAGGCTAGGGGACGAGAGTGTAAGAGCGCTGAAGATTACACTGATGATTTTGCCAAGCAGGTTCATTTTGCCGTCGCCAACGCCGCAGAGAGAGTTGTGTCGTCTCGTCGTCGTCCTATCTCTTCTCCCAATCCTATATGCGCCGCTGCCGTTTCGGCCCAACAGCCTGCGCGGGCTGCCCCGCGACCGGCCTCCCGTAGAGGCGAGCGGTTGCCCTGCGGCGACTGCTCGAATCTCGCTAGCCGCGGCTTCCGCGTGCCGGAAACATCGACGACTGAACCCATGTGTCGACCGCTGGGGAAGAAGGCGGACGGGTCACTGGGTGATGACGCGATCTCAATCCAGCTGACGACATCGTGGATGAGTTTGATTCCGACGTTGTTGTAGACAAGGGCAGAGAGGAAGTGGATTACAATAATGTTCTCCTCGCCACAATTCGAAAAGCCTTAGCGCCGGCTCAGCCGAGCGGGAAGGCTTGCCCACCGGCTCAGCCGGATGGGGCTGGACATGAACACTTTAGCCCACATGACATTATATCCGAGAATGATACTGACATGGGAACTGCCCCCCAGGACAATTATCCCAGTGCGACCCTACCGAGGAGTTGGAGCCCTTAGGAAAGCAGCATTAGTAGTAACAGTAACGCTAAGCTAAAGCCACGCTGAAGCCAAGCTAAAGCTAAGCCGCAGCTAAGCTAAAGTTAAGCTAAAGCTAAGCTAATGCTAAGCTAAAGCTAAGCTAAAGCTAAGCTAAAGCTAAGCTAAAACTAAGTTAAAGCTAAAGCTAAGCTAAAGCTGGGCAGCAGCTAAGCTAAAGCTAAGCTACAGCTAAGCTAAAGCTAAGCTACAGCTAAGCTAAAGCTAAGCTACAGCTGAGCTACAGCTATGCTCAAGCTAAGCTCAAGCTAAGCTCAAGCTAAGCTAAAACTAAGCTAAACGCTAAGCGAAAAGCTAAGCGAAACGCTGAGCTAAAGCTAAGCTACAGCTAATCTAAAGCTAAGCTAAAACTAAGCTAAAGCTAAAGCTAAAGCTAAAGCTCCCAGGGGGCTGGGGGGAACCGCGGGGCGGGGGCTGGGGGGACCGCCCGGGGCGCTTTCCACTGCCCGGCCCCTTTAAGCTAGAGAGTAAGAACCCTTCTAGGCAGAGCCTAGGTAGGGAATATTCGCTCAAAGAAAGTGGCTGACCCCGATGTTGAAGACGTCGATTCATGGAGAAACAAAGAAGTCTTCAAGCGCCTCCCCGACAAACTGAAGGAGTGGTCCCGAGCGGGACCCAAAGACGGAACCATCAAATTTGCGCCGTCAAAGGGCTGGGGTTGGCTCTGCACGATGTGGAAGAACGACATACTCTATACGAGAAATGACGCCGTCGTGACTGCATTGAGGGCGGACCTGGAATCAACGTCTCAGACGATATTCCAGCGTTTATACTCCCAGGTCTCCCAAGACCCATGGACCGTGCATTGGGCTATGTTTGAGCGGAAGACCATTTGCCGTTTCGATTGCCCCTCCTGACGTCGACAAAATCCCCGTGGGAACGTTCCTACAAACGCATCCTGACGAAAAGACGAAGTTGATCAGTAGGGTGTACACGGAAACCCCAGAAGAAAAGTTTCGTGGCATAATACGAACGCTCGAGCCGGGAGAAGTGTTTGGTCCTACCGTTGGCCCGGCCGTTCGGTACGAGACCCACTGGGGCAGTTATGTGAGCGTGCCAGTGATGGATCACTGGGGGAAAGATCCCCGAAAGGTCTGGATTGACATATGGAGGCCTTCCCCTCGAAAGCCTCCCCACGGCTCAGCCGTTGGGGAAGGGTGGGGAACGATGTTCGCTCTTCCAGTGGTCAAAGGGAAATACAGTGTACCTGTGCACGTGGTTGAGGAAGCCTTTACTGCCGCCGCAAAGGCGGCATATTTCGAGAATGCACCCAAGCAGGCCGTGCACTGGAGGAAAAGACAACGCCCTTGGAAGAGGCCACATAATTTTGAGAAATGGCTTGCCGGAGATGGACTCGACCCAGATGCCGATGAGGAGTTGCCGCAAAAGAAGCCGAAGACTGCAACGGAGGCGCCAGACGACCCGATCGCCGAGGATTGTCTTCCAGCAGTCGCGGGCCGATATCAGCCATCATTGGGTGACCATGGGACTGGGAAACAGGCGGCCGGCGAACCACCTGCCGGCCAGCCTCCCTACATTGAAAATCCTCCTGGTTTAGCCAATGGAGGCAGTGGTGGCGCCCCACCTCGCGGCTCAGCCGGCGGAGATGGGGAAAAACCACCGTCTGGCGGGTTCCCCTCACGTCATGACCCCCCTTCAGCGGGGGGAGGAGGTGGGCCGCCGGACTTGGGGCCCGCAGCGTCAGAACCCAAGCCCGAAGACAGACCTTTCATCGGTCGCGGCCCATGGAACGTCCTTGAGTATCTTCGGATGCAATGGAGGTTTGGGCGTGATCCGAACTCCCCCTGGGATGAATGGCGAGTGATGGTGGAGGAAATCCTGGACCTCTATATGGAAGTCACGGACCCAACATTGAGATTCTGGTCGAATAATTTGGATTTTCGCCAAGAAGTGTCAGGCGATGACAAAGATCGCCGAGGTGCATGGTCACTCGTGGATTCCATTCACCGGAGAAGACCTCGCCGCTATGTCATCCACGGGGAAATCTGTGACGGACTCTTTCCGACCGCTGACCCAGATGAAGAATGGGTCACATCGTAGTTGTTCACGTTCTGTTCATATCGTTTCTGATTCCACAATAGCGTTCAAGGACGCATCAGGAACGGCTAATCCGAGCCTTATGCCTGAGTTCAACATGCGAAATTCAGTATTTGGAAGCGCACAGTCGGCTAAGAGTGGAGCACTACTCAACGGAATTGCCGCCGCCTCTGCGAGCTTTCGGTGGGGTGATCAGTGGTATTATAAAGAAGGGACGCACACTCCAATTCGCTTCACTTTCTGGAATCGCAACGACATTGTTGATAATTCGGGCAATTTAAACGGAGTTGGCAGCGGGCGCAAAAGGACTGAGAACCCGTTTGCTTTCGCAGGGAGCCTCAGGCAGATGAGAAAGGACGCCGTGCATTTGACCGACGATATAAAGAAACGGTCCCAACAGGGGACTACAGACATAATGCATGTCGGCGGGGACTCGAAGTGCTGGCAAGTAGGCGATGACGGCGTCGGCCCGATGTGGAACGATGTTGCCACTATAGTCCGAGCCAGAATGAACCGCCGGATTGAACACTTTAAAACAATAGGACTGTTCCCCAGAATAATGATCCTCGACGGTGTCAGCCCTTACCGCCAGCTTAGGCACCGCCATGAGGATACATCCCATTTCAGCGCTTCCCATGAAGACTATCACGTGTTTGATGGGGGAAAATCCCGAAAGGTCCTTGCCGCTGAATGTGTGCCGATTACACTACACGATTAAAACAGCCGAACCGGCTGTATTATTTTTCTGTCAGCCTGCCGGCGGCTCAGCCGTCGGGGATGGCCGCATAAGTTGCCCAGTGAGGGAGGACAAGTACGCCCAACAGGAGGCGAAAGTCCAAGACCTTGTCATGTATTGGCAGGACTGGTCCCCTACAGAAGGTGACGTTCCTAGGTCGATACTTCGCGCGCTTCCTTTTAAGGAAAATCTGACCGATGAGCAGTTCCCTGTCGTTTCAAACGGATCTGGAGGCGGTGCTATACATTCGTTCTATTCAGATGAATTTAAAGACTTCCTTAAAAAAGGGGGCTGTCTATGGTGAGTTCTTCCCATGGAAGGATGATGCTTCCTTTTTGCCCCGCGGAGAAATCTTCTGTCCTGGAATGCCACCAAAGGGAAAGGCCCAGAGACCAGCGACCGAGGGAGTCCAGAATGATGAGCCAATGCGTGCCGCACTCAAGGAACTCAACAAAGCAGCGCCAACGGCGATACCGAGCGGCTTAGCCGTTGCGGCGAGTAGTGCAACGCCAGGTGGCATTGCGGTCCCTGTATTTACTGCAGTTTTGACCAGCAAGCCCGGTGTTGTTGCCGCATCTGACAAGGCCCAACCCGTCGGCTCAGCCGGAACGGGCTCTGGTCTAGCGCGATGACGGCTCAATCACCACGCGCCCCTCCGTTGGCTCCTCCGACCAATATCAAGGGCATCGAAACCTCTGGGGAAACAGCTGAAATAACCATCCGTGAAAAATGCCCTGAGGGTGAGTTGATTTTGATCAGTAAGAGACAAAAACACAAGTTTCCGAGGAGGCCGCAAGATGGATGCCCTGGAGAGGAAGACTATTGGTGGCCGATCCATGAGAAAAATAAGCAGATAAAGAATCTGCCAGTAAAAGTTGCAAAGACAGGAGAGGTTACTCGTCATAATGTCCTTTGCCCATTTACAGTCGCTAGCGGTAAACTTCACCGGGGTATGATGCCGTTTAACGCATGCCCAGGCGAAGAGGGGCGAGCTGCTGAGGTCGCTGAGGGAAGAGATCCCCCTCATAGCTGGCAACGGAAAACGATCTTAACATATTCTAGTAGCCTAGTGTGGTTTGCCCACCAGATGCTCCAGGAAACGACGAAAGTTCCACCGATGACACGGAACTATCTAGTGCCGAACTGGGCTCGTTTCTTCAGGATGAAAGCAGACAGGTCGATACGAAAACTGAATGCCACCGTGGCCGATCGCTTGAATTGGGCAGACTTGAGTTTGACATCCCACAACAGTTGGCAAAGCCCACTGCGTCGAATTAGCGTTGCCCTTCTTCCTGCCAAAAGAAAAGCTTGCGGAAGTCTCAGACCCATCCACCAGCTGGACAAAGCAGTCATGGTACGTCAGTGACCACCCTTCATGCTATTTTGGAGGGATATCAGCTGCTTCCTTCGAATCCTCAATACGGCGGAAGCGTGAAAACGCATGTGGTTGGGGTGTACTCATTTCCATGTACTGACAATCCCAGCACTCACACCACTTACTCCATTGCGGAGGAGATTTTTGGAGATGGCATTTGGGTTACGGCCGAGATTGTCTACTATGCCAAGAGGACCAAAGTCATTAGAGGATCACCGACTCAGTACGTGAGCAATATAGAGACTGATGTTTTATGCGAGTTGAGACTCTGTCATTGGACTGCAGCAGCCGTGTGGGTTACTGAAGCATGGGCACATTTGCTGCATGTTGCCAGAAATGAAGGATGGAATCTGGAAGTGGAGTTCGAGTTCGAAAGATACCGAGACCAAGAGCGGACTGAGCACGCGAGCAAAGTCCGGGATGCTCAAAAGGCCTGGGTACACGGCTTGACTTCTTTCGAATGGCAAAGGGGGGGGGGGGGGGGGGCTTATTGGAGGGGAGAAGGCGAAACAGACGAATAAAAATGCGATGATATTTGGCCTTGGCTCCAAGACAAAGGAGTCAGACTGACCAAGATTCACCCTATACATAGGGGCGAGGCCTCGGAGAGATCAGTTCAGTTGGTTGAGCAGAATGCAAAGGATAAAGAGAGGGCAGCTGAAGGGGGCGAGAAGTGGCTGCCGGCGGCTACGCCGTCCGGCATTCCGTTTTCAATGGATAAAAAGGACTTCCCTGATCTTGGAAAGGCGTCTGCGAAGCCCGATAGGGCCTACACAGCGCCGCCCCCGAGGGCTGCTAGTCGGCCCCCTGTTCCTCCCCCCCCTGGTGGACCGAAAGAAACTCCCACCAAGAAGGCCCCGCCAGCGATTCGTACTCCATCGAGTCTTCCGGACCGGCGGCCGGTATTACTAGGCAAACACAGGCTCCGCTTGCGAAAGAGGCTTCTCACAAGAAGGCTCCTCCACCGAGGCGCGATCCCAGGTCGGGGAACTTAGGTCAACCGCCAGCGAAGATGCCTCGATATGATGGAGACCCCGCTACTTCTATGACTGCCCCGCCGCCAGCTCAGTCGAGTGGCTCAGACGCAGTTGGCAGCAGGTCTTGGAGGCCGAGCATTCCTGATCCTCCGCCCGAACTAAATATATTCACCGGGATCAACGTTTCTGGCTCCTCGTCTGTTACTCGGAGCCCTCAGACAAATGAGCTCCGCCCCAAACAAGCACCTTTCAAACAGGCACCCAGCTGGGCCAGACATCGGGGCGACCCGCCACGAGGCGACGGCGGTCCCGCGGGCGAGCGATCCCGATTTGCGCATGCCCCGCCTGCAGAGGCGAAGGCTGCCTCGGATGATGCTGGCGTTCCTGAAAGAGATGGAAACGACGATATATCGAACATGCGCGACGCTGGCCCCACGGCTCAGTCGGACGGGGATCATTCGTCTCAGGACTCGCCGGACTTGGATGTAGATGATGACATCATTGCCATCGTAATGACAATAAAGATGTCTCGTGTTTGCATTTTGAGCCTCCGAGATCCAGTTCAGCGTTGAGGAATGAAAAGGACTTAATTTACCACTTGCGAGGGCTACAATCGAGAGCACATGACGCCCAGGACAACACTCTTCTGATGAAAAGGTTCAGAGTTGCTGCTGCATCATACATCAAGACAGCTAAAAGCATTTACGAGATGAAAATACAACAGGAGATTGAGCAGATAAACGCATATTCCGCCGCGTGGAATGAATTTGCTGATGTTATCGTCGAACGAATTTTGAAGGTGAACAGAAACTTTGCGCGCGCTCCGATGACAGCGGAAGGACCTCGATGGTCGAGACGTAAAAAGGCGGAAGGTTCTGGGAGTAAGGTCAGAGTGCCTACTCCTCCTGCCCCTCCGCCCGGCCCAGCCGGAGCGGAACGAGAGAGCCGCCGTGAATCACAAGATGAGCAATCGAGTCTAACACAAGTGCCGTCAGACGAAGGAACACACATTCTCGATTATGAGACAAAACATGTTCCCAAAAGCCGAGCTCGGCCGCCGCCGGGGGCCTCAGGCCACCCGGAAGTACAAGAAATTGACGTAGGATCGGAGGACTTTTGCACAAAGTTCCCGCGCGAGAATGACCCTCAATTTATGGAGTCAATGGGCGACGAGACTTTTCCACATGGACCGGCGTTTACGAATATGTTCCGCAGATCGTGTCTTCCGCCTGCTCCAGATAAAAGACAGGGACAGCCGAAGTACAGGGGCCCTTACGATGGGGGCCGAGAAGTAGCGGTAGGGCATGCTGCTGTATTTTAAGAGAAACGATTGTATGTGACTACAGAAGAACGCCATCGCATACTTCAGGCTACGCCTGGACCTCTAAAACAGATGCTCCAGGACGCCCATATCACGGGCCCTGCGCCACCAGACATCGAAGCCATCCGCAAACAAATGGGAATTCCACTTCGGTGCATGACAGAATTTGTGGAAGATCCCATCTTTGCAAGTCTGGCAGGTCTCAATCAGGACGACGGATCTTTCGCACAAGCAAAGGATTACATGAGAGCCGAGTTTCATTCCGATGACGGTCCGGACGGGTTTAGTCCGGGCGCCTATGCATGCTTGCGACAACTTATAGTTGGAGAAGATGACGATGAAAACCCAGCTGCATTAGGCAATTCGGACACCTGGAGTGGCCTGAGTTTCCGAGCGGATGATTTGGCCAAAATGATAGGCCAATGTGCTGTATACATCGCGAGGCACTGCTCGGACTATGCTAGATCGTCAGGAGGCGGGGTCTACTTTGGAGACCTGGTGCAGAGACTGTATGATGACGGTTTTACTTTCCAATCGTACGCCTTGGCTGCGCACAGTTTAGCTGCGTTGCCGGCAGGGACGATCGATGTTTTGGGAACTTCCCCCACAGACAGTCCCAATATTGTTGGACACTGATCCACGCTATGTGGGAAAAACAGAAAACATGATAAGAGATCTTTGCAAGAGAACAATGGAAGAGATATGCCCATACTTATATTCTATAGGGCATGCCAGGGACATTCAGAGTACACTGTTTCGATTAAGAGAATGTATGTCCCGTGCGGCCCTGGTCAAGTCAGAAGTCACGGATCTCTTCTACATATTACGAGCTTGCAGACGTTTCTGGAATCCACGAGTGGACATGATCGCTTTCCGACGGGCAACTCTGGGCTTTGTTATGCCGCAGACTACGATTTGTTGCGTTTGCTTCCGGCACACAATAGCCCAACTATGCCTAACCCCTCGGAATTTTTCCCGTGGCTAAGCCAAAGGAGATATGGACAAGCACCCACCATAAAAATTGCACTGCCTATGGGCAACCAGGCTCGGAATGGGGAGCCGCCAAAGGTGGGCGCCTTGCACGTGAATGACATGCGCCACCTCTGGCCATGTCCACCCAATCTCAAGCATCATGAGCAATGGGGTAGTATCCTTGTTTTCACTGGCAGAGTGCTCGCCCGCTTCTCGCACAGAGTATGCCCAGACGGTGCATTGGTGTCCCGGGAGGTGCCGAAATTCACGGACATCGACACAGCCGTCTCCCTCGTGAGGCAGGCGAATCAGATGCGCTGTTCGGTACTATTTGACCGCGAATTGTCTTCGTACGAGGTCATTTTCGACAGCGCGTCAACTATTGCCTGGGTTAATACAGACGAGAGACTGATTATTCATTGGGATCACGAATTAAGGTTGGGAGCCGCGATTCGAGATCGAATTCTATATTTACCCCGTGGGATGACGATGGGGGGTTTCTTTGTTTCCGTAACCACTGGGTGAGGACAGGTTTTGCGAACTGTTCCGTTTGTAATTGCCCAATCAGATATACATGCAGGTTTCACACGGTTACATGACCCAGACATGGAGGTACAACACTATCCCGCAGTCCCTTGAGGCACATGGCATGTGGATCGCAGTGGATGAAGAAGCAACTCTGTCATGGAATCGCCATGAATACATGGATGCGCGGATAAGGAGACAAGGGAGAGCCTCTGCTAACATCGCGAGAAACGTCGCCAACAACAATCAGCAGGAGCGAAAATGGGCCTCCAACTTTGCCACAATGGCGGCTGCTGGCACAATATTTGGCAACAGCCAGCAGGGAAACTGTCCGGCTTGGGTCCCAGAAAACGCCGAGGCTCAGCCTCCGGCGCGACATGCCCCTTTCTTCCAATACTTAAGGCCTTTGGTCAAGAGATTCATATCGTGGCTAGAACACTCGGCCAGAAGTGCACGGAGGCAAACCCCGCCCATTGATAAATGGTGGCCGAAATTGTGGGCGACTGGTTTTGACCAGTGCGCGCGCCCCAGATCCTGCCCAGCCCTACAGGTATTTCACTGGCCTGATGAACCGGATGACTTAATCACTCCTCGGATCGGCTGGGTACAATGGTTCGACAACATGAGGAGAGCAAACATCTGTGTTCCTACACTTGCCACAATAGATGATGCCATACAGTGTGACATATCTTGGTTCGGCGTATTTCCTGAGGATACTGGAAACAACGCCGACAACGACAACCCTCCTGAGAGGTTACCAGTCGCCTGGGAGAACAATTTGGAGCGAGACCGACTCGCAGTTCTCATTCCGTTTCAAGACGAATTGGCATGTGTCGGGACCATCGTTTCATCATCCCCGCGTTGCGACATGCCGCCGGCTCAGCCGCGAGGGCGCGCGAATAGTCACACATGGATCTGGACCTCAAAGTGATCAGCGGGCCTAAGGCCGCGTCGATAACTGACGGACTCTTCACTCTTGACCGACCTGAGGGACACGTATACCTTCACCATGAGGACCCTTTGATCAATTTCAGATTGTTCGGGGGCGAAGTTCGAGAGGTTGCCGCTCATTACATAATTTAACACACGGGATTGAACCCTACTACACCCGGCAGGGGTACCCTGACCGGAACGGCAGACTACGTGATCCCGGAGATCATCAAGACCATAGTGGATGACAATTGGTTAGTACCAGCACAACACATGGAATTGGGACTTCGGCCCATAAGGATTTTCGCAATTGTTCGTGAGATAATCAGCTATTTCATATCGGAAGGCCACTTTTATTGTTTACCCGGGGCGAATCATTCGTCCCGAAATGGTGAGCACGGATGGAATTGAGTCAAAAAACGGACCGACGAATATGCTTTGGACTGCCGCATTCGTGCGGCTGTTAAGACAGACGACACCATAGAAAGATGGGCCCACAAGATGGGCAGGAAAGTACAGAATGACGTCCGCTGCCACGGTGCTCTAATACAAGATGCCATAGCTTGGCTACAGGATAAGTATCCTAACCCCAGTACCGATCTCCAGGACAAAGAAGATGGTCCTTTCCGCACCGATTATATGGTGTTGCTGCAGCAGCTGCTGCCAGCAGTATAATACAATTTATGAACTGTAGGAATAATGATCCTGAGCACGACGGCGAAGCCGAGATCGTGGGGCCACGTGCGCCTGCTGGACCACAGGCAAGACCTTTGTCTCGCACGCCGTCTCTTCGACCTGGCATCTCAGATGCTCAGGCGTCTGAGGAAGCTACTGGTTCCCCACGTTCTGTCGCCGGCTCAGCCGCGCCGACCAGAGAGGCTAACCTAGAATATCCCAACGCGAGGGATCGGTCGGAAGTGCGACGCGCGCGCGATGCAGCCATGGATGATGCCTCAGACGCGGCTGCTGATGCTGCCGCCGGCCTGGCGCTGCCCACGGCGGTGGACGCTGCCGCTGGCGCTGCCTCGGATGCTGCCAGCAGTGTCGCAGAATACGGCTACGAATACAATCGTGACAAGTCCTACCCGTGTTACGTGAATGGATTCCTTGTAGGGCACCACATCCACCGGAACAGGATCACGTGGCTTACTGACGATGAATGGTACAATCTGGATTACTGGACATGGCTATCAAAATGGGAGCATGAACAACATTTCCCGCCGAGAGAGACGGCGCGGGTTGGCCGACAGAGAAAGAGGGCGGTCTCGAACGCCTTGTGGCGTAGACGTACAGATGGGAGGATCGGCGCCATCAAACCCACCTCCTCCCACGCCGCCTGGTCAATACTTTTAGAATGATCACAATCGGTTCGAGGACCTCAACTGAGCGCGGCCCGCGCGGCTCCGTCCGCGGCAGGCGCGCGCGAAACACTTCGCCCACGCGCTAAGCGTGTTGGGCGCGGACCTCTCTACTGGTCGGCTAAGCCGGTCCAGCGGAGAGAAACTATCTATAACAATGGTGGGAAACGTCGAGCCGCTTCGGCCCTTGGCCCCCTGGCAGCCACCGTTGAGCCGTAAAAGCTTTTTCGGGTTGGCTCCGGTGGTTGTGCAAATGTACAGGCCGGGGGTGCTGTGGCTGGATGGGCTCTACGCGGCCCGCCGCAGGGGGAGTAAATATGCTCCTTTCCGCCTCGTATTCAATTAGAACATAACTTAGTTTGCATGCTTTGCACTGTCCGCGTGAACTGAAGCTGCGTTTCCGCAGCCATGCGACTGCTCGAGCCAGCCGACCTCGGCTGGCAGGAGAGAAAAGGAGCGCGCTGGGGTGCGTGGGCGGCTCGTCGACATCCGTCCTCGGCCGGCCTCCTCCCTTCATATTCTTGATAGAGTAGTCTTGCTTAACGGATGCTTGTCTTATCGATGTCTCATCCCGCGTGCGCTCTCCCTGAGCAGAGTGAACATGAGATCTTAATCCCTTTGTCATCTTGCCCCGATTCTCAGAGGAAAGACTACTACTACTACCACTACTTTTTCTACTACTACTACTACTACGACTACCTACCAGCTACTACTACCGAGCACTATTATTACTACACATACTAATATTATTATTCTTTCTACTGTTACTACTACTGAAACTACGAACACGACGCTTTTTCTTGCTACTACTACTACTACTACTACTACTACTACGACTACGGTTACTACTACTACTACTACTACCACTACTACTACGGCGACTACTGCCACCTCTACTATCATTATTACTAGTACTAGAACTTCTACTACTACTAATACTACTATTACTACTACTGCTACTACTACTACTGTTTCCACTACCCACGGCTACTTGTACTATTATTACCATTACTACTACTACTACTACTACTACTACTACTATTATTGTTAATCGTACAACAACTACTATTACTATCACTACGACTACTGCTAACACTACTAATAATTACGACTACGACTACCTCTGTGATTGCTACGACAACTACTAATACGCCGGCTACTCATACTACTGCTTTTACGATTACTATTACTTCTTCTACTACTACTACTACTACTACTACTACTACTACTACTACTACGGTTACTACTATATTATTCCCAACCATCCTGTGGTGTTGGGTCCTCGTTTTGAAGAAACGGTCCCCGCGTTCCTTCTCATCCTCCTCCTCCTCCTCCTTCTCCTCGCCCTCCTCCCTCCAGGGTTCGCATGTCTCCCCACCGCCCATTTCGGCCCGCCCCTCACACGCTTCGTGGCCCCATAGGGAGCTCCACCGAAGGCCCCAGTGGCTGCGTTCGCATGCCTCCCAACCACCCATTTCGGCACACCCCTCACACGCTTCGCGGCCGCATAGGGAGCTCCACCGAAGGCCCCAGTGGCTGCGTTCGCACGCCCCCCCCACCACACATTTCGGCACACCCCTCACACGCTTCGTGGCCCCATAGGGGGCTCCATCGAAGGCCCCAGTGGCTGCGTTCGCATGCCTCCCCACCACTCATTTCGGCACACCCCTCACACGTTTCGTGGCCCCATAGGGAGCTCCACCGAAGGCCCCAGTGGCTGCGTTCGCATGCGTCCCCACACCCATTTCGGCACACCCCTCACACGTTTCGTGGCCCCATAGGGAGCTCCACCGAAGGCCCCAGGGGTGCGTTCGCATGCCTCCCCACCACCCATTTCGGCACACCCCTCACACGCTTCGTGGCCCCATAGGGAGCTCCACCGAAGGCCCCAGTGGCTGCGTTCGCATGCCTCCCCACCATTCATGTCGGCACACCCCTCACACGCTTCGTGGCCCCATAGGGAGCTCCACCGAAGGCCCCAGTGGCTGCGTTCGCATGCCTCCCCACCACTCATTTCGGCCCGCCCCTCGCACGTTTCGTGGCCCCATAGGAAGCTTCTCCGAAGGCCCCAGCGGCCGCGTTCGCATGCCTCCCCACCACCCATTTCGGCACACCCCTCACACGCTTTCGTGGCCCCATAGGGAGCTCCACCGAAGGCCCCAGCGGCTGCGTCGCATGCCTCCCCACCACCCATTTCGGCACCCTCACACGTTTTCATGGGAGCTCCACGTTTCGCCTCCCCACCACCCATTTCGGGCCCCACACCCCTCACCGTTTCGTGGCCCCACAGGGAGCTCCACCGAAGGCCCCAGTGGCTGCGTTCGCATGCCGCCCCCACACCAACTTCGGCGCACCCCTCACACGTTTCGTGGCCCCATGGAAAGCTCCACCGAAGGCCCCAGTGGAACGTTCGCATGCCTCCCCACCACCCATTTCGGCACACCCCTCACACGTTTCGTGGCCCCACAGGGAGCTCCACCGAAGGCCCCAGCGGCTGCGTTCGCATGCCGCCCCCGCACCAACTTCGGTGCACCCCTCACACGTTTCGTGGCCCCATAAGGAGTTCCACCGAAGGCCCCAGTGGCAACGTTCGCATGCCGCCCCCACACCCATTTCGGCACACCCCTCAAACGGTTCGTGGCCCCATAGGGAGATCCACCGAAGACGGTACTCACACTAGCATTACTCACAACTGCATATGGTTGGGTCCTTCGCCAGGCTAATTATTTTTATTACTACCACTACTACTACTACTACTACTACTACTACTACTACTACTACTACTACTACTACGACTACTACCTACTACTACTACTACTACTACTACTACTACCACTACTACTACTACTACTACTACTACTACTACTACTACTACTACTACTACGACGACTACTACTACTACTACTACTACTACTACTACTACTACTACTACTACTACTACAACAACTAACTACTACTACTACTACTACTACTACTACTACTACTACTACTACTACTACTACTACATATACGACTACTACTTCTACGACGACTACTACTACTACATTTACTTATACGAATACTAGGACCACTACTACTACTACTACTACTACTATTACTACTACTACTACTATTACTACTACTACTACTACTAGTACTATTACTACTACTACTACTACTACTACTACTACCACGACTACTACTACTACTACTACTACTATTACTACTACTACTACGTCTACTACTACTACGATCACTACTACTAGCACTAGTACCACTACTGGTACTACAACGACGACGACGACGACGACTACCACTACTACTATTACTACTACTACTACTACGACGACGACGAAAACGACGACGACGACCACCAGTACAATTTCGATGACTACCGTTTCTACTACTAGGAGTAGTATTCGTGATAATATCACGACTACTAACTACTCACGACCCCCCCCCCCGAGGACAAGCGGCTGCGGCCGCGTGCCGAGAGTTGGCGAGCACCGAGGGCAAGGCTGCGGGCCCGCAGGGCCTCGGGCGAGGCGTCGAGCGAGGCTCGGGCTTCGGCGGCAGACCCGATGGGAGCGATCAGGACTTGCGATGGGGCGCGCAAGCCGCGAGCTACCCCCCGCGCTGCGGCGAGACCCGCCAGCGCAGCCCAAGCTCCAGGTCGCCCTCGGCAAGAGCAAGCACGCCGACGAGCACGGCGTCGACAAGTTCCCCCGCCTGCCTGGCGCCGCCAAGTCCAGGCTGCGCGAGAAGCGGCACCGGAAGCACGAGACGGCCACGAGATGGCGCGGGCTTCGGGCCCCCGAGAAGGTTGCCACGGCGAGGCTTACAGGCTTCCGAGCCTGCGGGCGCGTCCGCCCTGGCTGTCCCGAGAGCGAGAGAGAGGGCGCCAGGCTCTCCCGAGGCGCGCCTGGCGTCGTCACCGGCAGGCGCCCGCTCGAGGGCGCGGCGCGCCGCGTGGAGCTCTGGCCCCGCAAGCGGGAGCGCGAGCGCGGCCGCGAGGTCGGGAAGAAGACGATCTTGACGCGGGTACGCTACGTAGTTCGAGTAAGACGAGCAGCTCTGCCTCAGAAAGCTCCGGCGGGCGAGACTTGCTAGATCAGCCAGCAGCGCAGGGGGGGCCAGGCGCGGGCGAGCGAGCTCGCCATGCCCACGCTGCGCGCGAGCATTTCAAGGGCCGGCGCCTGTCCGACCAGAGGAACAAGACGGTCCGCGCGGAGAGGGCAAACCTAATGAGCGAGATCAACGCCGCAGGCGCCAAGTGGCGCATCCAGGACCTCCGCCGCTATTTCCGCGAGGCGCAGGGCCACGGGGACAAGGCGGCTTTCGAGGCAGGGGGGGTTGGGCTCTTGGCCGAGCACTTCGACCAGAATGGGCGAGCGGAGGACGCACACTCGAGCGCTATGGACAAGTACAGGCCCGCCCCCATCAACACCTCCGCCGTCGAGGGCTGGTTCGACCCGAGCAGGGGGCCCACGTCTGCCGCGAAGCGCAGCGCGCTCCTCGCCCCCTGCGCTGAGCACCGCCGAGTGAGCGACGCGCGCCTCGACCGGGGGCACCCGTCACCTGGCGGCGCGACGTCGCCTGCGAGCGGGGCGGCGCAGGGGCGCAGCGCTTTCGAGCTGGCGAGCCCGTCGGCGCAGCGCTCGAGGGCTGGCGCGACGCTCTGCTGGAGTTTTCCGAGGGTGACCGCGCGAGGTTGTTCGGCGCCGTCGACGCGCGGGGGCAGCCGAGGGCCTGGGCGGGCGAGCTCATCGCTTCCAGGGCCATCGATCTCATCGCGGAGCAGCACGGCCAGAGCCTCGCATTCGCAGACTGCTTCTCGAGACAGTGGGCCGAGGCCGTCGCGCTCCGAGCGCGTCTCGAGAAGTCGGCCCTCGCGCCCGCGGCCCCCGAGACCTTCCTGCGGGGGCCAGACGCCCGCAAGCGCGGCCAGCCCATGGCTGCGACCCGGGAGGTCAAGTCATAGATGCACTGGGTTTTGGAGCAGGACTGGATCCAGAGGGCACAGGGCAAGCCCGAGAAGAAGTGCAAGTGCCCGACCCACGGGGGGGCCTTGCGAGCGCGCGCCTGTATTGCGCATCCGAGGCTCGCGCCCGATTCTGCGAGAAACACACGGGGGCGGCGCCGCCCTGCGGGCTGCGAGCGAACCGCGTGCACGCGGTCTGGCCGACCAAGCAAGGCGAGCTCCAGGTCGTCGCGGGCTCGGGGCCCTGGAGCTACGCCGTGGAGCTCGGCCGCGGCGCGGGGCCGAGGCTGGCGCGCGAGCGCCTGGGGGGCGCCCGGCGCTGGCCCGAGAGCGCGCCGCCCGTGCCCGACTGGAGCGACCTGGGCGGCGACTGTTTTCGCGTCGAGGGTTTGCCCGCGGTTTGCGAGCAGGACGAACCCCCTTGCCTCTTGGAGCTCCGGGGCCTGGACTTCGAGCTCACCGCGGAGCAGAGGGGCGCGCTGGGGCCGCCCGAGGAGCGGATCAAGGAGACACAGTTCCCGCGCGCCCTCTAGGCAAGTTGCGGCGCGAGAAGCGGCGCGCGAAGGCCGAGGCCGGCGGTGGGGCTGCGCGCGAGCATTTGGGCCGCGCGCCGCGGCTGCGGCGAAGCCAGGCAGGATTCCGAAAGCCAAGGTAAGCTTCTCCCAGAGGTTCAACGCCAAGGTGATATCGCAGACGAGCGACGAGGAGAACGCGGGGGCGATGGGGGGCGGGCCTCAAGGCTTGCAAGGCCCCCCCCCCCCTGCCACGGCAAGGTGACCCGCGTCGCCGAGGAAGGGGAATGCGAGGGCGGGCGCGACAGAGCCCGATCTTCCAGATCAAAAGCACCGAGGCTCGGGGGCTCACGGGCGCACGTCGACGAGCATCCGCCCGCTTCCGCCTGTGGGCCAGGAGGCGGCGGGAGCTGGCGGAAACGACCGCGGATGCCGGCGGGGGCTTCGAGCCCGAAGGCGGAAGCAGGCGGAAGGTTGTCGAAGAGTGCTTGTGAGTTCCGGAGCTTCGCGGGCCTTGGTCGAGCAGACCTACGCGCTCTCCTAGCTGTCTCTTCGCGCGAGGGGGCCCGGCGCGTCGAGCGCGCCAAGGGTCGCGCGATCGCGCGCTGCGAGCAGATCAAGAAGGGCGACGCCCTCGAGCTGAGCACGGTGCGCGCTCTGCTCGGCGAGATCGACGAGCGCGCGGGCGCCCCTGGAAGTGTCGCGGCGGCGAAGCCCGCGGCGGCCGTCGCCCGGGCTCGAGAGGGCCGGGTCGAGGGCCATCCCGCCGCCCAGCACCAGGGGCAGAGGCGTTGGGCCGAGAGAGTCGAGAAGGCCGAGCACTTTTCGATCGCGGTGCATTCAGAGGCCCCCGCGCACTACACCTACTCCAGGACGTCCAAGCAGGGGGCGGGCGTGGCCGTCGGGCGCCGCGACGCCTTCAAGAAGCCGCCCGAGAACGTCGAGCATGCCGCCGCGACGAGGTGGTCGAGCGCGCCCTGCGCGAGATCCGACGCGAGGGCCGCGAACCGCCCATTAGCATCGACATGGCGCGCGCTCGAGGCAACGAGTGGATGCGCACCCTTCAGGGCGCGAGCGACAACCGCTTGCCAGGGCCAGGCCAATGGCGAGGCCAAGTGCAAGGGGGGGCCAGTTTCCGAATGACCAGTCTGCTCCAGAGCCCAAGCGCAAGACCCTCGAGGAGGCCCTTGCAGTGGCTCTGCAAGGGCGGCCCCAAGGGGCGCCGATCCTGCATGGGCGAGTTCTTCGAGGTTGTTCGCAAAAGAGATTTCAGAGTGCAGGACTGGATCCAGAGGGAAAAAGGCCGAGCCCGAGAAGAAGTGCAAGTACCCAGCCCGCTTTGTGGACCCCGGAAACGGCAGGGCCGTTTTTTGCGCCGTTTCCCATATATTTTTTTGCAAATGCAAACGGCGGCAGCAAAAACGGCGACCGGAAACGGCCAACGAAAATGCGCCAGGATGGAACCGGAGCCGGGCCCAGTCAAAAAAGGCGACGGAACCGTTAAACAAAAACGGCGTCGGAATTGGCAACCAAAAAAGCACAACGGAACCGGTGGAAAAAAACTGCCCTGTCGTTTCCAGGGCCCGCTTAAGCTCGAGCGAACCACGTGCTCGCGGTCTGGCCGACCGAGCAAGGCGAGCTCCAGGTCGTCGCGGGCCCGGGGCCCTGGAGCTACGCCGTGGAGCTCGGCCGCGGCGCGGGGCCGAGGCTGGCGCGCGAGCGCCTGGGGGGCGCCCGGCGCTGGCCCGAGAGCGCGCCGCCCGTGCCCGACTGGAACGACTTGGGCGGCCATTGTTTTCGCGTCGAGGACTTGCCCGCGGTTTGCGAGCAGGACGAACCCCCCTGCCTCTTGGAGCTCCGGGAGCTGGACTTCGAGCTCACCGCGGAGCAGAGGGGCGCGCTGGGGCCGCCCGAGGAGCGGATCAAGGAGACACAGTTCCCGCGCGCCCTCTAGGCAAGTTGCGGCGCGAGAAGCGGCGCGCGAAGGCCGAGACTTGCGCCGCGCGCGAGCATTTGGGCCGCGGCAAACCATGGCGAAGTTTCCGTGCAGGATTCCGAAGGCCAAGGTAAGCTTCTCCCAGAGGTTCAACGCCAAGGTAATATCTCAGACGGGCGACAAGGCGAAGGCGGAAGCGATGGAGGGCGGACCTCATGGCTTGCAAGGGCCCCGGCCCCCCCCTGACGCGGCAAGGTGGCCCACGTCGCCGAGGAAGGGGTCCGCGGGGGCGGGCGCGACAGAGCCCGATCTTCCAGATCAAAAGCACCGTGGCTCGGGGGCTCACAGGCGCACGTTGACGAGCTTCCGCTTGCTTGTGAGTTCCGGAGTTTCGCGGGCCTTGATCGAGCAGAACTACATGCGCCCCACGCCGCAGAAGCTGGGCTGTCTCTGCGCGCGAGTGGCCCCCGCGCACCGAGCTCGCCAAGGGTCGCGCGATCGCGCGCTGCGAGCAGATCAAGAAGGGCGACGCCCTCGAGCTGAGCACGGCGCGCGCTCTGCTCGGCGAGATCGACGAGCGCGCGGGCGCCCCTGGAAGCGTCGCGGCGGTCGAGCCCGCGGCGGCCGTCGCCCGGGCTCGAGAGGGCCGGGGCGAGGGCGATCCTGCCGCCCAGCACCAGCGGCAGAGGCGCTGGGCCAAGAGCAGGGGGCGGGTGCGGCCGCCGAGCGCCGCGACGCCTTCAAGAAGCCGCCCGAGAACGTCGAGCAGGCCAGCGCGAGGAGCAGCCGAAACTTGACGCCATCGGCCCTGGCGAGGAACGCCCTCCGAGCAGCAACGAGACGCTCCAAGTGGGCAGCTGGTCCCGCGGGCCCTGGGCGACGAGGTGGTCGAGCGCGCCCTGCGTGAGATCCGACGCGAGGGCCGCGAACCGCCTATCAGCGTCGACATGGCGCGCGCTCGAGGCAACGAGTGGATGCGCACCCTTCAGGGCGCGAGCGACAACCGCTCTGCCAGGGCCAATGGCGAGGCCAAGTGCAAGAGGGAGGACCAGCTGCCGAATGGCCCGTCTGCTCCAGAACCCATGCGCAAGACCTTCGAGGAGGCCCTCGCGGTGGCTCTGCTAAGGCGGCTCCAAGGGGCGCCGACCCTGCATGGGCAAGGTTTTCGAGATTGTTCGCAAAAGAGATTTCGCGGCAAGGGGCGCCAAGGATCTCCAGGGCGCGGGCCAGTTTTTGCACGTGCGCAGAGCTGGCAAGGATATCGTCGTCATCATCACGTTCAGCACAATCATCATCAACATCATCAGATTCCATCACCATCACCATCATCATCATCATCATCATCATCACCAGCGTCATCATCCTCCTCGACGTTTTTTTGCTGCGGTCTCCAGGAACGAACGTTTATCTTCCCCTGGACCACGACCTTCCTTATCCCCAAGGATGTTTTATCAAGGGCCTGCGGTTGCCGATTTCGGCGCGCCCCTTTCGCGTTCCGTGCCCCCCGCGGAACCCAACCGAAGGCCTCGATGGCACTGGCTTGCACGTCGCCCCCTCTGGTCTTGCATGGTGCCCCCCAACCGATTTCGGCACACGGACACGCACGCACGCACACTCAAGCACACACATACACACATAACAACGCAAAGACGCACCACATGTCGTTTGCCCCATGAGTGAGTTCCACCGACGAACCCAGCTTAAAGGCATCGTGCCCCCATTTCATTGTAGCACACACCCCGCACGTTGCATCGCTCCAGCAACAAATGTTCAACGAGGGCTGCAGTGGCAGAGCATCGCATGAGGTATAACTGTGTGATTTTCGCACATCCCTCATACGCTTCGTCTCCCCACGGGGAGTTCAACCGAGGGCTTCTAATGCAGGATAACGCACGCGGTCCCCCCGCCCATTTCGGCATACTCTTCACACGCTTAGTTGCCCCATACGAACAGAGGGATTCACTGGCAGGGTCTCGCATACGGTCCCCCGCCCATTCCGGTACGCCCCTTCACACCGGGGCGTTGCCCCACAGCTATCTCCCTCGAAACCATACGCGGCAGGGTATCGCATGCAGTCCCCTTCCAATTTCGGTAAATCCGTCGTGCGTTTTGTGGCCCATCATTGAGCCCCAGTGGATGCCGCAGTGGCGGGGCATTTCATATTGTACCCCCCTTACTTCGGCACACCCTTCAAACGTTTTCGAGACCCCATGGGGGGGGGGTTAAGCGGTGCGCTGCTATGAGGAATGAGACGTATCACGCGAAACTCGCCGCTGTTTTGGGTTGGGTTTTTCGCCCAGCAATGTTTGTTCGATTCCGCAGCGCCCAGAGGTGTGGGCGTCTGCCGATGGACGGACCGGTGGCGACGACGGACACGGCACCGATGGCGACGACAGCGACACAAACGGCAGAGACGACACATCGGGGGGGGTCGACGACGACGACGGCGACGACGGCGACGACGACCATGTCGACGACGACGATGACGACGGCGACGACGAGTGCGACGGGCGCGGCAACGACGATCACGATCACCACGACCACGACCACGACCACGACCACGACGTTGGCGGCGGCTGCGGCAGCGGCGACGATGGAGACGACGACGCCGACGCCGACGACGACGACAACGACGACGACGACAGAGGAGGCGGCGGCGGCGGTGACAACGTCGACGCCCCTGCGTCGAGGACGGTCACCTGGACTTCCGCGAGCTGCATTCGCTGTTGCAGAGGCAGGGGGCCAGCCTCCCGTCAGCCAGCCCTTCGCCCGCTGGAGGAGAGGAGAAGGTCAGGGGCAATGTTAGTCTAGCAGTGGCGAGGTGTCCTGGATCGCCCACAGGCCCACCAACGAATGTTTTAAGAACCTTTTGTGTTTTCAACGAGATGTTCTTAGAACATTTCTGGCTGGGACTGTTTTGTTTTAACACATCGGGTCTATGTTCTAAGAACATTATTTTGTTTTTTGAACATTTTTGGGATCTAAGGACATTTCATTGTAGGCCTCTACTAATCCCAGGACGGTCGGTCCCTGCTCAAGATAGGGGGGATAGGCTCCAGGGGGCTGGTCGATCGTTGTCGGAAGATTTCGAACGTTTTCGAGGCCTCGTCAAGGGCGTTCGGGGGGGCCCGAACTTTCCCGAACGGCCGCCAGAATAGACGAGTTATGACCCAGAAGCAACGGGGCAACGTTAGGAGGGGGTAGGCCTAGGAGAGGATGCACTGCTCCCGATCGCCCATTCATCTCCGATAGCAGCCCAGTTGCCCGCCCCGCCGAGGAGCGTGCGGATTCGCTACCGGGGCCTTTCGCCGATCCATCGGCGATGCATCGCCGATGCAAGCTCGATGTGTCCCCCCCCCGAGCTGGTCTCCCCTGGAGGTTGCCCCTCAGAAGGGGGGAGCAAGATCGAAATTGTTGTTTTGAGTTTTTTGGGTGGTGTTTGCCCTTTGGGGGCCGTTGGGGTCGTTCATGGACCTCGAACTTTAGAAAGCCCAGGTCGGCGACCGAGGTTATTGGATGTATCATGTTCTGGTTTCTTGGGGCGCCCTCGCGGCCACGGCTGAAAGCAGCCCAGCACACTTTGGGACAGTTTCGCCCATGGCGGTTGCCGCAGCCAGAGCGAGATACCGCGTGCGCTTCCAAACTGCGGCACAGGAGCACGACCGAAAGTAATGACGCCTCGCGTATACCCACCAGCCCATACAGCAATGATGCCCGTGCGAATCGCCTTGATCAGGGGAGTTGGGGCCCATACAGTGGAACAAAGAGTTGCCGTCAAACCGAAGTGCTGAATCGGCCTGAGCAGGCCCAGCAGTGAACCACATGTGCCTTCGCGGACCCGTCGGCCGAGGAATGGCGGAGGAGAAGGACAAGGATTCGGGAGGAGGAGAGGATGAGGAGAACATATGGTGGAAGAGGGGGGTGAATAGGAGGAGGAGGAGGAGGAGGAGGAAGGCGAGCAGAAACATGATTTGTTTCATTGAACCTATTCTCATTCAATTTCTGATTAATCCTGGTTGGGAGGAGCAGGGGAGGAATGAGGAGAGGGAGGAACGGAAGAGGGGGAGGTTGGAGGACGAGCATGAGGAAGAGGAGGATGAGGAGGAGGTGGAGGGAGACGGCCAGGGTGACGACGACGACGACGACGATTTAAACCCGAATGTATCTGGAATATTTGCTCTAGGAGCCTCTTGGATCCATCCTGAGGTCCTCTTTGACTCTTAGGCCGTTTGGAGGGCTTCTGGAGCTCTTTTTTGGGCGTCTTGTGGCCTTCGAGGGAGTCTTCGAGGCCCTTTTGGGGCCATCTTGGAGGACATTGATCAAAGAAGGATGTCCTCGAGCTCCGTTCCACTGGAGCCCCCACAATAGTCTCTTGGGGCGTTGTTGAGCGCTCGTCGAGCTGTCTTGGGGCTGCCTTGGCCTTTTTTGCAGCCATCTGGGGGCATGCTTGAGCAATCGTATGGCCTTGAAAGCCCATTGACAGCGACCATGCAATACGACGCACGTGTTGTTTCGATCATGTTTGCCCGTTTGGAGCTCCAACGTTGCCAGTCGGAATCTTCTTGATTCGCTATTAGGGGTCATCTTGGGACCCTCGTATGCCTCTCTCGGGGCTCCCTTAAGCCCTCTTGGAGCCATCTCGAGGCCCCGACAGCTAATTGGAAGCGAACAACGACAAGGCAAAGCACGCAAGGTATTCCGATTGGTGTTGGAAGGATTTTGGCATCTTGGGGGCCTTCTTGGGAGGCTCCGAGGCAACTTCACTTGGACCCGTCTTGGAGCGGTCTTGGGATTGCTTGAGGTATGCTGGATACTGCCATGTTCAGCGAACTCCCAATATGTTCCATCTTGGAGGCCACCTTGGGCTCTTTGGGGGCCTCTTGGAGTCATAGTGGGCCATCTTGGTTGCTCCAAAGGGGCGCGACCCCCCCTGTTCAGACACGGCGGGATGGTGCAGGGGAAGGGGTCAAGCTTCCACCCCCCCGAAGGGCGGCCGTTTCGGTCACTCACCTGCCCTCCGATCACACAAGTAGAACCCGAGTCTCAGCATAAGCAGGGGCCGACATCGGTTGCCGTTGGAAACCAATGCAGGCGCCAACCAGGCGCGCGACGACGGCAAGGTGCGCCGCGCGTGCTAGGGCACCCCCATTTCATCCTTGCCCAGCATCAATGCAAAATGATCACGGGGCGCCTCTTTTCCAAGCTTTGCCGGCAACGTGCACTTCGCATTTGTTCCTAACCATCTTGTGGTGTTGGGTCTTCGTTTTGAAATAACGACCCCGCGTTCTCCTCCGCTTCCTCCTCCTCCCCCTCCTCCCTCCTCCAGCACCATAATCATCATCATCATCATCATCATCAGCATCAGCAGCAGCAGCAGCAGCAGCAGCATCATCATCATCATCATCATCATCATCATCATCATCATCACCCGTTTCATCATCCGTTTCAGCATACCCCTCACACGTTTCGCGGCCCCATAGGGAGCCCCACCTACGGTCCCAGTGCTACCGTCCGCATGCGTCCCGCACACCCAGTACAGCGTTTCGTGGCCCTCCTCCCCCTCCTCCTTGCGTTTCACCCACCAAGTACAGCGCTTCGTGGCCCCATAGGGGGCTCCACAGAAGGTCCGAGTCTACCGTCCGCATGCGTCCCGCACACTCAGTACAGCGCTTCGTGGCCCCATAGGGAGCTCCACCTACTGTCACAGTGCTACCGTCCGCATGCGTCCCGCACACCCAGTACAGCGTTTCGTGGCCCTCCTCCCCCTCCTCCCTGCGTTTCACCCACCCAGTACAGCGTTTCGTGGCCCCATAGGGGGCCCCACCGAAGGTCCCAGTGCTACCGTCCGCATGCGTCCCGCACACCCAGTACAGCGCTTCGTGGCGCCATAGGGAGCCCCACCGAAGGTCCCAGTGCTACCGTCCGCATGCGTCCCGCAAACCCAGTGCAGCGTTTATGGGGGAGCTCCACCGAAGGTCCCATGACTACCGTCCGCATGCGTCCCGCACACCCAGTACAGCGTTTCGTGGCCCTCCTCCCCCTCCTCCCTGCGTTTCACCCACCCAGTACAGCGTTTCGTGGCCCCATAGGGAGCCCCACCGAAGGTCCAGTGCTACCGTCCGCATGCGTCCCGCACGCCCAGTACAGCGTTTCGTGGCCCCATAGGGAGCTCCATCGAAGGTCCGAGTGCTACCGTCCGCATGCGTCCCGCACACCCAGTGCAGCGCTCCGTGGCCCCATAGGGAGCTCCACCGAAGGCCCCAGTGCCCCCGTCCGCATGTGTCCCGGAAGCCCAATTTGGCATTTTCACCCACCCAGCGCAGCGTTTCGTGGCCCCATAGGGGGTCCACCCAAGGCCCCAGTGCCACCGTCCGCATGCGTCCAGGAGATGTAATTTGGCATTTTCACCCGCGCACTGCAGCGTTTCGTGGCCCCATAGGGGGCTCCACCGAAGCCCCCAGTGGGACCGTCAGCATGCGTCCCGGAAACCCAATTTGGCATTTTCACTCACTCAGTAGAGCGCGTCGTGGCCCCATACGGAGCTCCACCGAAGCCCTCAGTGGGACCGTCCGCACGCGTCCCGGAAACCCAATTCGGCACACCACCCACACAGTACAGCGTTCCCCCCCGTCCAGTGCAGCGCTTCGTTGCCCCATAGGGAGCTTCACCGCAGCAGATATTCACAATCACGGTACCTACAACTGCATATGGTTGGGACCTTCGCCACAGGAGGGACGGCGGACCTGCACAGGTGGAACAAGCTGCCGGCATCCTCGGCTCTGTCATAAAACGCAGTGCAAGGTGATCGCGGGGGCCTTGCATAGGATCCAGATTTAGCAGCAGCTTGCACTGAATATTGCCTTTTGACGGGGATGGTTTGGGGGGTCAGGGTTTCGGGTTTGCCGCAGGGTGGGTGGGGGAGGGGGCGTATATTACCAGGAGCAGTGATGAACCCCTCCCAGAAGAAGGGGGTTCAAGAGGAACCGCGTCAAACCACCGTTGCCTAGAGAGATAGTGCGATTATCGAAGATGCCTCCAGCGAACCATTGCCGACACCCTTCGGATACTCATGCGTGAACCATCTTGGGGGCCATTTTGGGCGCCCGAGGGCGAATCTTAAGCACTGTCTGCGACCCAACTGGTTGACCCGGAGGCCACTTGAAGAGGGTCTGCAGATCGAATGCACATATGTCGGGGCTGGACAGAACCCCCAACAGTGACACGTCGATTAGTGAATTGTCCGTTTTCGGTTCTCGAGAGGGCGCCGTGGTCGTTATTTTCCAGGTTTGCGCCCGCCAGGATTGGGCCTCAGGTCGTTTTCACTAAACCACGTTTTACTAAAGGGGGGTCTGTCCATCCCCGAATATGGCGAACCGCCGCCGTCTCCTGCCTTTTGGAAACGCCTCTGTGGCCGAACACTGAGCCCTACGGCTGGCCAAGCTATACTGTGTGTTCTCCCAGCCGTAATCTTAGGGAGCCTCTTCTGCGCCTTCTTGGAGCAATCCTGGGACGTCTTGGGCCAATGTTTAGCCATCTTGGCTTTCTTGGAGGTCATCCTGGGCCGTCGTGGAGGCCATCTCAGCCTTTAGGAAGCGTCGAGAGACCATCTTGGGTTGAAAAGCAAGTAGGATACGGGATGCATATCTTCTGGTGGGCCGTTGAGGGGCTGGAGGCCACTGGGAACTTTTTCGAAGGATTCAAACAGTAACATGCGGTACGCCAACAACGCCTTTCGCAAGCAATAGGGGGCAGTGAATCGAAGACGCCTGCGGCGAATTTCCGCGGTTCCGCCGCCTCCCTTCCTCTCTGGAATTACCGCTGTGGCCAAACGTTTCACCAACATTTGGCACAGCTATTGGAAGATGCGCTCCCCAAGCCGTGGTGGGAAACCTAGGGGGGAACACTGAGGGAAGGGAGAGAGAAAAGGAAGAGAGGGAGGAGAAAGAGGAGACCTCTTGCGTCTCTTGGGGCCTCCTGGGGGCTTCCCGGCAGAGCCCCTTTGGGTCTTTGGGGGCCTCTTTGGGACCTCTGAGGGCTTCTTGGGGGGCGTTCATGGGGGCTTGTAAGGGGCCTCTATGGCTGTACGTCCCATGGAAACTGTTACCCAGCACGTGTTGTCGACATTTCCCTCGTCAGCAGGAATACGAAACGCAGGCACGCGGCTTGCAAGTACGCCCGTGTTAGGTTAGATGCGTCCGGGGTGCTCAAGAATGCCTCGCAAGAAGCGAAACCCACGACACAAGTAGAGCTCCGACACCAATCGCTGCAGGCGCGATGGCGGACCAATCCAGCAGCAGCAGCCAAGGGCCGCAGCAGCAGCCGCCAAGGGCCAGGAACACGTCAGGAGAGGCGGTTCGGCAAGGCAAGCTTTCGACGGTGCAGGAGGGGTCTTCATCCCGCGGCCTCTGGACTCCCCCGAGACCTCCAGGAGCCTCTGTACGTCCTCCTCATTCCCTGCGCCTTTCTTCTCCAGCTCCTCCTGACGCCCCAATCGTCTCATCCTCGCCGCCTCTTCCTCGTCTCATGCTCACCCTTGCGGAAGAGGAGGAGGAGGAGGAGGAGGAGGAGGAGGAGGAGGAGGAGGAGGAGGTGGAAGGAGGAGGCGGGAGGATAGAGGATAGGCAGCGCAGTTGTTGGTGTGCTGACGGCGTCCTCCCATCCTCGCGTTCCCCCGCCCCCAGGATGGGTTTCTCCCCCACCACGATGGCCACCATGGAGGCCCTGAAGGAGTTGGACAGGAACCTGGACGAGCGGCTTAGCTTCGAAGAGTTCCAGGGCCTCAGGCCTGAAGGGTGGAAGAGGAGGACGCAGACTTCCAGCGGCGAAAGGATCGCCATCCTCAAGGAGGACGGGGAGGGATATTTGGAGAAGGGGGGGAGGCGGAGGAGGAGGAGGAGGAGGAGGAGGAGGAGGAGCAGCAGCAGCAGCAGCAGCAGGAGCGAGGCGTCTGTGGGCGTTAGGTATCCAGGCGGGGGAGGAGGGGGCAAGTGATGGATCGGTCTCATTCGGGGTGCGTTAGCCCTTCTGTGGGCTTGTGGCCTCCAGAGACCCACCCACCCCACAGACTGACGTCGTCCCGAACTTCATAAGTTGTTTCCAGCATTTTGTCCCACGGGACCTACCTGGGACCTCAGGAGGCCCTCAGAGTTTCGTTGTTCTTCCTCCTGCGTCCGCGTCCCCCCCTCCCAAATCGGACTCCCCCTTAGGACTCTCTCATAGAGTCCCCCAGAGGACTTTCCCAGAGGGAGTCCTTCCCCATTCGACTCCCCCACAAGACTACCCCATGGGACTCCCCCACAGGACCTCACCATAGGACTTCCCCATAGGACTCCCACATGGCACTCCCGCAGAAGATTTCCCCATGAGGCTCCCCCGTAGGACTCTCCCATCGGACTTAGACTCCCCCACCGGCCCCCCCCGTGTAGGATTCTCTCATAGGACTCCTTCGTAGGACCCCCCCGCAGGACTTCCCCATGGGACCCATCAGTAGGACTTCCCCATCGGACTTACCATAGGATCGATCCGTCAGGCTGTCCCATGGGAGTTCCCCAAGCGCGGGGCGGCCCACGCGTATGGGTCGTTGCTCAAATTCGATGGCACATGCTCAAAACATTGTTTCACATATCCAGAGTTGAGGTCTGGAGCAGCATTTATACATTGAAGACACATCAACAACCCAATTATAGGACTGTTCGAGTGTCCATTGTCATAGCATCCATCACGATTGCGGGCGAAGCGGGGGTCCGTGACTGCCTCGACTGGCGACCCTACCAGGCTGACCGCTTGGGCCGCAGCGGTCAGCTCAGCGTGCTGCGCACTCTGAGCCCGGGCCGCTTTGACCCGTAGCCGTATCGTATACCTACGACGTCCCGTAATCCAGTTGCCTACGGCAAGTCCCGCCGTGATACATGATGAGGTTCATGAGGATGATCAGGACATGTGTTCTCGCCTAGAACCTCCTTGCAATGTACTGCGTCGTCGCGCTCTCGACGTCCAGGAATCGCTCCCTCGCGCAGGACTTGCTCGCAATGTGCTTGGGACTCGTGCTTTCACCTGAGGCCCTTTCGCAATTCAGAAATTCGTTTTAATGCCCCGCCCGCCAGACCCGCCCGTTAGGGCCCCGCCCGCCCGACCCGCCCGTTAGGGTCCGCCCGCTGGGCCCGAACGTCAGGGTCCGCCCGCTCACCTGATTGGAAGTCCGCCCGCTTCACTGTCCGACTCGACCCACCCGTCAGGGTCCGCCCGCCAGCCCCGCCCTTTAGGGCCCGCCCGCCTGGCCGCAAGGCAAGGTCCTCCCGCCCATCCTGCGCGTCAGGGTCTGGCCCTTCGCGATTTTGTAAGCCCGCCCGCCCGCTTCGATGCCCCGCCCGCCCGACACGGCTGTCAGGGCCCGGCCGCCCGACCCGCCCAGTCGGGCCGGCCCGCTTGTCACCGTCTGTTTGTTCCCATTTCCGTTTTCTGCTAAATCTCCTTCGCCCTCAATCCTCTTTCGTTCCTCTTGCCCACCTCCGCTTTCGGTGCCGCCTCCTTTCCTCGCCCCCTCCCTTTCTCTGTTCCTCCTCCTGCTTTTGAGGCCGCGCCAACTACACGTGGGAGACGAGGCAGATATACTTCCAAAGCGGGTAAGAGTGAAGTCGAAGAGGGCGGGTATCGAGAGTTTGGGAGTATACAGTTTGAGCGACACGCGAGCATCGAAGGGTTGAAGGGCGAATAGTCCTGAAGTGATTGTTGCTGATGTTAGTGTTGTTGAGTATTTGTTTTTGTTCCTTTCCTGAACGGATGGCGAGCTCGTCGGGTACGGAGGGGGGAGGTTCGTTGTTTGAGGTTGCAGGGCGCATTCTTACTTGAGCCTGCCACGGCTGGATCCCCCTCGAGACTGGTAATCAGACGCTTCCCTGGAGGAGTCCTCGATTTGATTTTGATGGGCGATGCGCATACCTCCAAATTGTCATAGGAAAACGAAGGCGGAGGTTGTTTCGTATTTTTGCGGCATCGGGTGAGCGCTCTGTTCGGACTCGGGCCATGAAAAGATCAGAGACGATGACTTGGTCCATGGGAAAGGTTCGAGATCTCTTTGGGCCGCGTATTGATACATACAAACGTGTTAAACAGATCGGTAGGGATTTGGTTTCACTCATTGTGTGACAGTTTCTGGCAGCAGTATGTTGGCTGCATGTCTTCACGGACTCTGTGTCGAATTTGTTTCCCACCCTGTTTGTGGCGTCCTTTACCGTGCGAGATGCAACAGGTGGTTGCTTGCGTTTATTTGTCAACCTCGTGGGCCCAGGGGAGCGAACAAGACCAGAATCACACTTGTCGATCGAGGGAGTGGACCATTGGAGAAGAGGACAAGGAGGAGCGCGAGGAGGATTGGGACGGAACGGATGAGGAACATGTTCCCCATAATGAACATGACGAGGACGAGGACGAGCAGGATGAGCAGGATGACTAGACGAACTTTTGGATGAGCAGGGGGACGACGAGAAGGAGTTGGAGGAGTCGAAGGAGGAGGATGGGCAGCAGATCGGGAATGGAAGGGAAGACACCAGACCTCGGTCAGAGCCACCGATCTCAGACTCCCTTGTTTATCCTCCCCTCCACCCTCCGAAATCCTTACGTACCCCCATACTTTCGCCCTTCACCTGCTGATCGTTCTCGTCGCCCAGGTCGGATTATTCTTTCTCATTCTCTCCCCTTCTAAACTTGTTGCCGTCACCGCCTCCTCCCCCTCTTTGCTTCTAATGCTCGTCGTCGTGTCTCTCTGAGGGACGCTGTCGCACCGTTGTCGAGCAAGGGCCTCATCCAGTTTAATCCCACTGAACGACCCAGCTCAATCTCAATCTTGCTTGGTCCTGGGCTTGATTTGGACTGTTCAGTACGGCTCAATTGACCCTTGATCGGTCATCGGGCTGGCTAGCCCTAACTCGTTCTGGCGAAGACCTTCCTGGAGTAACCTCTTCCGCACCTCTGTCACCTCCCCCCCCCGTTCTCATCCTTCATCGCATTCCTCCTGCTCATCCTCTTGCTCATCCGCCACCTCCTCCTCGGATGTGCACAGGTACCCTTTCCCAATTGCGCACAACACGATGGGCTCATTCTGGGGGTTGCACGTCCGCTATGGTACCCATCGGCGGATCGATAAACATATCATTGCAATGGGAAGGGTTGGGTCGGAGGTGTAGGATGTTAGATATATGGCGCGAGCGCATCTAGCTTGCATTCCGCCCCTCTGCGTCCTCCTCCACCTCCCCTCGTTCATGGGCAGCGTTAGGCTGGAGAGGCTAGGGGGGACGCATTGACCCCCCAATCGCCCACTCATCGCCGATAGGGGCCCGATAGTCCGCCCCTGCCCAGGACCGTTCTGATTCGCCATCGGGGACCTATCGTCGATGCATCGGCGATGAATCACCGATTCGCGCTTGGTGGGATGCCCCCCCTGAGCTGATCCCCACTGACGTTGGCTGCCCTTCACACGTTCCTGTCCACGTCCCCACCGCCCGCGCGCGCGTGTGCGCCTTTCTCAGGGACTTCCTGCGCCAGACCGAAGGGATGACGAGGGCCGAGTGCCAGGCGCCGCTGCGGTTTCGGGGGCGGGGGGGGCGCGAGGCTCCAGGACCGAGGCGGGCCTGAGCTGGAGTCGGCTGGCGGGCTCGGGTGGCCCGGCAGGGGTCCATTTTGCAAGGAATCCCAGAAATCCGCGCGGAGTTTCGAACGTTTATGTTCATACAGTTCTGTGCTTTTGTATTTCTGGACAGTGAGAGCGTGGAGTAGACAGGGGGCCCTCGTCGCCACGGCTGGACGCGGCTCGAACGAGCGAACGAAGAAGCCGTGCCATGACAACACATCGGCTGCAGTGCAAACGGTATGTGAAACGCACATGCACCTTCATAGTGGCTGGCCTGCTTAGTCCTCTCCCCCCTCTTAACAGATGTTCTCAGCGCCCATCCAGCGCAGACCCCCCAGCCGCTTCCCAGGCCTGAGCTGGATCGAATTGCTAAATCGGATCGGGAACGGATCGGATCGCCAAGCGAGTTGTCCCGAATGGGATCGATCGGCGGCCCCTGGCTCCGGCTGTCCCAGGTCGATGCCGGCGAATCGAGCCGAATCGAATCGGAATCGCGGCCCCAGTTGGCGAATCAAACTGGATCGCAGGCGGCCTCGCCGAGGCTCGAGGGCCTAGGAGCGGTGATCGAGGTCCCAAGGATCGATTGCTTGGAATGCATGTCTTGGTCCTGCCTTTGGGTACTCGCCCTGGCCTCCTGGACCCCTCCCTTCGGACCTCCAGAGGCCTGCCGCAGGTGCGCGCCGTCTCGGCGGCGGGCCGCCGGCACGGGCGTGCATGGCCGAGCGCCCCCTCTGTGCGCCCTGCGTCGGGCCCCCGGGCCTGGCGGAGCACGGCAAGAGTGTGCCGGCACGTCGCTCAATTCGGCGACGAAACAAGGACGTCAGACACATAAAGTTGTTTGGCGCTCCGCGCGGGTTCCTTGGATCCGCGCTGGGCCCCCTCGGCGGCGACTCCGGTGCCGCCCCCGGCGCGCTCCGCGCGCCAGGGAGGGGGGTCCAGCGTGGATCCAAGAAACCAAGAAACCCGCGTGGAGCGCCAAAAGTTTCATTGTATGTTTTCTCTTATTCTGTTAACCCATCTCCACCCCCACTGGGCCATGGTATCCCAGCCCCACCATCCCAACTGTTGGGGATGAGCCCCCGAAACCCACAGAGAACAGCCTACGTTCCCGTGCTGGGGGTTCAAATCGGCCAGTGGGGTCGGACAGACGATGCTCACCAGCTTCTGGGAACGTCTGCCCTCCGTTGCTGCCATCCTTCTCCGCTCGACTCCGCCCTCGACTGTCCCAGGTCCCGCTGCTCAGTGGTCACCCTGCACCGCCGCTGCTTGTTGTTTCGGAGGGCTCACAATAAGATTGATCGGTTCGCGCGGTGCATCGGGGGCAACGTAATTAAGTGGGGGGGATGGGCTCAGGGATGAATGCTTAGACCCCCAAATCGCCTGTGCATCGCCGATGGGGGCTCCGCCCCGCCTGGGATCTTGCGGTTTCGTTATCGGGGGCCTATCACCCATCTATCGGCGTTGTATCGCCCCAGCTCGATGTTTCTCCTCACGCCCTCTGAGCAGGGCTCCCTCCTGTCGGCCCCCCTCATGTCAGGAGCCGGAGCTGGAGTCGACGTCTCAACGGTAGGTTCTCGTGCCTGGGCATCTCGTCACAGCAGAATTTCGCGGCAAGATGGCGTGTCGGCAGGTGGCAGGCAGGGTGGAAGGGACCGAACGGGAGACAGTCATTGCCGAGCCGAGGCAGTATCCTGGAACCCCACTGCGGAGGACAGCCGATGCTCGAACTGTTCCTTGGACTGGAGGCTCTTTAACAGAACAAGCAAAGGCCATCATTATAAATTATGCGATCCATGGCTCTACAGTACCTGTGGCGAATACACCAAGCCCAGAGTGCCTGGACCATACCCCATCCCATTTGGACACATTCTGCTGCCCCACGCAGCTGGGCTGCCCTAAACGGCTGGGCTGCCCCAAACAGCTGGCTGTCCTCTTCGCCCTGGGCTCCTTGGCCTTCTTCGCCGTTCCTCCTCCCTTTGTTCTTTTCCTCCTCCTCCTCCTCCTCCTCCTCCTTTCTTCTTCTTCTTCTTTCTGCGGCTTATACCATCCGCCAATCGCCCATGACCATGCACGTTCATGTAGTTCCTGGAGCAGCACAGCATCGCGACCGATCACAAAAAAATAGCACGGCGGCCAGCTGCACTGTCAGCCCGGCTGCATCACCGCGCAACTCTAGTTGCCTCCTTGTGGGGCCGCAGCTCGATCTAGCAATCACATGCCCGCGCTGCACGCTAGCGTACCAGCGGGCGCCCCGCGCGAGCATTCGCCGCGCGGGTGACGGAGGAGGATGAGGAGGAGGAGGAGGAGTAGAAGGAGGAGGAGGAGGAGGCAAAAAGGGGAGAGGGGAGAAGGCCAGGAAACAAAGGAATAACGCGACTCCTGCAGTGTGCTTGTATTCCATTGTGCTACAGGTGTTCTGGGCCTTGCCTTTGCCTATGAGGATCAGACATAGTCGTTGCACTACCTTGAGTTGGAAGCAGCTTGTTCTTGTTTAGTGTCCATGCGTGTTGTCGGGCCTCGGTTCTGTTAGGTCGGTCCATCCGCCACTCGTGTCTGCTCTGGCCCTCGCTGCGTTTCGGGCCCTCGTCGGTCAACTTCGTCGCTGCGCGACTACCTGGGAGTTCGCGCCTGACTCTAATCCACGTCCACAACAAAGCCTGTCCTCGCGCTGTGTGGGTCTCTTCTCTCGCGCCACGGGCTTGGCGGTTGCCTGACTTCCTTCTTTGAGCTGCTTGGATACGCAGAGCTGTTTTACCTGTCACAGCGCGAACACTGAGCTCGCAACCAGTGTTAGGTGTTCTTTGTGCCTTGTGCGTTTCACCTCTTGCCGATCGCATTGTAGTTGCACCCTGGCCTCATCGTGATCGTTGCTTGGAGGTGTCGGCCCCCATTTATCTCCGCAAAACAGAATGATAGGTTATATACGGACCACTCCAGCTATCAGCAGATCGAATGGTGAACAGACACTTCGACAACGTCTGGCTGCTTGGTTTGTTTTTTGCGCCACGGATTATGAAGAGCGTAGCGCACATCTTTTGGAGGAGGGATACAAGGGAGGAGGCCGTCAGGACAGGAGCTCCGTTTTCCTCATCCCTCCATCCCGTTCCCTCCCCGCCCCCCACTCAGAGAAGGGCGCGTTGAGATAACGGTAGTAGTTGGCCTTCGGGGGGGGCCCTCGTCGCCACAGATGAACGCCGATCGAACATGTGGTGCGTTTGGCCTCCGAGACGGGGTGGGGGGGACAGATTTTGAGTTGCCGTTGTCTCAGCTCGCGCTGCTCCGACACACGCCTTCCCTCATTATTCCTCCCTCCCTTCTGTCTCCCTGATTCCTCCTCTGAGAACTGTCGTCGCGACATCATGGCATCGCGGTGATGAGTTGCTAGACCCAACCGTTCTGCAGCATTTCTCGAGCCCGGTCAATCGGCGAACGCCTTGTGGCCCGAGACCGAGCGAGCACCCACAGCGTGGAACAATGCAACGCGCAGATCTCTGCATTTGTCTTCTCCCTCCAAGGGACCGCCCGCTCTCATGTCAGAGGCGTGCCACGCGAACGCTGTCGCGCACGCCGCGCAGTCCCTATGCGGCTGCCAGATACTTTTGAGAGGCTGCAGGCGACGCACCCTGGTGCACACAGCTGCTACTTCTGCTACCCCCTCCCCTCGGGGAGGAGGAGGAGGAGGAGAAGGAGGAGGAGGGCGAGGACGAGGGAGAGGAGGATGAACCGAATGAGGAGAAAGAGAGGTGAAGGACACGCTAGGTAAGCTCGAGCCATATCTGACGTCCTGCTCCTCCCATCCATCCTTTCCCATTACACCGATATGTTGTATCCGCTGACGGGAGTCGTAGCGGACCTGGAGCCCCCAACAGGACCTCATCATGTTATGTTCAATCGGATGAGCAGGAGAAAGAGGAGGATGAGGAAGGAGGAGGACGAGGAGGAACATTTGCAGCACGCGCAGGCGCAGCCGCAGGAGCAGGCGGACCAGGTGAAGGCGTATGAAACGAAAAAGGATGTCGCGACAACGACGAGGAATCATTCGGATTCAAGAGTGTGGCCCGCCGGTCTGAACGACGGGAGCAAAGCGTTGATCTTGAAATCAGACCCAAGCTGTAGCGGGAACACCCTTTCGAGACACCAGAGCGTTCCGACCACAACAAGTATACGACACCAACGCTTGGTATCCTGTCTGCAGAGGCTGGGACACTTCAAGGACATGGTCAGGGAAGAGATGTCGTACTCATGTGTGCAACTTTGGAGGAGGAGGAGGAGAAGGAGGAAGAGGAGGAGGAGTCTCCCTCGTGCCCATCCGTTCTCTGCCGCGCCCGCCAGGCGCAATGCGTTTGCTTACAGGCCTCAGTCGGCCATCTTTGTCATTTCTCACGCCACAGACGCAGCGATCACTCGATATATGTCCGAGTAACGTCAAGAGGAGGAGGCTCCCCCAGGGAGGGCGCCCAGGCGAGGAGGCAGGAGGCCGAGAGGAACAGACGGAGGGCCCGCGCCAGGAGCTGAAGGAGCTGCACGACAAGGTGATCCCAGGGCTTGTGGACCCGGACCTCATGGAGAAGGCCCACTTCGGGCGTGGCGTAATGAGACAGCGATAAGTTTCGGACGGGGCTGGGACGAGGATCAATCCGTTCCAGAGCGTTCCAGAACGCTCTCAGAGCGGCCCAGAAGGCTCTGAGAGTGCCGCGGTTTCCGAGACACCCCTCAGAGCCGCCAGACCTCAGACATTCTAGTCTCGATCTATCCTCACCCGATTTTATCCTCGTCCTAGCTTAGTCTTAACGTTGGGTTGGAGGTGAAGATAGGTGCACCTGTCGTGCACATTAGGGTCCTAAAGGGAACCCCTATGGGGCCCAAGGATATAAACGGTACACGTTTCTCCCCCCATCTAACTATCGCCCTCCATTCAGCATCGCCCAGCCACTGGCCGCCCGCCCAGTCGGGAGGCCTTCTCAGAAGTCCCGAAGCGGTTCGGCGACCACACCGTAGGGTAAGCCTTTTTCGGGTGTTGCCAAGGGTGACCCCGGCCCAAGGTGTCCTCAGGGTTTCCAGGGAGGCCCAGATGGCCTCCAGAGTGCCCCTCACGAGGCCCAGTTGTCCACAGGGTCTTCAAAATTGGCCGAAAAGCTGGGGACACGTCGGGCCAGGTGTAATTCCAACAACACCTAGCAGTTGGATTTCGGGGGTGGCCGCACGGCGTTAGGACTTGGGTTGACATTTGGCCTCCGAGTCCCCAAACCCGTGCGGCGACGAGCCTGTCTGTGAGATCTGCTAGGATTTCGGCGTCACCGCATGGTTTGCCGCCGCACCGCTTTGGGACTGGCAACAGGGGGCTTCGGCGTGCCCCCCCAAGTCGCGCATCTGGCGCCGCCTCTAGAATGCTCTGGCCGCCAGAACAGGGGTGGCCCAGCGCCGAGCTACGACATCCACTCGGACCCATGAAGGTTCATCTTAGTGCAGGTTTGAATTCTTCTAGGGATTCTGCTTTCACCCGTCTACGCATTCTGAGGTCCTCGCGTCGCATTTTTTTGACAGCATGCAAAGTACGCCCGGTCCTGGGCTCGGGGGCTCTCGCAGATCGATCAAGCTCGAGAGATGCCGCGCACAGGGGGCCTACAGGGATCCCGTAGTGATTTCCCATGATGTCCCGTCGATGTCGGATTTCAGTGTCTAGGCATTGGGATCCCCAAGGGTCAACGCCGACGGTGACACGACGTCGCCCCTTTCCCGCCACATTCAGCCGGGAGCCCCTAAAGTCGGCCCACAGCCAGGATGCCAAAATACGTAAGACCCGGGTTTGCCAGGACTCGGGTTCGCCATCGTTTTTTGACGACCGCGACTCGGATTTTGACGAGTAGGAGTTTCGTGGGATGTCTGCAGCGGGAGGCCTCGTCAAAATGCAGGCTCGGCCTCGTCATTTTTTTGACGACCTCGTCGGGGATTTCCGAGTCCCCTGTACCCGGGTCTTACGCCCCCCTGACCCAGGGCCCGGGAGGGGCTCCAGTCTTCGGGCCGTGGCCGAGGCTCGCCGTGGCCAGCAAAGCCCGGCCGCGCGACAGCGACCAGCCGCCGCCAGCCCTCCATGGCGAGGCCCCGGCGGCCCCCAGAGACGGGGGCACAGCAAACGGGGGCAGGGGGAACGCCGAGTTCCACGTTTGGCTATGCCTTCGTTTAGGGGGCCCTGGGCGCCGTAGACGGGGGTACAGTAAAGGGGGGCAGGTGGAAAAGCCTAAACCCCGTTTACGACGCCCCGAAGGGGTCTTCGGCCCTCCCCCGTCTCGTCCTGCGCCAGCAGCTCGGTCCCACCAGCAGGGGCGCCATCCGGGGGCCTCGGGGGATCCGCAGAGGACCCTGCGGGATGATGAGAGGCCGCGCCGCGGGCAGGGGCAGAGATGTCCGATGACCCCAAGTTGGTCCAGTGGATGTTTGGGGAGGAGGCGGCGGAGGAGGAGGAGGAGGAGGATGGAGGGGGGAGATCGAGGTCTTGGGAGAGGCCGCCTTTGGATGTGCCAGGGGAGGGTCCGCGAGCGAATACAGCCAGGACGTTTCCCTGCCCCCACTCCCATTCAAGCGCCAGGGATTTTCCAGCCCCAGGGCCCACAGTTTCCCGAACAGTTTGTGACGCGCCGACCTCCCCCTCATCCTTGAACCGAGGGACAGGGCGCGGACGGGCGAGGGGGGACCCGGCCTGGGAACGCTGAAATAAGGAGCAGTTTGGGTTCGAAGGGGGCTCGACGGTCCGTGGGTCTTTCCATGGCTGTTCCTCTGGCCCTCCTCGTGCACGCAGCGCTCTGGGGGCCCAACAGTGGTTTCAGCCCGGCTGTAGGCCAGAGAGCATCCGTCAGGGCGAGTGCCTCTCTGCATCCGTCAGGACCCTTGCGCGGAGAAGGTCGGTGCAGGCGGGGCCCACGCGTCATCTGGCGCGAGCGCCCCCCTTTGAGTAGGCAGAGTGACCGCAGCAAGGCCGCACTAGATCTTTGATCTGCTACCCGGCTCTAGCCGATGCGACGTGTCTCCGAGCTCTGCCCGACAGCTCGACCAGTCGCCTCCTCCGTCCTCCTCCTGCCCCTACTCTTTCCCCACCCCCCCCTGCCTCCCGTCCTCGTGCGCTCACATGTGGCGTGTGCGCCCTCCCCCCCCCCTTCCTCCTGCCCTCCCCTCCCCCCCCCCTCCCCTTCTTCCGACAGCTCCGCATCCTCCCCAGCCAACCGACGAGATGATTTGCTCGGTTCTGGTGCTGAGTAGAGCAGTGTGGTCTCCACTCCCGTCGTCCCGCCTCCCTCCTCCCCTCCTCCTGCCTCCTCATGTTGCTAGCCTTCTCCCGCCTCGGCATCCACGGGGGGCTGCACCGTGAAACTGCCGCCACGCTGAAGGGCTGCCGTCGAGGCTTGTAGGGGACGACGGAACAGTGACGTCTTACGGGGATTCCGATTACATCTCACCGTCCCCAGGGTGTTGCGAACTGTAGAGTTGCCGCCGTGTTCGAGGGCTGCTGGGGGGAGGGCAGCACAGTGACGTCTGGGGATGCAGGTTCGACCTCACCATCCCTGGGGGTCTGCAAACTGCGAACGTGTCGCCACTTGTGAGGGCTGCTGGGAGGTTCAGCGGAGTGGGTGGGCTACGGGGATTCAGGTTAGACCCCGCCATCTTTGAGGGTTTGCGCGAACTGCGGAACTTTGGACACGCTCGAGGGCTGCGGGGGAGGGAGGGGACAGCACAGAGACGTCTTACGGGGATTCAGGTTCGACCTCGCCGTCCTTGGGGCCTGCGAACTACGAACATGTTGCAATGGTCGAAGGCTCTGGGGTGTGGGGCGGCAGTGACGTCCTATGGGGATTCAGACTAGACCTCGCCATCCCTGGGGCCTGCGAACTACTACAGTGTCGCCTCTTTTGAGGTCTGCTGGGAGAGGCCAGCGCAGTCACGTATTACGGGGAATCATATAGAACTCGCCACCTTTCGGGGGATGCGAATTTGCGAACCAGTGGTCATTTTCGATGGTTAGTGCTGAGACCAACACAATGACGTTGTACGGGATGCATGTTCTACATCACCACCCCTGGAGTGCGGGGGTGCGAACTGCGAACGCTCCACTATTCTTGTGGGCTGCTGGTGGGGTGCCAGCATAGTCACGTCGTACGATTCGACCTTCCCGTCTCTAGGGGGTTGCGAACGGCGCAACTGTATGTGAACTGTGAACATGCCATCATGGGGGGCAGCACCGTGACGTGTTACAGGGATGCATGTTCGACCTCACCATCACTAGGGGGATGCGAAGTGCGGAACCGCTGTCATTGTCGATGGGTTGCTGGGAAGGGGGGGGCAGCAGAAGAGTGACGCTTTACGGGAATGCAGATTCGGCCTCGCCATCTGTGGGGGGCATGGAACTGCTAAACAATGCAGATTCGACCTCGCCATCCGTGGGAGAATGCGAGCTGCTAGCATTTTCGCCAAGTTTGAGGGCTGCAGGGGAAGCCAGCGCTGTGACGTCTCACGGGAATTGATCCTAGGCCTCGCCAGCCTTGAGGATCGCCGAGTGGGACCACGCCGTCCATGTGGGCTGCGAACTGCGAAATTGTCGCGACATTCGTGTGCCCCTGGGGGGTCCAGCTCATTGCACTGTGAGCCTCCCACGCAGCAGCTTCCCTCGTAGTTTTCACGGCAAATGGAAGTCACTGCCACGCTACCACCCCTAAGCATTCTATCCACTTTATCGGAACACTCGTTGGTCAAGGGTTGGGTACTTCGACAGGGTGAGTTGTCAATGCGCGGCCCCAGACACCCCCACCCCTTCCCTGGACTGGATGAATGTTTGGTGACCCCGGGAGAACGGGACCCAGAGGCCGAATTCGAGGATGAACGTTGAGATGAAACATAATCATATTTTTTCAGATTTGGGTCATTCCTCCCACTCATCCTCATGACCCTCCCTCTGCACCCCCTTCCTGCAGGAGTGCTGGCGGATATGCAGTTACGTGGGGTACCCGTTCTCGGAGCAAGAATTCGCGCGCGCCTCGGGTGCCAGCGGCTTTTGCCCCGCGGTCGTCGTCGTCGTCGTCGTCGTCGTCGTCGTCGTCGTCGTTGTCGTCGTCGTCGTCGTTGTCGTGTCCGCCGCCGTCATTATCGTCGTCGACGTCGTCTTCGTCGTCGTCTTCGTCGTCGTCGTCGTCGTCGGTGGCTGTCGGGCCGCTGCGCCGATGAGGCGGAGGAGGAAGGTTGTGGCGTGGCGGAGAGGGTGGAGGGGCAGGAGGGGCAGGAGGAGGGAGGAAGAACGAGTAATGAGGACGAGGAAAAGTGACGAGGGAGGAGGGATGAGAAAATGGGATTGCGACGAGAGGAACCGGGGGGTGAGGTGAGGCTGAGTGGGCGGGAAAGGAACAGCCTCGCTGCAAGGCGGGCCGTGCACTGCCGGCCTACACGCCTGGCCTCGGTGGACACTAGACTTCCAGTTAGTCTAGTGCTGGGGCCACGGGACATGGGGCAACAGGAGGCAGAAAGTGATATCGGCAACATGGAAGAGAGAGAGAGAGAGCGGTAGGGCGACGTGCAACATGGAGAGAGTGGCAGAGACAACAGCAGGGATGACGATGGTTTGTGATGCTGGCTGGTTGTGGTCAGGATGGCGATGATGACGATAGCTTGACGATATAATGATGAGGATGATTGGGAGGTAGGCGGAGGCGGAGTGGGACGGTAGGGGAGGTCTGCTGGCGCGCGCGCGGGGCGCTGAGGTCAAGTGGGACCTGCTCAACAACCTAGACTACGACGACGAGAAGGAGGACGGCCTGAGCTTCGCCGAGCTCCTGCAGGTCGTGCGAAAGGTGCGCGAGAAGGACAGACCCGGCCTCGCCCAGATCGGTCATCGGTGCTCCCCTTCCTCCTCCTCCTCCTCCTCCTCCTCCTCCTCCTCCTCCTCGGTCTCATCATCGAATGAAGAGCAGCAGGAGGAGGAGGTGGAGGAGAAGGAGGAGGAGGAGGAGGAGGGGGAGGATGAGGGGGAAAACGAGCGGGAGCAAAGGAGGGAGGAGGAGGAGGAGGAGGAGGAGGAGGAGGAGGAGGAGGAGGAGGAGGAGGAGGAGGAGGAGGAGCAGAAAGAGGTTGAGGGGGAGGGCGGGCGACGTCGAGGAGGCGGCAGAGGAGGAAATGGAGGAGGAGGAGGGAGGGCTCGAGGAGGAAGGGAAGCAGGAGGAGGGAGGGCGTTGAGGAAGGCGGGATCCCACCTCTGTTTACTCTCCTCGCCCCCCCCCCCGCCATGATCCTCCTTGCCTTCTACGCCTTCTGGCTCCTCGTCTCTCGTTATGTTCCCCTTCACCCTGCCGCTCCTCTCTGTTCCCCCCATTCCCAGCTCGTGCTCCCCCTCTTCCTCCCCGCTCCTCCGGTTCCTCGTTGCTCCGTTCCCTTTTGTCCCTCTTCGCTCCTGGCGCCCCTCTCTGCTGCTCTTCGCTCTTCCTACCTTCGGTGTCCTTCTGCTGGTGATCCTCACCTTCTCCCGCTTGGGGGTGTTAGGGCCCTCCTGCAGATTAGGATGCAACCCCTGGGAGGGTTAGTTCAGCATCGGCCCCGAGAGATCTGAATCCAGTACTATCTGGACTAATCCCGCTGGATGCTTCTTGAATCGGGCTGCATAGCCCTTACTCGACGAGTAAGGGCTATGCAGCCCGAACGACGGGCGGCAACTTCTGCACGTGGGAACGACGTTCCCACGTGCAGAAGTTGCCGCCTCATCGAGTGTCTCCTAAAGGGTCTCTGTGCGGTCCGCAGAGGCCTTCGGATGCCCCCATCCTGCAGGAGCCAGGAGAAGGGACCAAGCACACGTCAAGCATCTTGAGCTTACCTTGACACCCAATCCTCGATCGTCGATCCCCTCCAGCAGGTCCTTTGCCATTCTGGCTCAAGTTCAAGTCGTGTGTCCCTGACGCTTTGAACTCAGCCGCTGCCGAGGGGGTGTCTCGAGGCAACGCCCAGTCTGGTTGACAGGCGACCCCAGAGGCCTTCTCCCATCAGTGCTAGGCGACCCCAGAGGCCTTCTCCCATCAGCGCTCTCTTTCACGTATTTTTCTTACAAGCAGACCCCAGCTTCCGTCATGGCAGGTGCAAATGCAGGGCTCAAGAACATCACCGCTCTCTTGCAGCTGCAGTCGGCCGAGTCCACCCAGTCGGCCGAGATCATCCAGACCGCCGTCTCAGACCGCCAAGGCCAGATCGTGGCCCAAGGAACCTGACCCTCCGCTCTTCGAGAAGACCTCAAAGCCCATGCCAGCCGCCCTCTCAAGCTGGAGGGGACATCATTTTGCTTGGGAGCACGGCTACTTCGATCAGTTCTTCACATCTTGTATTCTCCCACGTTGGCCAGAAAGCTCGTCGAGCTGACGGCCTTGTAGACCTGACAGTGTGACAGTTCCAGTCCTACTCCTTCGCCCTCCCCCTGGCCCATCCTGGTCCCTGGTCCATCCTGGTCCCTATGCGCTGCAACAAAGAAAACAAGGACCCAGGCATCATTCGACACCTGGAGTGGTGTATAGGAGAACATTCAGCACAATGTGAAGGAATGGGAGGGATGGGGGGTAGAATGTCAGATGTGGCGCGGGCGCGCCCATCTTGCCCTACCCTCCTCTCCCCCTCCTTTCCCCCCTTCCCCTTTCCCTCTCCACTTCCCTTTCCCTCCTCACCTCCCCACTTACCTACCCCCTATCGCCCTTCCTCTTCATCCTCTCTCCCCCCCTCCCTCCTACTACTCCGTCCCCCCGCTCCCTTGTCCCCCCTATCACAGGTTCTTGGCGTCGCCCGGACATAGCAGGAGGATGAGGGGACGGAGGGCGGAGGATGACAACGACGGCGATGAAAACGGCGGCGGCGAACACGACGGCGACTGCTCAGGACGGGCGGCGACGGCAACGACCCCGCCCCTTGGCGGAAGGAGCGCGAGAGCTTGGCCGAACTCATGGCGCGCCACGGGCGGCCCAAGGGAGCGGGGGACTTGGTGGGCTACGTGACTCCCGCGGAGGGCACGTGGGCGGACTGCTTCCCCACCGAGGACGCCATCGCTCCCCCAGAGGAAACGGCACAAACACACAAGCACAGCCGGGTCGTGGGTCGGCGTTGGCCCCCCTCCCTGTAGTAAAACGCATTGGAGCAGCAGTCGAACAAAGAGCATCTTCATGAGCATCAGCTTTCGAAAGTCTGCGCCGGTCTTTGGGCTCAGCGCTGTGGCCTCTCTCCCTGGATCAAGGCGTGTTGGAGCAGCACTCGGATCACGAACGTCTGCATGAGCAGTAGCCTCTGGAGGTCCGCACGGATCTCTCGGATCGGCGCTGGATCCCCCTGGCTTTGCTCCTGGCACCGCGCTGGGGAGAGGGGCCCCAGCGCCGATCTGGGAAACCCGCGCGGACCTCCAGAAGCTTGCTCTTCTGTCGCTGACGGCTCCTCGGCTCGTCGCCCCCGCCCGCCGTCGGCGTCGCTACCCTCAGGGTCAATGTTGGCGGGGGTCAGGCTCAGGGAGGGATGCCTCTCGGTCCTTGCCGTTCTCGGTAATTCGGAGGAGCGCGAGCGAACGGACGGGCAGGATGGAGCGACCTTGTTTGGGCCAGCAGGGCCGCGGGGAGCAGAACGAGGGACGGCTGGGGAGTAATTGTGTCTGTCAAAGCTCATCGGACCCCGAAGGAACCAGCCCCCTTGCGAAAGGGCGTTTGGAACATCATTACCTGCGGGCCCCACGAGGGCGCCGTGGGCGGCGGTTTGGGGGCTTCCTGTAGACAGGGTCGCGAGGCTTCCTGGGTCTGACGGAGTCGCCTGGGCTCCCCGTGCGCCGTGCGCGAGCGGTTTTCGTAGGTTTACCCCCATCGTGGCGACAATGCGCCGGGGTTGTTGGGAAACGTTGATTCTATTTCTCATGGCCTCCCTACGTTCGGAGGTGGATAAACCTCCTACCCTGACACGTCGATAAGGAACTGGCCGTTTTCGGTTCGCGAGAGGGCGTCGCGGCCGTCATTTTTGCGGGTCCAGGTCCGTCGGTTTCGATCCCAGGCCGTTTTCACCCAAGGGGAGGTTTATTAAAGGGAGGTTTGTCCACCGCCGATATGTGTAATGCTTCCGATTATGTTAATTGCCTGGCGCGGCGGAATTCCTTGCGACCATGTCGGTGAATGGGAATCTTCCGCCCATAGGGGCAGGGACAACAACGTTGGGGGACGCGTCGACTTTCAATCGCCCCATGATCGCCGTTCGGGGCCCGATAGCCCACACCGAGAGGGGCGTGCGGATTTGCTACCGGGGGCCTACCGCTGATTCTTCGGCTATGTGTCGCCGATTCCAGCTCGATGCTTTCCCCCCTACCGAATCGTTTCCCCCCTTAGGCCTGCTGCCGCTTGCCAGCTGGTTCTCGCTCTTCGGAGCAGGCCAGTCGAGGCAACGACGCCCCTCTGCGGGCCTCCCAGAGCCTTCTCGTCGACACAGCTGAAGCCGTCTTAAAAAACTGTCCAGGATGGACCCCTGGAGTTGTCTCGGGACCGATTATGGGTGCATTCGGCAGTCCCTCGTATCGTTGCCCCTCGTTCTGGGCGCATCGGGCGGTGCGCCTCCCCCGCCGAGGACGCCTTCTCGGCCGGTCAACGGACGAGGTCGGGGGGTCGAGGTGCTCGGGCCCCAGATTCCCGACGATATGACATTTTGTTTCTGTTCTTGGGGCCCGTTGTCGGGCCCAGGGGCCATCAAACATGGGTCCAGGGCGAAATATTCCAATCAGGGAAGGGGTCGGGCTTTCTCCTGGAGCCGCGCATTGAATATTCAAATCGCCGGATGCATGGGACAGTTTCTGGCCTTGGAGACCTCGGGGTCTGCCCGTTTATTGTTCGCCCCGTTCGCGGTAGACTCCTGGATCCGTAGCAGCACTATTCTCTTTGTCCCTGCCTTTCCTCGTTCGCGTCCTCCCCCCGTTCTCATAACATCCTCCCATTCTTTGTGTTGCTCGTCGTTGTCAGGGTCGCTCGCCAGTGCGTGCTGCCCTTGCCCCCCTTGAAAGATGGCCCGCAGGTGCGGCGTGTCCTTCTTCGGCGACGCCGGCGGTTTTCCTCGGCGGAAGGCCGGCGGAAGGTCACTTCCGCGGAAGCCGGCGGAAGTAAAACGTTGGTTGGGTTGGGCGGGGGGTCAGGGGGAAGCTGGGATTAGGTTGCATCTTCGGGGGGGCCTGGCTTGTCCCCAAAGTTGTTTTTTCCGTGGTGTCCGACCGACGATGGCCAGATGCGGGCTCGACTCGGATTTGGCATGGATCCTGCGCGGATTCGACGTGGACCGACGTTGATTCGACGAGTTCGACGTGGACGCGACACGGATTCGACGCGGATTGGGCGCGACGGGACAAACAAGGCCCCCGAAAATGTATACATATATCGGCGCACCGGGTCCGGGGGCCCGGGGCCGGGACCTCGACCACAAATGTGCACCCCGGGGGGCCCGGAGGCTCGTCGGGGCTTGCCGGAGGCCTCCCCAGTCAGACAAGACGGCCCAAGAAGCGCCCAAGACGGCCCAAGAAACTTCCAAGAGGCCTCCAAGAGGGCTCCGAGATGCTGAAGATGGCCTCCAGACGTCCAAGGACGCCCCCAAGAGGCCCCAAGAAGCCTCCAACATGCGTCCCAAGAGGGCCCCTAGACGCAAAATTGGCCCATTCCCTTCGTAAAACGTACATTTTCAACAAAGTTGTCTTTTGGGCTTTCCGACGTTACAGGACGGCCCAAGAGGCGCCCAAGACCGCCCCAAGACGGCCCAAGAAGCTTCCAAGAGGGCCCCAGGACAGCCCAAGAGGGCCCCAAGACGGCCCAAGAGGCGCCCAAGATGGCCCAAGAGGGCCCCAAGACGGGCCCAAGAGGGGGCCCAGAGGAGGACCACGAACCGCAAGCTCGAGCCTTCCGCCCCAAGAGGCCGCCAGGAGGCCCCCAGGAGGCCCCTCAAGAGGCCCCGGGAGACCCCAGACGTCCAAGGACGCCCCCAAGAGGCTCCAAGAAGCCTCCAACATGTGTCCCAAGAGGGCCCCTAGACGCAAGAATTGGCCCATTCCCTTCGTAAAACGTGCATTTTTAACAAAGTCGCCTTTTGGGCTTTCCGACGTTACAGGACGGCCCAAGAGGCGCCCAAGACCGCCCCAAGACGGCCCAAGAAGCTTCCCAGAGGGCCCCAGGACAGCCCAAGAGGGCCCCAAGACGGCCCAAGAGGCGCCCAAGATGGCCCAAGAGGGCCCCAAGACAGGCCCAAGAGGGGGCCCAGAGGGGGACCACGAACCGCAAGTTCGAGCCTTCCGCCCCAAGAGGCCGCCAAGAGGCCCCCAGGAGGCCCCTCAAGAGGCCCCAGGGGACCCCAGACGTCCAAGGACGCCCCCAAGAGGCCCCAAGAAGCCTCCAACATGCGTCCCAAGAGGGCCCCTAGACGCAAAAATTGGCCCATTCCCTTCGTAAAACGTACATTTTCAACAAAGTTGTCTTTTGGGTTTTCCGACGTTACAGGACGGCCCAAGAGGCGCCCAAGACCGCCCCAAGACGGCCCAAGAAGCTTCCAAGAGGGCCCCAGGACAGCCCAAGAGGGCCCCAAGACGGCCCAAGAGGCGCCCAAGATGGCCCAAGAGGGCCCCAAGACGGGCCCAAGAGGGGGCCCAGAGGGGGACCACGAACCGCAAGCTCGAGCCTTCCGCCCCAAGAGGCCGCCAGGAGGCCCCCAGGAGGCCCCTCAAGAGGCCCCAGGAGACCCCAGACGTCCAAGGACGCCCCCAAGACGCTTCGCGTCACCAATTTCTTCTCGCAGCGATTCCTGGGTCTGTGACTCGACAGAACCTAAGCGCGCGCGAAGCGCGCGCGTGGTTCTAGTAATAGTATTGGGGGGGGGTCGCCGGGGAAGCAGAGCATCATTGAAACGCGGCGGTTGGGAACAATTCCATCATTTTTTGCCCGGGAACCAATTTGTTTTTGAAAACTAACACGCTGATGCGTTCCCCACTGCAGCGCGTCCGGTGTGGGGATGTGTTCGCAAATGCCGTTTAGGGCATCGATATCCGTGGCGTTCGTCTGGCAGCGGGGATGGATATAGATTTCCCCGCCCCCACGGCCCGAGTTGATCCATGTCCACCACCCGCCGAACCCTCGAATAACGACCCCCAGGCGGCAGTTGTGGAGAACCCCCCAGACCGCAATGAGACGTTGATATTGTTTTCGACCCCCCCCCAGTTGGGGGGGGGGGGACAGCGAACACGAAACGCAAACCAAGTGTTTCCCGCGTCGGCCACGTTTCCCGGCGGCGCAGTCCGCCTCCGCAGGGACCGCCGTCGCGTCCCGCCACAAAATGATAGGGCCCCCGGGCGAACGAGCACACGACCATCGCTCTAGGCAACCAGAGCTGGCCACGGGAACGGGGAGAGCGGCACGCCCCCGTAGAGCAGAGTGCCCCATGCATGGGAGCAGGAAAGTATGATTCAAGGCTTGTCAGCACGCTGCAGCAAGTTGTGAGAATTCGTGAAATTCGCGCCCAGATGGTGCCAAGAATCCGAACTTGCTGCGATAGTCATCCAACTGACGCCGGCCCAAATTCATGAGTTGCAGAAGTTGGCGACACAAGCGTTCCACCTCCATGTTGGCCGGCCTGCGCGATGTTTCCATGGGTCCCTGTCGAAGAACGGGACAATTTCTGAGAGTTGGTACTGCGTCGTCTCCCGGCCAACCGGAAGTTGATTTGTCTGCATTCAACGAACAAATCTGAAACATTCAAAGAATGTCAGCGCAGCTGTACCTCCCTGGCCGTGCGTTGCATGAAGTCAGACCATGGTTCGAGGGTGCCGGTTTCTTCTTCGTGTTGTTCGGATTGATCGGTTCCGTGCGCGTCCGAATTTTCCGAACCTCCAGAAGGATGGACCGGTAAGCGTTTACGACCGGCTGCAGTCACCAATTTTAGCATCTGGCGTTAGGCCTTCAGCAATGCTCTCTCCGTTTCAATTGCCAGAGACCATATGGAAGCCCCGTAAAGCACGCAAGGGGTAATGGCATAATCGAACAAGCGGGTTCTCGACGACAATGAATAGTTGTTGGTCGTCAGCTCTGCTTTGAACACGCGGAGCTTCTCCCATGCGCTCTGAATCCAGGCCTCTAGCTCCACCATGTGCGCATCTTGGAAAGATATCGTCCTGCCCAAATATATTTGCCGCTAACTGCTCGTCTGAAGAGCTCTGTATTCATGCCTCGAACAAAAATGAGTTGCTGGCCAGCCTCGCCCCTCCGCCAACGGGCGTCTGACAGTATTGTTGTTTCCCCTGGATGCAGCACTAGTCCGCACTCGTGGCTGGCCGAAGCTAGGTCGCCGAGCATCATCTTCAAACCCGCCCACGAAGAACTCACCAGGAAGACGTCGTCAGCGAATCGCAGATTCTTTTAATCTGCTGTCCTCGAGCACGAACTCCAAGTGCCGGGCGGCCCAGTCGACCTCCAGCGGCTTGAGCACGTACTCCAGCACTGCGTTGAATAAGATGGGGCTGAGGGGGTCACCCTGCTTGGTGCCCTGTTGATTGCGAATTCCTTGCTGGCGCGATCGAGGTTGACGCTGGCTTGCTGCGAGGAGTATAGCTTCTGCAAGAGTTCAACGTAATTATGCTGCTGGGGCGCCCTGGCTCTGCAACGCTGCCCACAAGCTGTCGTGCTTGATGCTGTCACAAGCTTTTCCGTATTCAAGGGTGGCCACACATATCGGCATTCCCCATTCGTCGCATTTCTTTTGGAGCGACACAAGCGTGTTGTACTTGGACCTGAGCCTCACACTGAAACGTATCCAGGAGATGTGTTAGACGGCGTCTCATCAGTCGACTGAACGGCGTATATGAAGATGGGAGATGGCGATCGGCCTGTAATTGGCTGGAAGCCTGGGGTCCCTATCCTTGAACAGCACAGTGATTGACGATTGTGTCCAAGCATCTGGCGTCGGGGCTTCGTCGGGCAAGATGATATCGTTTAGGAGAGACGTGACGGCTCGGACTAGGACGTCGCCTCCATCATTCAGCATTTCTCTTCTAATTCCGGCCCGGTCATTGGCCTTCCTTCTCTTCATGGCCTGGATCCCGTCTTGTCCGGGGACCTCATGGTTTCTGAATCCGAACACGTGGATGGGTTCCCCACTGCGGCGCGTCCGATGCGGGGATGTGTCCGGAATTGCCGTCTAGGGCATCGATCCCCGTGGTGCTCGTCAGGCAGCGGGGATGGATATATTTCCCCGCCCCCACGGCCCGAGCTGATCCATATCCATCGCCCGCCGAACCCCCGCATGACGACCCCCAGGCGGCAGTTGTGGAGAACCCCCCAGACCGCAATGAGACGTTGATATTGTTTTTGATCCCCCCAGTTGGGTGGGGGACAGCGAGCACGAAGCGCAAACCAAGTAGCTTCCCGCGTCGGCCACGCTTCCCAGCGGCGCAGTCCGCCTCCGGAGGGACCGCCGTCGCGTCCCGCCACAAAACGAACGGGGCCCCGGGGGGACGGGACCTGAGATTTTCCGCCGCGTCCGTTTTCCCATGGCCCTCCGCGGGCCCCCAGACTGTCAGGTGGTGGTGTCTCGGCTTGGTGTGGCCGTCCTCGTCGCCACGTTCCCTGTCCCGTCCTCGGAGCGGTGTCGCTATGGATGAGCCGAGGGCTGACTCGGGAGGATATGGGGATGGAGAGGGAGGGACCGCGAGGGGAATGACGGGCTGGATGGAGCGCGCAATGGTTCGAACGCATGCAAGGGACTCGTTCGGGCTCGCGAGATAATGGAGCTTATAAGCGCTGCAGGCTGCGTGGCTGACTTCGCTTAGGTTCGCGCGTTTGCCAGCCCAGTGCGAATCGGTACTTGGTTGTGTCGTCTCCAGCTAGTTTTCAGTCAGGCACTAAGCTGATGGTTTTAGGCTGAAGGCTCGAGCTTGGCCAACTTGGGCAAGACTCCCTGCGGGGGGACCAGGTCGCTGGAGACTACTTGGTAGTGGCTGTGCGTTGTACTGAGGACTGGCCGACAGAGAGGCCGGTCGCGCGGGCTGTTGGCGGCCGCTATGGTCTGAGGGGGTTGCTGCAAGGGGGCGCGCGCGTCTCCAGCCCCCGATCACGTAGAAACGGCCAGGCACGATAGCAGCACGTTGTAGCATGGCATGTTGGCATGCAGTTCAGAGCGGAGAGAGATCAGAGCCAGTTTGGTGCAGCGCCTGGCCAGTCCAAGGAAAGGAGGCCCTCACTCAGGATGTTGGGGTCCGCTCGGTTTGGCCTCATCCACCCTCCTGGCCAACTGTCTGGTGTCCCAGCCAGTTCAGACCCCCCGGCAGCCTCCAATTGCTATGCCAGGGTCCCTTGCGTTCTTTGTAGTTGTTTGGGTCCGCGCGTCGACTGTTCCGTTCGCGCATCCTTGAATTCCGTTCTTATTGTTGTCGTTGGCCGTGCGGAAAATAGTGCAAGCCCCGCGTCGACAGGACTTGGGTTACGTGCTCTCCGACTTCGGCTACGTGACGTCGGTCGAGGTCGCTGGTCGGGGAATAGGGAGCAGGACGGCCAGCGGAATTTGTCGTCGCCCCTACTCCCGCCTTCCTTCCGTCGAAGGGGGAGTACAATTACATAAACATAAACATGGCGGATATCCGTTCGGATTGACCGGATCGGCGGTGGACCCTTTCACACGTTTATATCATTCTCTTGTCTTCCACATGTGCCTCTTACCCGTTCCTCCTTTGCCTACCCCTTTGCCATGTCCTGATAACGGGTTGTGCGATCGTTCTTTGGACAGCACTGCTGCATGCTCGCTCGTTCCTCCTCCATCCTTCTCCCCCCCCTGTTTTGCCTCCCCCAGCTGCTCTCGCCGCGGCGGGGAACGTGAATCGCAATCACAGCATGACAGCGTGTGAAACGCACGTCGGGGGCGCCTGCGGTCGGCCCCGTCGCCTTGAGCGTCGATAGGCAACAACATGTGAACCCACCCCGTGCTGGCTAGATTTATTGGCAAGGGTTCAGACATTGCAGGGTGTCTGCAGCCAGGTCAACCCCAGCTGGGGCGTCGGATACCCCAGCGTCGATTGGACTTGCAGGTCGCGGAGTCGAGGAGCAGAGAAATTGCATCAGCACGCAGCTTTCGGAGGTCCTGGCGGATCTATATTGCCGGCGTCTAGTTCCATGACCCATGGCGGCGTTTGTGGCGCCGTCCCTCAGGTCTCCGTACACCAGGACATTTCCGACGAGGGCTTGAAAATTCCACCTGCTGGGCAGCGGCGGGCGACGCGTGTCAACGGGCGTGGTTTTCGCGGTCGCGCCCGTTTTATGGTTTACCACAGTTTCAGCGCTCCACAAGCAGTCGGCGCGAGCCTACGAAAGTTTGTGTTTATGCTTGTCTCTCCTCCTGCAGGCCTCGGACACTGTCGTGGTGAGAAGTCCAGCAGGTTGCCCGCGGGCGCGCAGTTGCTCGACAGTACACCAAATTTGTTTTGGCCACGATGTTCCTGCCACGCCTGGATTGGAAGCATCGCTTCTTCCCATCCCCTCACCCCCTCTTTTTCGAAGGCCGTGTATGAGTGCCTCGACAAGTTCGACGAGGTGGAGGAGCGCCGCGGACGACGACGACGACGACGACGAGGACGACGACGAGGACGAGGACGACGACGACGACGAGGACGACGACGACGACGAGGACGACGACGACGACTACGACGCCCCAGCGGCCATCTGCGGCCTCTGGTAGCCAGGGCAGAGCCTACCGGTCGTCGTCGTCGTCGCGCCGCCGTTGCCGCCCCGGTGGCGTTGGCTCTGCGTCTTCTCGCTGCGGCCCCTCTGCTGAGTAGCTTATGTTGGTGGACGAAGCGCCAGTCACCCCAGGTCGGCGACCACAACGGGTATGGTTACGCCGGGGTGTGGTTTGCGATCGGCGCCGTCGGGGCCTGCGGGCGCGCCGCTGTCGGGGCCTCGGGGCGCATCGGGTAACCCTAGCAGGGCCCCCACCCGCCCCCCAGGTGCCCCCCAGGGTGTCTGTTGCAAGCCGCACCCGTCTGAGTCGCCGACCAAGGGAGGAGGAATGTGCCAGCATTCGCGGGCATTTTTTGTTTTTTTGTTGTTGCTCTCTCTCTCTCTCTCTTTCTTTATTTCTTTCTCTCTCTCTCTCTCTCTCTCTCTCTCTCTCTCTCTCTCTCATAGTCTATATATATATGTATAGATATATCCCTCCATGCATCCCTATCTCGTCATCTCCCCCTCTCTCTGCCTCCCCTTGTTCGTTTTCTCTCTCTCTCTCTCTCTGTCTCACATTTTTCGTTCTCTCTCTCTCTCTCTTGATCTCCCGTGTTAGTGTCCCTCTCTGTTCTGTGTGTTTCTCTCTCTCTCTCTCTATATCTCTCTTTCTCTCTGTTTGTTTTTCTCTCGTTCTCTCTCTATCTCTCGTTCTCTACCTCCCCCTTTGTTTCTATCATGTATATCGATATGTTGCTATGGAATCGTCACTCCTGTTTGTTGTTCGTTGTTTGTTATTTCTCTCTCTCTCTCTCTTCTCTAGTTGTTTCTTCCTCAACTCAGTTTCTCTCTCTCTCTCTCTCTATATATATAGATTTCTCTTGTTTCCCCGTCTCTCTCTCTCTCGCGCGCGCTCATTATCCCTATATCTCTCTTTCGATCTCTCTCTCTCTCTCTCTTTCGATCGCTTTCTCTCTCTCTCTCTCTCCCTCTCCTTTCTCTCTCACTGATTGTTTGTTGTTCTCTCTGTCATGGCCCTGTTTTACCTCTCGTCCTCTCCTTGCTTCTCTCTTTCTCTCTGTGTCTCTCTCTCTCTCCCTCTCTCTCTCTCTCTCTCTTTCTCTCTCTCTCTCTCTCTCTTTCTCTATGTTTCTCTCTCTCTCTCTCTTGCTGTTTCTCTCTCTCTCTCTCTCTCTCCTCCTTTCTCTCTCCCTCTCGCTCTCTCTCCCTCTTTCTCTGCTTCATGGTTTCGCTCTGTCTCTCTTTCTCTCCCTGCGTCGTTCCTCTCGTCCGCCCGCCTCCGAGCACGCCGCCCTCGGGGGGCTGCGTTCCGCGAAACTGTCGCCGCTTCCGAGGGCTGCTGGGGACGCATCGCAGTAACGCAGCACGCGGGCCCATATTCGACCTCGCCATCTCTTGGGTGTTGCGCTCTGCGAAACTGTCGCCGCGCTCGAGGGGCGCGACATTGGCGCCATGCGCGAGTTCAGATTCGACCTCGCCGTCCCTGGGGGCTGCGATCTGCGATGCCGCCACCACTTTCGGGGGCAGACGGGCGCGCCAGCGCAGTGGCGCCGTGCGCAGATTTTGATTCGACCTCACCAACCCTGGGGGGGTGCGATCTGCGAAAATTTCGCCACTCTCGAGGGCTGCTGGGGGCTGGGCGGGGTGGGGGGGGGGGGGGGCAGCGCAGTGACGCCACGCGCAGAGTAAGAGTAGCCCACCCCATCCCTGAGGGGTTGCGATCTGCGAAGCGGTCGCCACCTTGTCATTCTTGGGGGGGCTGGTTGCGATCGGCGAAACCGTCGCCACTGTCGGATGCTGCTGGGGGGGGGGCAGAAGAACAGTGACGTCATGCGTGGTGTTGGTTCGATCTCGCCATGTTCAAAAGCTGAGATTTTCCAACTTGTCGCACTCTTCGAGGGGGGAGCAGCGCAGTGGCCTCCTCACATCCAGGTTTGAACTCGCCAGCCTTCGGGGGCTGCGGTATGGGAAATTGTCGCAATTTTCGAGGGCTGCTAGGGGGGGCGTCGCAGAGACGTACTGCCCGGAGTCAGATTCGACCTCGCCATGTTTGCGTGGGCTGCGATCTGCGAAATCGTCGCCATCTTCGAAGGCGGCACATTGACGTCCTATGCAGATTCAGATTCTACCTCGCCATCCCTTGGAGTCTGCGATCAGCGAAACTGCAGCCACTTCCGAGGGGTGCACGGGGTCCAGCATACAGTCGACCCGCAGAGTAAGGATAGGCATCCCTCCCAAGGGTACCCTTGCATCCTTGCTTCCTGGGTTCATCCTTGGAGACTCTCTTTGGCCGCGCCCCGCTCGAAACGCTTCGAGATGGGCTTCCAAGGACCTTGCTTCCTTATCGCGCATCCTTACTCTGCGGGTTGACTGTAGTGACGTCCTGCGCAGACTCAGATTCGACCTCGCGGCGCGCCTGCGCGCCTGTACATCCCGCATTGGGAACTGGCGGGAAGAGGCCAAGCAATTGGAAGAGCAGCTCGGCCTCGCGCGGTTCTTTCTGACTATAGTAGATTGGTGGCGCGCATCAAAACATAGCATCACGCTTTCCGCTGCCTTTCTCTCGTCGTCACTTCTCTCCATCTTGTTGCCACGTCTTTTTGCTGTTGCCCCGCTGCATTTTCAGGGTCCTCGGCCGCCTTCTTTTCGCCCCCCCGCCCCCATCGATCCAGCAGGATAATTCTTCATCCCCGTCGAGCTTTTGTCCATCGATCGGTTTCTTGCGAGTCGCGCAGCTCGCGAGCCTCCCACGTCACGCTCGCGCGAAACATGAGCATTGCTATTTGATCGCCCCTTGGAAATTCTACCCGGCTAGTGTATCCACGCGTCGCGCAAGGGTTGGGTGCATCGTCGGGGTAATTGTCGTGCACATCCTCGGAGAGCTTGGTGAAGGGACGGGGCGCGGGAACGACCGCATGAGTGAGGCCACGGCGGCACATGTGAGTGAGGTGGCGGTGGCGCTAATCGAACCTTCGCTTGCGGTGAATTGGGGTATTGGTGGGGCTAGTGACGCCATAATGGACATATTGATGGTTTACTGGATCCCGTTCGCGGCCCCATGGAAAATATGAGACATTGGTTGACGGGTGTAGTGGTTTACGGTGTAGATAAGGTGGACGTGCGTTTGGAGCCTCGTTTTATGGACATGTTCGTTGGCCGAGGGTCCTAAAAGAGTCATTCGCCCTCCTTCATTGGCAAATGACGCCGTAATGTGAAACATGGGAAGAACGGGGGCGAGACTCCCACCAGTCCTTGTAGTTGAAGCGCCCGAGGGGGTGGGGCCTATGATGGTCCCCGCAGGATTGGCTGACGTCGTTGATGGTCGTCGCCGTGGAAGGAGCAGATGGAGGTCGCCGAATGCGATGTTGTAGTCGTGCGCCGAAGGGTCGAATCCTGGAGTGGAAATCGGGGCCCGAAGAAGCATGGCCAAGGAACCTGAAACAAAGAGGATGTGCGAATATAAGTGTTCCCGAACATCCGAGGAAACTTGGCGGGAACGTTCTCTCAGGGGATTTCCACATAATGTCCAGAAGCCCGCGGAAAATTGGGAACATGTGCTCTCAGAAATAGGACATCACATATGATTGCCGAGTGAACAGGCACATGAGCAGAAACATGCCGGGTAGGATCCAGAGACCGAAGCAGCAGCAGGAACATGATTGCAAATGTGTGTGGTGATAATGTCGGCATGTGTGGTTGTGGTGGAGATGTTGATGTTGTTTATGATTGTGGTGGCAAGGATGGCGACGAATGTGACGACGAGGATGTTGAGGATATGGATGCGGATGATGTTGCTGACGCGGACGTGCAAAATGAGCGTGGGCAGTCGGAGGAGGATGAGGAGGGGTGGGAAAAAGGGGAATCATCTCTGGTACAGCGAAGGAGGAGCAGGCAGCATGAGAGCATGATGGAGGGAGTGGGGTGCCCCGCGCCGCCAGGAGGAGGACTCGCTGACCATCGAGGAACTCGCCCTCTTTCTTCGCGAGTACCGCAAGGCCCCAGCACCGCCCTCACCCTGGGCACATTTCGATTTGATCGATCTGAGTCGGTGTCGCGCTTGCCCAGCTTGATCTGGCTCGCTTTCGATGTCCTGGCAATCCGATGCGGCGCGATGCTTGCCTCATTGTTGTGCCACTTGAGGCAGCCAGTCCGATACGATTTCGACTCCGTGCCGATGCAACCCGATGCGACATATCCTCCGATTCGATCCGCTTTCCCCACTCGATTTTCCCGAGCGAGCGCTCGATGAACGGGAGCAAAACTGGGGTAGCGGGAGAGGGGCGGCCTCCTGCGTAAGGGGGTTGGGGGAGTTCAGGATGGAAAAAATCACACAGACACAATCAATCGTCGATTCTTTAGAAAACATGGTAAAATATGGGGAATTCTGTTATTTGTATGTATTTATTTGTGTGTCCTTGGGCCCCTTGGAACGCGTGAGTGACACGCCGTCGTTAGGGGCTGTCGGCGTGCTCCTCCTTCGTTTCTCTTCCAAGGCATGGCAACTCGTCCACAGGACGGCGCGCGAGCCAGCAGGGATAGCACCGAAGCATGCGGACGTGGCTACGGAGATCCGAGAACCTTCCGCAGGAGCGCGCTGATGGGTTCCCCACGGCGGCGTGGCACTGATGCTGTACTGCTTCTGCTCCCCCGCTCTACGAGGCAGTCCTGCTTTCCTGAAGGGCCCGTTCAGGAACCCCGAGAAACTTGACGACATCCGACGGTGAGGATGGCGGCGACCAGGACGGCGACTAGGGACTGGCGACAGACGACGGCGACGCGGATTGCGGCGGCGGCGGCGGTGGTGTCGGCTACCCTTGTCGCGCGGGAGGGGTGTCAGCGCCGTCCTAGCCCAGGAAGCTTGGGCGGACGTCTGCCCTTCCAAACTCTCTCATAGAAGCAATCCCGCCTTTTGAGATGACCTTCCAAGGCGCCCTGAGTTGCCTCCCTGCTCGGCCGCCCCTCTCTCCCCCCTCGTCCCGCCGCCGACCCGAATTCCCTCAGGGTCCGTCCTGGCCGGTTCTCCGCCTCTGGCGCGCGGGGCTCAGAACCGATGCGCGAAGCTTGTGTGGAACAGAGCTCTCTCCCGACCCGCCTCGCACACCCTGCATGCCAGGGCCGGCCGCCAGGCCCGAAGGATCCCGGATCCTGGGGCTCTCTGGGTATCCAGGTTCTCGTCCTCGACGGGTGACGGCTGCATTCCGCAGCCGCCAGGCGCTTTGGAGCCCGGTGTCCCGTGAAAATCTGGCCCCGCGTTCTCGGATGGGGATCTTTCGAAGCAACATGATGACGATCACCAGAACACTGTGTTTTTTCCATGAGAGTGCTCCTCCCGGGGCTGGCACATGCTTTTTTACATGGAGGGTGTAGGGTCACCGAACTGCGCCCTTGGCTCCCGATTGAAAAAGAACAGAAGTGGCTCCCGCCTGATAGGTCTTCGCAGTTCATTCCAAAATCGCGCTCTCGCGCAGACATTCCTTAGAATGTATGCACTAATCGCGCTCTCGCGTGGGACCTCCCTACAATCTAAAGGCTGCCGCCTCTGCCGCCGACCCCCATTGAGCGACGCATGTTTAATTCGTTTGTTGTCAGGGTGCTTTCCCGAGCAGGGAATGAAAAGGTTCAGGTGAGACATCCAGGCCTCAGCCTTGCCCCCTGGACTCCTGATTCTCTGTTGCACCTCGGACTCCTCTCTATCGAATGGCCCTCGGCCCATCCCGCCACTGTGTCTGGGTTGTGGGTATGAAGCCTAGTCGATGTTCGTTGGGATTTCGTGTTGGACCGTTAGGGGGCCTCTTGGAGGGGTCCGGGGACGTTTTTTGAATGGTTGGTGGCCCCCAAGAACTCAATCCCAGAGGCTCCACGAGGCTGGCAGTGTCAGGCGCGGTGGATGCGTGGTGGAGGCGTGGTGGGGGCAGGGTGGGGGGGTCCCGGGACGCTTTTTGCATAGTGGGTGGCCCCGAAACATGCAGTCCCAGCGGCTCCAGGAGGCTGGCGGTGTCAGGCGCCTTGGAGGCGTGCATGGTGGGTGGCGCCCAAAAACTTAGTGCCAGAGGCTCCAGGCGGCTGGCGGTGTCAGGCGCCTTGGAGGCGTGGTGGGGGAAGGGTGTGGGGGTCCTGGGACGTTTTTTGCATGGTGGGTGGCCCACACCAACGCAATCCCAGAGGCTCCAGGAGGCTGGCGGTGTCTGGCGCGGTGGAGGCGTGGTGGGGGCAGGGTGGGGGCGTCCCGGGACGCTTTTTGCATGGTGGGTGTCCTCGAAGAACTCAGTCCCAGAGGCTCCAGGAGGCTGGCGGAGTCAGGCGCGGTGGAGGCGTGGTGGGGGCATTGTGAAGGCGTCCCGGGACGCTTTGTGCATGGTGGGTGGTCCCCAAAAACTTCGTCCCAAAGGCTCCAGGAGGCTGGTGGTGTCAGGCGCGGTGGAGGCGTGGTGGGGGCAGGGTGGAATGGTCCCGGGACGCTTTTTGCATGATGGGTGGCTCTCAAAAATTCAGTCCAAGAGGTTCCAGGTGGCTGGTGGAGGCGTGGTTTTGGCGTGGTGGGGGAGGTCCCGGCAAGGATTTTGCAGGGTGGAGGCGCCATGACAACCTATGCCCAGAGGTTCCGGGGGGCTGACGGTGTCAGACGTGGTGGAGGCGTGGTGGAGACGTGGTGGAGGCGTGGTGGCGGCGTGGTGGGGGCGTGGCGGGGGGAGGGGTTCGGAGCAAGTGGTGCCTAGGTGGGGAGTCAGGATCGGGTCAGGGTGAGCAAGTTTTGGGTGGGGAAGCCCAAGCATAGAGCTCCCAGAGGGTGGGGGATGGAGGCGTGGTGGGGAAGTCTCGGCGCGGACATGAAGCGACGCGTGGTGGAAGGTCAGAGAGGGAAGTCCAGATCGCATTCTTGTAGGCTGTTTACAGGATGTTGCACACGCCTTTGCGGTCGGCGGATTTCTGCGCGCACGGGTGAGCCGCTGCAGTGGTGCATGCACGGGGGGCCCTGGGACCGGCAAGTCGCACGTGCTTCGCATTATTCGTCATGAGTTGTTCGAGAAGGTGCTGAAATAGACTATCGGAGTGCACTTCCAGATAACCGCCTTGCAGGCCGTCATGGCTCAGCTGCTGGGAGGCGACACCATTCACCATGCGTGTGGCATTCCGGCCATCAAGCGGGGTCAAGACAAGGGTGGGGAGGACGTGAAATTGCAGTACGAGACTGCGAAGCGGCTGCTCCAGTGGAGGTGGCTCTTTATCGATGAGATAAGCATGGTGAGCGCTAGACTGCTAGCAGAAGTGGACGCGAAACTTCGCGGGGTCATTCGGGACGTGGGCACGACGAAACTCGGCGACGATGGCGTTCCACGTCCGTTCGGCGGCCTGAACGTCGTGCTGAGTGCTGACTTCTGGCAGCTGGCCCCCCCTGACGGAGGCTTCCTCGCCGACGTCCCCACGGAGCGGATTTCGGCTGCGCGCAAGTACACTTCGCTGCCGCCCGTGTTGCACGGGCAATCGCTATTGTGGGGCGGGGCCGAGTGTGGGGTTCAGGGCGTGACAGAGCTGGAAGAGCGCGAGCGATGCGACGACGCCTGGTTGAAGGAGGTGCAGGGGGAATTCCGAAGAGGGTCGCTGTCGGCGGATGCGCACGCATTCTTGCACGGCCGGCATACGACCGTTCCTGGGAGCTGGCTGGGGGGGACGCATGCTGCGGGAATCGGGCGTGTCGGGAATTATGCAGTGGCGGAAGGGACGC